>KN831783.1:550390-937108 GCA_000827355.1 Hebeloma cylindrosporum | reverse complement strand
GGATCACATGATATCGTTTATCGGGACTGCGCTAAACCAAACGCGTCGCCAGCACTAGGGTTGGGTAAAAAACCTCTGGGGGGTGTAAGTTACCGGTAAGTTACCTCGACCCTCAAGGCAGGTATTTTACCGAGGTAATTTACCAGTAATTTACTGGGTCACGTGCCTCCCAAAATCCAACTTTTTTTCTCCCGATTTCGGATTTTCTCCCGCTCCCAGTACCCCTCGACATCGAAATTGCGTCGAAATAATTACGGTTCATTGCTCATTACTCTTATTAATGCTCCAAGATGTAAAGTAAGTAAATATTGATAAGTAGCCCTATTCAAAGTCCATTGAAAAGTCATTGTCGTCGTGTGGAGCCAAAGGCTGAGATACACCGTTCATGGGATGGTCTGAGACGGTGGCTGGTATATCATCTGTGAGGAAGGTTCGGAGATGCACGGAAGCCGCAAGATCAATAGGAGAGGAATCCTCGGCTTTCAAAAACATTGCAGATGGGTAAACATCTGCTGGTTCATCAAGCCAGGAGTCGTCTTCGTCATCGTCGAGCAACTCGGAGTCCTTGGGTGCCTTTTTGGTGAAAATTTTACTTTTGACATTGTAGAACTTCACCGTTGGCCGTGGAGTCGAATGCTTGCGAGCCTGAGCACCAATCAGCATGTACATATGTGCTCAGCCATGCAGGTTGAATTCACTCACTTTGTTTTCAGTTGAATAATGTTGTCGCACTTGGGTACGTCGTGCCATCTGTTGGACGCTCATTCGCGAGCGAAGAGGACCAGTGATCCAGGTGAATGAAGAGACCGTGCGCTCTTCGGGCATCGAATTAACACGAACAGAAAATACCTTGATTGCAAGGATCTAAATGAGCGGTTAGCACCCCATACGTGGTTCCAAGGTTGGTACTCACTGGAAGGATCTGGGCATAGTCGCCACCTTCAAGTCTTTTCCACCACATAATAGTTGCTTGATCACTATCAATCTTCTCATTGAATGGGTACTGTTGCCGTGCGTACTTCTTCATCTCATCAAGAAGAGTTTTCTTGAATTCTCCTGCCCGACCTTTCCATCGAATTAATTCCTCCCGGTGACCATGAAGAATTTCCTTCTCGGCGACCTCGAGAAGAAACCGTGTAACAGTCTTAAACGTGGAAATATGCCGGATGCCTTCCATACCGGAAACTTGAGTGGATTTCCGAACCGACGGCGTGGGATCATCGACACGAAAAAGGTCAGATTTAATATAAGTTGAATAGAAAGGCAGTTAGCAGGGCTCGACTGAACAACATTTTGTAACATACTAGGATTGAGATAAGCCCCAGAAAGGTAAAGATCCTTGCTTGTCGACAGGTTCCCATCTCCAAAAATTTGATTGTGGCGTGAATTGAGGATTCCGAGGACTTGTTCTCTAACTGAGACCGGAAATTCCAGGAGAGGATCATCGAGAACCTCCTTAATTGCCCATATCATTGCATGCCAAAAAATATAAACGTCTCCCACAGTTGCTTCATTGGCCTCAAGACAGGTAAGGGCTTTTAATGCTGGGGACCCTAGTTTGATAAGAAGCGAGAGATCCAATTCGAAGTCGTTGGTGGCACGAGAGGTCAGGCGAAAGTACTTTGCGAAGTCCTTTGAAATTTTATGAAAGTGGGCGCCGGGTGAAAGAATTTTGTACATACCCCCAAGTCGAAATTGCCACGTTCCACAACTCTCTTGATAGCTGGTAGATTGTATTGCAATGCCCATGCCGCAAGGATAATGGTTCCAAAACGTGTTTTTCCAATCGCGTCCAGACCTTTGCCAATGTGACATTCCACATGTGCGAACGAGAGTTCTGCCGTACCCAAATGCGACTTGTGGAATTTTGTGATAACACCACGCATAATAGAAATTGTGAGCTTGAAGTACTCGAGTTTCACGATATCCTTGATGGTATTGCTGATGAAATGGACGATATCTGGCAAATTGAACATTGTTGGAATTTCATTGACCAGGAGCTGCCGATGAAGTCTTGTATTTCCAGTGCTATCACTTACGACAGCACACATTCGAGAGCGGCCAACTAAGTCAATAATCTGTCGAGGATCTAATCAGGATCTATATTTGGAATGATGACAAAAAACGCCTTGCCTCAAGGACAAAGGACTTGATCCAAACGGCCGTGTGAGATTCTGCTGTCGCTTCTCTAACATCCATCAGAAAAACCTTCCTCTCTGCCGTTGACATATGGAGCGTCCAGAAAGCATCTCTTCCCCTTGTGGTTCCTCCATCGCATGAGACAGTTATGTTGTTTTGGGTTTTGAGGTACGCAATTTGAATTTGCTGAATTTTCTCTGCTTCGCAAATGATGTGTTCCTCTTCCAGTTTTGCACGGGATGGTGGAACGTATGTTGGATCAGCCAGATTGAGCATTTCCTTCCACATGTTATGTTCGGCTATGAAGGTTGGAATTCCTGAACAGCAAAAGAATTTGACAACTGCTAACGTGAGCCTTGCATGTCGCTCCTTTCTTCCTAGTTTCTTCGCCTCCTCGTAAAGCTCAGAAGTTTTGGAATGGCCAGCAACAGGACTTTCGTTGAGTTTCCTTTTCTTTGCTGCGACAACTCTGCCCCCAACCTTGCTTTCCTTAGTTTTCCCTCCAACCGATGCGACCTCAACGTCATTGATTTTGGTGGAATTGGATTCATCAACTTTTCGTGATGGAGCTTTGCTTGCAGCATATGCTTTCGCTTGAATTCGTATTGGTGCAGGTAAGCGGTAACATCCAGTTGCATGGCGAATTGCGCGGGCGAGATTTCTATTGACATATGTCATCCCACAGCTGCCTACACATCGGAAGAGATGTTTCCCTGGTTCCGATTGCTGATAGCATTTCTGAAGCAAATCATCGAGGAGTGAGTTTTTTGGGCGTCCACCTTTGTTCGTAGCTCCATTTGATTTTGATGTTGATTTGATATCGATCAGGCTTGTTGGGTTATCCACAAAAAAACCGTAGCCATCATCATCGCCGTCGTCAGATCCACCATCATCATTGCCCGTCCCGTATTCATCATCCATGATGCCCTGTGAGGGATGGGATTTGGAAGGATCCACGAGTGTTTTCGAGGAAGTTGCCGTCAGAAACATTGTCGGTGTATAGCCCGCTGCCCTTTCCTTCCCCTTTTCTTTCTTCGTCTTCTCCTTTCCAGTTTCTGTCTTCTCTGCCTTTTTATTTTCGGTTACAATGGCATTCTTGGGCTCTTTTGGCTGGAAGCTAGATGCCGATGCCATATCAGAGTACGAGTGAGCATTGCTGCTACTCGAAAATATCAAAGGATCCTGCGTCGAACAGTCAGTGTAGTCATTCACGATGTTTGATTGAATTAACGTACTTCTTTTTTTAGGAGGTTAATTGCGCCTACTAATGCTTCAACTCTTGCTGGAAGACATAGCCCATTGGGAAGAAGAGAAAATCTTGAGGGAAGGAAATAGTGTGATAGGGCGTTCACTGCAAAGACAGCGCACGAGAAGGTGTCGGCCTGTTGTGTTATTGGGAGTTCGACCAGGGAGAATGGTGTTGGGAATGATAGCCCCAGCCACCAGTTCAATACGTCAAGAAGTTCAGGTGGTGGTGGGGGTCCCAGTGAATCGCCGTAATGTATGGTGCGTTCATTTGTATCGATGATAAAAGAACACCAATGGTTACTGATGATATCTTCGTCGAATGGGAGTTGAGTCTCGCTTCCTGTATAGCGAACTGGAACAGCCAGGCCAACCACCGAAACCTCGCCTGTCTTGAGTTTCTCTGTCAATCCTCGAATGAACGCAGTGGAAGCATCATCGGCATAGCTATTGCGGGTGTGTCGATAAACCTTGATAAGTTTTTGTAAAAAGTCCACGTTCTTGACCATTGCAGGCATATTTTTGCTCCTCATTTGGTCCCGGAGTATCTCAAGCATGGTATCCACCTGCGAGATTCTTAGCCATTTCTCTGAACAGAAAAGAGCAAGGTCCGAGATGTGGTCTCCCATCGTCTTTGGGATTCGATATTTCCATGGAAGCTCGGTGAGTAATTTGATAGCTTCATGGTATTTTCGTCTTTTCAACCAACAAACAGCTGGATCCCAACATAATTTCTGCTCGAGAATAACGTTGGCCTCCCTCCAGTAGTCCAGAACCCATAATGGGAGTTGCAGGGTCGAAGTGCCGAAGGTGTATAGTATTGACTGTATGCTGCTTTCGATTTTAGATTCCGCATGTTTATCGAACCTGGCCTGGAGAATTACGAGTTGAGGTGTGGTCGGCATTGGAAGTGACTGCAAGAACATGGCAGAACCGTCGGTGACCATGCTTGCCACTTTCGAAAAAAGGTTTTCGTCGGGAAGTGAGTGCAGTTCTGGTGCATTTTTGTCCTCTGGGATTGAAAACCTGCAAAGATCCACCACATTAAGATCAGCTTTGGGCAGAAGGGTATCGCGAATCTTTGGAGGTATAGGCATTTGTGCAACCGCGGTCCGTCAGAGGTCCCTGAGCCCAAATTATGGGCCGGGCCGTGTAGACTGTTGTACCCTAAAATATAAGATAATTTTGTTGCATTGTTAATTGAATCTATTCTGACTAGTAGAGAATAATTTTAGTGCTATCAGGAAGCACGTTCTATTCTTTGTAGTATCAATAACCTTCGTGTAGGAGCCAGATTCCTGGCGTTGAAACATACCTTGGAGAACACGTGACCCCAGTAATTTACCCCCCAATATCCAGCCCCTTGGGATGGGGGTAAGTTACTGGTAAAATACTGGTAAAATACCGGTAAAAATCGTCCCGGTAAAAAACCTACAGTTTTTTACCCAACCCTAGACTGCGCGCAGTGCGCGGCCGCCGCCGAAAAATTGGTCATTCCAACTAATAACGCCTAATCGGGCGTTAGTTAACACCCGTTTGGGAAACCATCAAATTTAACACCCAATTGGGTTGCCCTCCCCATTGGGCGTTAACTAACGCTTAATTTGGTTGCTCGCCATCAATATTCCTGTTTTCTCGCATTTCCTCAATGCTTGATCATCTACTCGCCTCTGGTCTTCAAATATTACATAGATAACTCGGTATACCTTCTGGAAGACTTAAAGGGAAGAAAATTAAATCTAGTTGATAGCGGAAGACGCTGCAACAGCAGGTTCTCATGTAATCATTCCGATGTTTCTCGTGAAATGCAAGGGTTCAGCATACCTGTACAGGTCATGGGTAAGGGTAACAATTTTCCTACCTGTGACCTTTAAAACAAGCTCAAGAACAGCCTTTTAGATCTCAAATCAACCAAGCATTCAGCCTATTTTCCAGCTTCACAATTGGATCAGCCTTTCACTAGCCCTTCTAGATGCATGCAGTCTGGGCGGAATTCTGGGTAAGTTCTAGTCACATTTATGAACATGAGGAGAAAAGATGTACAGCCCGAAGGGCTCGAAAATTTTTATTATTTACACTTTTAACCATTTTGAGAGATTTTATGTAGCCCATGCAATTTTAAAAAATATGGGCCCCCCTAATGTGTATAATTACAGTGGTATGTGTTTGAGCTAGTCATGATGGTCATGGAAATATTTACAAATGCAAGAATGGCGATAAAATTGTGAGATTATTATGGTACGAAGCAGGACATCGTGCTTTCGAAATCAATTACCACAGTGTTTCCTGAGAGATATCAAGTAGTGCATGTAAATGCACAGATATCTGCCAAGCTAATATATTTTCTAGGTTCAGAGATCGTCGTCAGCAAGCTAATGAATCGATAAATGATATATTGATAAAAATTGAAGCAAAAATAGACTTGTCCTCATTTTCATCCGCGTAAATTCACTTGTATTTACTTCGCTCTCTCAAGTCCAATTTTTGGAAAAAATTTCAAATCCCAGCCTGTTCCAGACATGACACCAGAGCCTATATATGTACATATCATCGATCATCCTTTGTTTTTTCCAGGGGCTTTCCGACGCTCTTCATCCTTATATTTTGACGAGAGATGTTTTGCTACCTTCTGGAAATCTTGAGTGGCAAGCGATAGATCGTCAAACTTTTGTAATACCATCGATTCATTAATTTTCTAAACTGCCTGCAGCTTCATCCCCGTCACTCTCATCATGGACGCCGAGAACATCGAAGAGTTCCTCCATCTCCTTCCTGAATGCTTCCTCCTCTGCCTCAACCACCGCTTGATCAAAGTCAATTATGTAGAAAGCACCTGAGGAATCAAGAAGTAAGTTATTCCTCCGAATGTCTCCATGAAGAATCCCCGCGCCATGAAGATTGCGGAAAGCATTAGTGATAGTCGTTCTAGATATATTCAGGACAAGAAGGTGAATCGAGAGCTCGACCACGCACCGCTCCTGTTTGGTGAAGGAGATTTTGTCGTCCTCGGCCGGCTGGCGACTAGCAATAGAATCACCACCATGCTCCATGACAAGTACCAAAAGACCTGTTTCCACGTCCTGGAACATGCCATAAACGGGGAGAATATTTTGAGTAACCCCTCGTCTGACTAAAAGCTTGTATATCGCATATTCGTGCCTCAGTGATGCCTGTTGAGCCTCAAGGAAGGCAAGCTTGACAGCCAATCTGGGGTGTTCGTACGTCGTTGACCCCGACCTGAACCGTGCTGACGCCCGGTGGATGATCCCCACCGCCCCGGAACCTATTTCGTTGCCGAGCGACACAGAGAAATACTCAGAAGGTGGGTACCTCGCCTTCCTTCTCGGTTCTTTTTCGACTTGTACCTGCGAAACCGGGTCCCAAGTTACTTCAACTCGGAAAAATGAAGAGGGAACAGGGGATCGAAATAATCCTCGATCAAGGGAGACGAGCGCGAGATCCCGAGAATTCAAAGAATCGCAACCTATACAAGTAATCAATGGCGGCTTGGAAGACAAAGAGTGAGACTGACCAAGGCACTAGATGGATTCGTATCAATATCTTCTGCCTGATCATGGCTTTTTTGGCGTTTGCTTGGTTGTCCAGAGGCAGTAGGCTCTGCCGGGCGTTTTTTAGGAGAGGAAAGACTTGCCTCCCGTTCCAAAACGTCTTTCACGATCGCCAGGTGAAGACCGATTTGGATTTTGCCATACTTTTCTACCGAGGGGTCGATCAGTTCTGAGAGGTATAAGGTCTGCGTCTCCCGATGGCGAAATCCAATGCGTTCCGCTTTACCACAATGGAACACGATGAAGGTGGTGTCATATTCGACGGCGCGCACCCATGCCTTGTAGCACGCGACATTAATAATAAATTTGGGATAAAGAAATATCAGGACTTACGCGCTGTAAGAAGTCCTTCGCTGCGGGGCGGTATGGCCTCCCGCGCGCACCTTTCCTGGCAGCGGGTTGGACGGTTTTTTCTCTCGTAGGACGCGTCTTCGTAACCTTTGTTGGGTTGACCCGTGTTATATTTTTCGACAAAGTTGTCGACGGCCTTCCCTTCTTCCCTTTCAGGTGACGGAGTGTTTTTGTGGATTGCGAAATTGAAGAAATCTTGGACCAGTTGCCCGACTCCACATCGGGGACGAGTTCTCGAGGTGATCTGTCGATGGAATAGCCTCTTGTTCCGGGTGTTGTCCATTCAAACACTTCTTGTTCCCCCATTTCCTCCAGGAGTCTCCTAGAGGCAGCAGAAAAATTATAAAATTCATAGGTGGCCACCTGAGGGAAATCCTTCCCCAGTTTCTTCATATCGGATATGATAGTTTCGTTCGGCCGGGGTCTAAACCTGATCATCTCACCCTCAGTGCAAACACATAGTGCTGTTGGCTTTCTGAAAAGGGCTGCTCCTTCGCCAGAATCACGAGGAGGGACAACAAAAAACATCGAAGCCCATTCTTCGTCCGATGGATGAAGATAGAGCGCGGTAGAAAAGCGAGTCGTAAGATTCGAGATATGTGAAACGTAATATCTTCCAACGTCATAAGCAGTGTTCAAGGTTTTGTGCACTGGAGGATTGCGACGGAAGTATATCCCGGACCTGAGTGGTTTTTCCTTCTGCACGAAATCCATGATTTCTTTCTCGCAAAAGTCAGAAAGATATTCGGAAAGAGAGAATCCCAGTGGCTTCACGTATTTTAGCCTGACAAATGGGTCGAGATGCCTGTCATAGAAGTCGAGAGGCTGATACATAGGCAGATAGGGAGAGGTTGTGTCGACCAGCGTCGTGGGGTACTTCAAGTCGAAAACAGCCTCAAGCGCGGGATGAAAGCCCGTTTCATCTGCCAGCACGGGCATTGCAGGCTTGGTCGAACTCGGACTTCAGAAGAGAATGGTCGGGGCACGTAGGAGCATTTTCTTTGAAGTTTCTGTCGTTCAACAACATCACATGATATGGTTTATTAGCCGGCGGCCCGGTCGCGCGACGCTCTTCATGCAAGCTTCATCGTTTGACTGGTTCGACTGTTCAAGTTCCCTTCATTAGAGATCGGCCGAGATCTGCGAAATTGACTTTGCAGTATGTTCCCGCCAGAAAATATTCTTATTAATAAATTCAGCTTTTAGAGAGCCTCGTCGAGAATATCTACATCGGCGAGATACTGATCGAGCTACTTAGAAGAAGCACGCAGGGTAAGGACCTACTATAGCAGGACTGTTACAGATTCTCTGAAGCGATGGCGATTTACGTGGAAGTCACAGTAGGGGACACAAAGATCAGGCTCCTCCAGGGTCCGGGATCAACTGACCAGTCAAATGGCCGCAAGCAACGATAATATTCATGGGTGGGCCCATGGGTGACGGACACGTCAACCATTGACTAAGGCATCCATGCTCTCGTTTGGCCTTTCCGTCATTGGACGAGCCTCCTCTTTCCAGCCTTGTTCCGAGCTTTGATGCATGCATGACCCAAGCCGAATTCTCTGAAGGGAACTGCAGCTGTATCGCCAGCCTATAGGGAGTCGGGATGAGCATTTGACATAGTCTCAGCCTTCAGGTGCCCTGCCTATCTCATTTCCGATTTACCGCCAATGGATCACAAGCGGGGAGCGCCCAGATTTCGCTCGAACCGTCAGGCACTCGCACTGTAATACGATCTATATAATCGATAGGTCCTCTCCAAAGGTCAGCAATCTCATTGAAAATGCCCCCGTTTCTCAGAGGGCCGGCACCTTTCGCATTTATCCTTTGCGCCTTCAACGACATCCCACTGCCAAAAATTCCCAAGTCCCAATTCTTCAACTTCGTCACCCAATATGGCCGTGGGGGTCTGTACGACTACTGGCGCGACATTTCATACGGCCAAATCGACCTCAGTGGTTCTGAAGTGTTCGGCTGGTATCAGATGAAATATTCCTTTTTTCGTGACGGCCTTGACCCCTTCAAGAATGGGACTCAGGGCCGACGTGCATGGATAGCTGAAGCCATTAGGCTCGCGGGTGACAACGGCGTCGATTTATCGCGTTTCTATGGCGTCATTGTTGCTGTCAACGCGTACGGTGTTGATGACTCCAGCGCGGGAAGGAATACGGTGCTCCAGGTTGGCGGCTCCTGGGGCCAGTCTAATTGGAAGTGGTGTAATAAATGCGAAGGTCTCACCTTTGCCGGCGGTGCAGGCGACTGTCCCGCCGGAGGAGTTCACGATCATAACGGGAGTGCGGACTATTCGCTCGCCCTCAACGACCCAATTTTCCAAGGCCAGGATGGATGGAAGTGGTGCAATAAATGTCAGGGCATCTGCTTTAGTGGCGGCGCAGATCTTGGACCATGCCCGAATGGCGGCAAGCATGACCACACGGGCAGTGGTAACTACAAGTTGGCCTTTGGGAAAGTTGGGTTCGGGGGTCAGAATCAGTGGAAATGGTGCAACAAATGCCAAGTTCTTTCGTTCAGCGGCGACAGTACCCAAGGCCCATGCCCAGGAGGAGGTGTCCACGATCATACCGGCAGCGGAGATTACACGATGGTCGTCAATGGTTCGAACATGAATGACTCGTTCAACGCGCATGAGACCGGGCACTGCCTAGGTTTAGCCCATTCGTGGTCTGCGGGCCCTGATGTCGAGTACGGAGATCCATGGGATATCATGTCTGCGATGCGAGTCAGGACGTTCGATAACAAGATCCACTCTCCTGCTGGTCCAGGTATCAATGCACCGACGCTTCAGAAGATGGGTTGGTTTTCGGACGACCGTGTATTCACCTACAAAGTTGCCCCGTCGAGAGGATTATCGACGGTGAAACTCGTGGCGCTCAATAGAGCCGAGGATAGCGGTTACCTTATGGCGAGGGTCTTAACGCCCGACCACGTTTATACGGTCGAGTTCCGGAGGGCCACTGGGTGGGATGCAGGAATCGGAGGTGATACGGTATTAATCCACGAATTGCGCTCGAATTACACGACCGGGCAGAGGAATTGGCAATGGTGCAACAAATGTCAGGGTCTCACGTTTACAGGCAATGCGGTCTGTCCTGGCGGTGCCGTGCACGATCACTCGAGGAGCGCAAACTATAGTCTAGCCGCGGATGGTACAGGTCAAACAGGGTGGAAGTGGTGCGCGAAATGCCAGTCGCTTTCGTTTACGGGCAAATCGGGAGATGTTAGCACTTGTCCGGCGGGTGGCGCTCACAATACGACGTCGAGTGCCAACTACGGCCTTCAGCTCAACAACTCCAAAGCAGAAGGTCAGAAGGACTGGAAATGGTGTTGCAAATGTCAGGGTCTAACTTTCGCCGCAAATTCAACCATGGGGGCTTGTAGTGTTGGGGGTGTCCATGACCATTCTGGTAGTGGGAACTATACCTTGGCAACGGGCGCATCCGTCGGGCAGGACCAATGGCGCTGGTGTTCGAAATGTCAAGGACTCGCATACGATGGCTACTCTGTCTGTGCAGCCGGCGGTGCGCACACCCATGTTGGAAGTGGTGATTATAGCCTCCCATTGGACGACCCGACGGCTTCTGGGCAAGACAAATGGAAGTGGTGCTCGAAATGCTACGGGCTTGCCTACGCTGGCACCCCATCCCCCGGACCGTGCCCGGCGAAAGGAAATCACGAACATGGCGGTAGCGGCAACTACACCCTAAACGGTGGTGGCGGCGAGAACGGTCAGAACAAATGGTCCTGGTGCAAGAAATGCCAGCTGCTTGCCTACTCTGGCAATGGGAGTGGCCCTTGTCCTGCAGGGGGCAATCACGATCACGTAGGTTCTGGGGATTATACGCTTGCTAATTTTGCAGCGGATCGCACTTTCTTGATCAAGGCAGGCTGGCAGACAGGAGACGTGTTTACCGACGAGCCGAGAGGTGTACGAATTTCGATCGGGGCGATGGACAGTGCAGCTGGAACGGTTACTATCACTGTTGGCCCTCTTCCCAAGAGTCACAATCCGATATTGCCAGTTGTTGGCGATTCGGCGATGACACTTGTTAAGAGGATGGAAGAGGTGGCGTTGGATGGATGTGGATAATCTTGCGAAGCGGATGGAAGAGGTCGAACCGCCCAATTGAAATAGTTTTGCGTTGGATGGGCACTTTATTTTCTCGAAAATACGCAATCTCAGCATGGTCTTGGATTTTTACATTTGGTGCTCAAATCTTCATTGTACAATCGCGTTATCATACTTTTAACCAGTGGCTTCTTTTTATCGTTCCTTTAACCGCATCTCCCGTGCAACTCTTATTAGCTTGAGATCATCATCAAGTTCTTTCATCGTCATCATCGTAGTCTTTTGAGTCTAAAGCCCACAATAAATAAATGGACGCGCTTTTTGTGTCACAAATGTGCATTCTTTGATCAACGAGATGCATAAAACAATGAACTTGAAACAATTCTCTTCTCGGAGATAGTAGAAGAAGGCTTCAAGGTTATTATTCCAAATGTTGAACAATATCGCGGAGGCCAAGATGATGCCAGGTCGCCGATAATAAGCGCACATCACTGCTGTGCACCAAGGCAGCCCGGTCGATGGCTGCCTGCAGTGGCGTTCTCCGCAATTTGCCTTACTCTGTTTTGTTTACTAGTGGGGCGTATTGGCTGCAGAGGTTGAACGTTGAACTTTGAGGGGAGCTTTTGAATGCCAGTAATGCACATATTTGATGGGAGCACTGCCACAAGTAACCAACTAAGCCAGAGGGTCTTAAAAGATTCAAATAGGCTTTAATAGCAACCACGACCATCCACTGAAACATTACAACACTTTCTTCCACCAAATATTGAAGCCTGGGTAGGTATTTAAGTACGTATATATTCATGAAACTGAGAGTCCGCACTCGACGGAAAATGTAGGGTACAAACATACGACGTCATCTCTTCATGCTGGAAGCTCAAACTTCTGGCCTTGCAGTACTCTGATGCAGAGGTGTATTAGAAAGGTTTATGTGCGGGATCAGTAAAGAACGTACTTTGTGAAATAGACATAGAAGAAGTCGAGGTAGAGCCCTGTCTGGACAATTCCGGCTGTCACTGCGATGGGGTCCACTACGCCTTCCGTAAAATATCTACGACCAGAAAAAAAGGGGGAATGTATGGTGTTAGTAAACGGTGTAGGACATGTATCGAGAATGTGAATATATTTTGGGAGTGGTGGAGATGGGTTGATGACGCCATGAACTCCAGGCACCACGCTCACACAACGTCGTAACAAAAAAAGAGATGAAAGATGTGAAATGAATGGGCTCACCTATAAATCCAATTAGGGATGTACAAAGCGCGATAAGCACCAAGGGCGGCAAGGTAATGGGTTGTTATTGTCTCCGCTTCACCAGTGCGCTGGAGCATAAAGAGTTGGGGGAGGATAGCGACTGCTTCAAGCCAGATGGAGAATGACCAAAGAATCTCGGAGACTATAAACTTGTAGTTGAAGATGAGTGCGAAGATGAAGCAGGGACCAAGGAGGTATTCGACTTTGAAGGTGTCGATGGAAGGGTCATGTGTTGGTCTGGAGGTGTATTTGTTCCATATTTAATGAGTTCGTTCAGTGGGACTACGCGAGTGAAGTGGCTGACCTGTATTTGAACTTCATAAGGTAGAGGATGTAGACGCTACTGCCAATGAAGAAGAGCTTCATAACGGAGTTGTACAGCGACACGAAGCGGAAGAAGAGGTCAAGGTAACGCGCGACGAAGACAGCCACGTAGAGAGCCTGTGTTTTGAATGATATGCCTATTGAATCCGGTCAGCGAAAAATATATACGCACGTCTGGCACAGAAGTATGGCCAAATAACAACGCGTTTGAGGAAAACAAAACGCACCTCGACATGAACGCGTAACTTGAATCTTGTGCAATAATATGAATATGGACGCCAAATGCGACAGGTCACCTATTGCCAAGTATCCAGCCAAACAGAAAGTAGGAAAAAGCAGAAAATAATAGGGTAAAGTCTTTAGCCCTGTCCTTGTTTTGCAGATAGACAGGGGAAATCGACGCACCGAGCAGCCGGAACAAATTCATCCTTCCCGTTTCTAAAGGGTGAAGAGGTGGGTTTCGTGAGAGACAGAGTCAAAAGTTCTAATTCGGCGCGCAAAGTGTTGTTGACCGAGAGAAAAATCGGGCAATGACGACTAGAGGAAACGGCCAGGGAACCAAAAAAGTTGAGAACGAAGGAGGGCGTTGTCAATGTCCACCAGCTAAATGCGATCACTGCGCGGAAAACGACGTGTACGACGTGTGATATGACTAAGCAAATCCCACGGGCGTTCAAGGTTTACGTAAACACGTTTTCCACCATTGAACGCCGACTTCCTCTTCTTGTTCATCCCTCTTGTGTTCTACGATCTTTGCGTATTTCTCAATGTCAACGTGGCAGACTTCGACTGGCAGGGTTAAAGAACAATCAACCAGCAATATCATCCTATTGAAAGGCAAGTGAACGGATATGTAGGATCCGATTCTCGGCGGGCAGTGAAGGAGATACGACGGTAAGCCGTTTTATTTTCGAATATGGCTTCCTTTTTTTTCCTCCAAGCAAAGATGTCCTAGTAAAAGGGTCGATTTAACCCCTCATTTGGTGTTCGCACCGTACCGTTTTCCTACCTGCCTCACCTGCTATCATCTGCCCGCATTTTGCTATCTGCTCGTGCTCTTCGGTGAACCACTTCTTCACGGGTATTCATATCCAACCCTGCCTTTCTGACTTCGGATTTGGGGCATGAAGGAACCTCTCCTTCTTCCCTGTCTTCTTCTCTCTTCTCGCGGACATCCACATGCGCACGCGAACCGCCAAAGCGTCCAATCCCCGATCCGCGTTTCGAGCCCACAGCGCGTTGCATCGTAAGGCTGGACCGACATCGCATATTGACATACACTCAAGGCAGCCCCGTCCACAGCCCACCGACGGGACCTGCAAAGGCATAGTCATAAACGGTGTTTTTCACCGCACACCTTCTCGAAGGGTCGTTCGCAGCTGAGCCCACAAAGAGCTTAATACACACTCTGCGCGGGTGGTCCCGGACGTGGTACTCCTTCAAATGAACGATACACTTTTCTTTGGCCTAGTCAAAGGGTAACACACCCAACAGCGTTCGCACTAGGGAATGATGTGCAGGGCGTGTGGTGGTGTGCTTATATCATGCTGGTTTGCGTGATGCTATGTGCCGGATTTATGTTCGTGTTCGAGATTGTTTGGAGCAGGCGCTGGGTTATGGTACTTTCCTGTCCGCTCTCGGGTTGGTTTCGTTCTGGGTGAAGTTGGGGTGGGCTGAGGGGTTTTTTATGGGTGGGTGGCTACTTGGTGGCGTGTTGGTCTGGTTTAGTGGTGTTAGGGCGCGGTACGAGGATGGTTTTACACGAGATCACATCTGAGTCTGCAGATGCAGCACTGAGCTTTTCATTATTGGCTTTCTTGTCGTTGCGTTTGCTGATACTATTGCTGACAATCGGATTGCTTTCCTCGCAGGTTTCCCGTACGAACGTGTTACTTAGCACAAGGTTACTTCCAACACTTTCCCACTATTATCAAGCATTCGCACGCCGTATTACTTGACGCCATTGCTGTTATGGCTGCGCCATCCGTTCCTTCGTCGTTTTCATTTCTTCCCCAGATTACGGCTGAAGCACCATGACCCAATGGCTCAACTTCCGGTGCATAAAGGTTTGTCGTAGAAACGTCTACTGCAATACAGCATTCTCTTCACTTCCAACTTGGATTCTTTCCACAGCGCGACATTTTCTCAAGCCTCTGCAGATATCAAATTTCCAGTTTCTCCATCGAATTCGAAGCGCTTGACTTGCGTGGGTATTCGAATTCAAATATAACAGACAAATGGAAATCCAATTTTCAATAGACCCACCTCATATGATTGTTTATCGTTTCTTTGCTTGGACCTACAAACTCTGCAGACGCGGAGATAAGCGTATGTCGGGGACGAATCACGTGCGCTTGCCCTCTTGCTCTGCAGGGTTATTTTGTTATTTTTGTACTTTTTTCGTGCTGTTACTACGGCGACCACCTTCCACAATCAGACCTCTGGAAATGGGGAGATCACCTTGGTGTCCGTTTCGTGCAGATCGGTTATATCACTTTCTCCTTCTGCCATCATTTCCACCGAAAAACTGCGTGCTTATTCCTCGTTGGATGAGCGCTGCTTCGATTTGTTTTAGACCTTCTTTCTGACCCCGGCGACGAATCCTTCGACTTCCAAGCTCGAACTCGCCTCGAATTCATCCATTCGTTCATTCACAGACACTCCTTTATTCGCCAGCCTTGTGCAACGTATCATTTCTCAGGGGCTTCACTTTCTTCCTCGATCAACTCCTCGCCTGGTCATTTGAATCCTGTTGTTCACCGTGGCGTCCAACGCAAATTCGAAACTTCAACTTCACCAGGCCCAGCACGAAATCCGCCTCAAATTCGTCGCGTGGCTGACTCGATATCCTTGACTGACGAAGGCAGCCTCTTTGACAATACCGCCTAGGCCTTTCTGGCATTCCCTACGGGGCGTCGCCCATTCACCTTCCTTCTATCAATTTTGTGGTCCTAGCACTGCAGGCTATGCTACCGCCATGTCGTCGACCGACGCTGATACTGGAGCCACCGACTCCGGCACTCAAAACACTATCACTACAACAATCTACATCCCATACCCACCTCTTCCGCCGCTGTCGTCGTAATTCCTCATTTACCCCCTCCCTATGGATTATATTTCTCGTAATATTTCTTTCCTTCGTCCCGACTCTCCATGCATTTCCTGTCCAGCCTCCACTCTCGCCCTCCTTACTACTGGACGCATTCCCTTCCCTTCTCCCTGAACTCCACACCCTCCACCGTCGTCGCGGCCCTCTCATCATCGTCAACACTACAGGGCAAGCTACCGTCATCAATTCCGACACGCGCACAAGTGTACCACAGGGCGCAGCCACAGACGCTGGTGGTGTGGGACTCGATGCGCCTGCCTTGATCTGGATCTCATTCTGCTTTGTCGTTGGTCTACCGATGGCGTTTGCTGGTATTCGAGGATGGAGGTTGACAACCGGGGTGGGTGTCGGCCTGGCTGGGACTGTTGCCTGTACGTGTCTCCCTAATCGAACGATGTAGACATGTTGCTAATCGAACTTCTTCGTTTTTGCTGATAGCTTGGGCTGCATTTATCAATTCGATATCAGCCGCGCCGTTATCCGATTTGATATTGACGCTTATCATCCTTGGGTTCTTTGCCCTTCTGTTCGCATTCGGCGCGATTCCTTACGGGCGGGTCACTGGAATCGCTTGTATTGGGCTTGTAGGCGGGACAGCATTCGGTGTGAGAGTGGTAATTCTGAAAGCGGGACTGTTGATTTCCGGCAGCCAGGGTTATACATTGGACTGGGTGTTGGTGGGTTTTTTTGGTGTAGCTGGTGGCGTGTCAATCATCTGGGAGCGGTCTCAAAGAGGGGGCTTGGTACGAACTGCCAACATTTTATTCAAATTACTCTCGCTTAAAAGCGCGTCTTCCATTTTTTCCTTTCAGGTTTTCGGGTGCGCGTCAATTGGAACATTCCTATCTTTTCTAGGCGTAGACCTCCTCATTCATCAACAAGCGGGTATGAGTCGCGGGCTGAGATTCTTGTTCGACAGGAACTCGTCGCACTTCTTGGTATGTTTGGTTCAACTGGAGTTCTGGTCATTCAAATTCATTTCTTCTTCTTCTTCTAGGACATAGTAGGAGGGGGTTATACGCCGGCTACATTGACCCAGGTTCTAATTGGTGTTTCATTGTTCCTGACGTGAGTAACGAGCTCTATTTCACTGTCGCAAAATTTATTAACAACAATGCAAATTTTCAGGCCTATACTCGCGTTTGGTCAACACTATTTCTTTAAGCAGCCCTTCTCTCGCAAACCTGATGAGGATGATATCATCTCTGATGAAGAGAATATCCCGAACGGGCGTCACACACCAAAACCCGGGAGGCCCTCCGCGGCGATGAATGTCAAGGTGTTCAGTATGAGCGAGAAAGGACAGCAGCCGGCGTCAATGCGGATAACAAAGGGGCCGGCTTTTGGCTTTGCGAATACTAATAAACCTGGGACTAACCCTCGCAATGGGGTCGGCGTGGGCCCAAGGCCGGGGAACGATCTGGTTGACCGAGTTACGAATTCAGGTCTCTGGGATTCGTTCAAACGGAAGTGAACACGCCGCACCATCCAAGCATCCTTCACCCTGCATCAACCTTCGTTTCCATCTTCGTTCATCCTTTAGCTGTGCAAGATTTGGCTACTCATCTTCGCTTTCTCATCTTCAGCACCTTTTAATGACCTGCATGAGATTGTTCTCGCACTGTATTTTTAGCGCCATCCTTCGTTTTCGAGTCCATTATTCCGCCTTCACTCCCTACCCATCTGACTCCATACCCCATCTCGCTTTATTTTGGGATCATTTATCGTTACCCATTTTTTGTACGACAACATAGTGTCTACAGTGATGTTTCGATTTAGATATGAAGGGACACAATAGTACTTTCCACGTTATCCGAAGTCGAAGACTGCAATCGATCTATACCCATGCAGAGCGCTGAACAATGTTGTTGGACGCTCACGAAAGCAAGAAGATAATCATAAAAGGTGTGTCCTTGTTTGGTGCTTGTGGGTCAAAAAGGAATTCGACCCTGCCAACGGCTCTTTTGTACTTACAATTGTGTCTTTGTTCTAAATGCTTGATCCCTGAAAACTGGAATCCTTTCTTGTCTCTTGTTTCTTCCAACTTCGAACCATGACCGATATGTCAACGAGGGTCTTGCTGGCTGACGAAACTGGCTTTCATCCCGCCCTGGAGAATGTTTTTGACATGAAATACCCCACCACTCTGGTCGACAGATCTTACCCTGCTAAAAAGTATCAGCCGCTCGACTTCCATGACCGGCATCTCGACCCATTTCTCACCATAAAGCATGTGAAGCCTCTGGGATTCTCTATATCCCAGTATCTCGCTGAATTCTGCGACAAAGAGATCATGGAGTTCGTACGCAAAGAACGTCCGCTCAGTACCGGACGAGGGTTTCGCCCGAAGCCTCCGGTTCAGAAAGGCCTGAGCACTGCTTATGAGGTGGGACGATATTATGTTCAACACATCGCAAACTTCACTTCTGGGTTTCCTTCAAGACTCTATCTCCGTCCATCTGACGAAGACTGGAATTCCTTCATATATGTATCTCCGCTTGCCATGTCTGACGAGCGGGAGAGAATTTTCAAAAGATCCACAGGCCTCTACCTTCGCAGCGATCGAGAGATACGCAGGTACAGACCTCAGCCGAACGACGACATTATTGCCGAGATGAAGAGGCTGGGAGACAAATATCCCCGACTTGCCATTTATGAATTCTATGAATTTTCTCAAACGGCTAGAAGACTGTTGGACGATATGGGGCGGCAAGAAGGCTTTGAATGGACCACACCCGGTACCGAAGGTTGTTTTATGGATGTATCACCCAGAGAACTGCCTCCAGATGCGATAGCAGGAATGTGGTCCAAGATATCTCAATCTGAAGCGAAAGTGAAAGGGAAGCAAGCAAGGGGGGCGACGACGGCATTGTCGAAAAGTGGTAATCGTCCGAAGGGTCGTTTGAGGACCGTACTGGCCGCTGTGAGGAAAGGCACGCGTGGTAGGCCATACAGCCCTGCCGCGAAGGATTTCCTACAAGACGTAGGTCATGAACTAGATCCGTTTATCCGTAGCTAACGCTCCGGTCCTATTTTCTGTAAGGCATGGATACGCGCTGTCGAAGTGGATGCGACATTTCTCGTGTTCCACTGTGGTAGAGCAGAGCGAATCGGTTTTCGCCACCTGGAGACGCAGACACTTTACCTCTCAGAGCTAATCTACCCATCTGTGGTAGAAAAGTATGCTAAAATTCAAATAGGTCTTCACTTGGCCATCGTGAAAGACGTTCTTGAACGGGATGTTCTTTCAACTACCAAGAAACGCCCAGCAGAGCCAATTAGTACTGAAAAACCGACCAAACGTCGAAAAGGAACGCATGAGGCGGAGGACGTTGATTCAAACCCGTCTGCGGAGCTGGTGAGCCTCTTCTTTTCTGTTACTGGAATTAGTTTGTGATCCTATTCATAGCTTGGGAAATCATTGGGTTCTCGCAACCTCGCTCTCATCGCCCTTGATCAAGGACTGTATCGATCTCCGGTTCCTTCATCCTTTTTCCGTGTCGAATCAACATGGGATCCGATAATGACCGACGTTTTCGGCGAAGAGCCGCGAAGAAAGGCGAGGTACCCTCCTTCGGAATATTTCACCCTGACTCTCGGGGATAAAATTGGCAGCGGTGCAGTGGGACTGGTATACAAGGCTTCGGTGACATTTAGGTCGGGGTCGAAGACATTCGAACACACCAGATTAGCTGTTAAGCTGGCCTTCCAAGAACCCCAGCAGACCTCTCTTAGGCACGAGTATGCGGTGTACAAGCTTCTCGTCAGCCGAGGCGTTACTCAAAATATTCTTCCTGTTTATGGCGTATTCCAGGACGCGGAAACAGGCATTCTGGGGCTTGTCATGGCGTATGGTGGTGATTCTCTTGCTAGTCGGCAGGCAGAGAGTCGCCGAGTATCTTTCACGGAACAAGAGCGGTTCGTCCCCAACTTCTCAATTGTCATTTCCTCCATTTGACCATATCCAGGTTGGCTATCACCAATGCTCTGCGCAGCCTTCATGACAGAGGGATTCGTCATGGAGACATTAGAATGGAGAACTTAATTCTTGATTGTTCAGGTTCCGTGTACATCATTGATTTCGATCAAGCACACGTTGATCCAGTGAAGAACCAACTTCAAGTGGAGATGGATGGACTTGCTGACCTGTTGGCCAGTGGGGATGAGGAAAAGGGAAATGAGACCAATGAGGACGAAACCAATGAGGACGAGAACAATGACGATGTCGGTGGAGACAACGGCGGAGATCCCCCATGACATTAGGACATAGTCAGCGGTGCGGTGGGACTTGTATACAAGGCGTCAGTAACATTTAGGTCGGGGTCGAAGACATTCGAACACACTAGACTAGCTGTTAAGCTGGCCTTCCTTGAACCCCAACGGACCTATATAAGGCACGAATATGCGGTGTACAAGCTACTCGTCAGCCGAGGAATTACTCAAAATATCCTTCCAGTTTATGGCATGTTCCAGGACGCGGAAACAGGTATTTTGGTGCTTGTGATGAAGTATGGTGGTGAATCTGTTTCACGTCGGGACCCGCAAGAGAGCGGCCGAGCGTCCTTCACGGAACAAGAACGGTACGTCGTTAAGTTAATAAATGCTATTTTTCTCAACTAAACAAATTGGCCAGAATCTCCATCATCGATGCTTTCCGTGAGCTCCATGCCGGGGGAGTCCTTCATGGGGACGTTCGACTATATAACTTGCTCCAGGATTCCTCAGATGCTATCTATATAATTGACTTCGATAAAGCAGAGGTCGATCCAGCGGAGAAGCAGGTCCAAGAAGAGATGGAAGAAGTTGCGTATCTTCTACAGAGTGGGCAATGACTAGGAGGAGGCCCACAGTGCACACAGTGTTCAATAAGACGCCTAGCGAGGGTTGTTCCTGAAATGTTCAGTGCTTCGAGTATGAAAAGTCGATAATTTTCGTGCGCATGATAAAACATGGGAGTTCATCTGAGGCCAAATGCGAAAAGTGATGCATCTAAGAGCCGCTCGCGCCAGTCTTCAACAACCATCTTCAAGGTGAACACTCTGAGTCGGGGACGTGGCGGACATTGCAACAAGGTCGGTCGTGTCTTCCTACTATTTGCATCCTCTAAGTCCGGGGCTCCAGCTAAGACGTTGAGGAGGCCAAAGAAAAATGTGCCCGAAGCTGACGCGTCGCGCATGTTAGCTGGGAAAATGGGAAAACCATGGAAGGTAAGAACCCAAGCTGTGTGAAAATGCCGAGTCTGCGCAAAGGTGCATCACTGAATAGGGTCCAGATCGCCGTCGTTGTGATCGACCATGCACAGAGACAACCTGGACCATAGAGATGCATAGAATTGTTACAAATCCTGCCAGCGCAGCGAATGATGGAAGAAATGAGAATTGGTTCATATATCAACGATGACCCCGTTTGCTTCGCACTCAGAGGGTTACTTTATGTATATCCGAAGTGTAAGGTGGCGGGAACGCGTCTCCCAAAGATCGACAAGGTGAGGAGATAAGTTGAATCCCGAGTCGATAAAGCAACAGTGGTCCAAAGTCAGAGATATTGCCACATCCCAACAGCGGCGGCAAATTTGGGTGAGCACTGAGATTCCGCAGAGGGAGCGAGTCGTTTTCGAGGCCAAAGAAGGTCGGGAAGAGATGAATATTGACTTCAAGATGGAGGAATTTCCATGGCATTAGAGTGAACATTGAGCTCCGTAGTAAGTGCTTCTGATATCTCGAGAGAAAGTTTGTCGAGGCGAACGATTTCTCGGTCCAAAACTGCAGTCTCTTTTTGGAATGCGGGTTGTAAATGGATGATAGCGACGGAAGCTTGGCCAAAAGTTGATGCAGTTACATAATCGGTGACTCGGGATTGCCCGGCGACCACGGACCACCAACTACTACTTAGCCTTGCGAACAACTTGCGAACGAATTCGAGGACACTTTTCCAGGACCATCATTTGTGGTGGTATAACTCCTCATTACTTATTCAGGTACTTGGTCCTATGAAACATCATCCCTTTTGAGGTGTTCCGTATTGGTGGGCCCACAAAAAGCAATTCAATCCCCCTGCCAACAGCTCTTTTGTACTTTATGTCTTTTGTTCAAAACACTCGCACTGTTGGAAACTGAAACTCTTCGCCTGCTTCTTGTTTCTTCAAACCCTTGAAACTCAGCTGGCATGTCTACAAGGACCGTCTTGCTGGCGGACGAAAATGGCTTTCATCCAGCTCTCGGATATGTTTTTGACATGAAATACCCCACGACACTGGTCGACGGATCTTCCCCTCTCATTAAAAAATATCAGCCACTCGATTTCCATACCAGGCATCTCGACCCCTTTCTCAGCATAAAATACGTGAAGCCCCTGGGATTCTCTATATCCGAATATCTCTCTGAATTCTGCGACAAGGAGATCATGGATTTCGTACGGAAGGAAGGACCACTGAAAGCTGGGCTACGATTCCGTCCCACACCGCCAGTGCAAAAAAAACTGAGCACTGCTTACGATGTGGCAAATTATTATGTCCAGCATATCGCTGACACCACCACTGGATTTCCTTCCAGACTCTATCTCCGACCATCTGACGAACACTGGAACACCTTCATTTATGTATCTTCCCCCTTACTTCCTGGCAAAGGGCCGGAAATTTTCCGACAACCCGCGGCCATGTTCCTTTGCAGGGAACGACAGATGATCCGGTTCAGACCTCCACCAAGTGACGAGTTCAGTTCTGAAATGAAGAGGCTGAGGGAAAAATATTCTGAACTCGCCGTTTATGAATTCTATGACTTTTCACAAACCGCTCGAAGACTACTGGAGGATATGGGTCGGCAAGAAGGCTTTGAATGGACAACGCCGGGAACACGGGGCTATCTTATGGATGTATCGCCTCGCGAATCGCCCCCAGATGGGACCGCAGGAATCTGGTCGAAGATATCTTCAATAGAAAGAAGGCCATCGAAAACATCAACAAAGCGTTCGAAGGGGCGTTCGAGGATGAAGAAGACTGTGCTAGCCGCGGTGAGGAAAGGCACGCGTGGAAGGCCTTACAGTCCCATCGCGAAGGATTTCTTGCAGAAGGTAAGCCTTGGACTTTGACTCCGCCTTATGTAGCTAATTCCCGGTTCTATCCGCCAGGCATGGCTGCACGCTGTCGCAGTGGATGCAACATTCCTTGTGTTCCATTGTGGTAAAGCCGAACGAATCGGTTTTCGCCACCGAGAAACGCAGACGCTTTACCTATCAGAGTTAATCGATCCATCCGCGGTAGAAAAGTATGCGAAAATCCAAACGGGACTCCATCTGGCAATCGTGAAAGACGTTCTCGAGCGGGACGTTCTTTCATCTACCAAAAAACGCCCAGCTGCAGAGCCGATTAATACTGAATGCCAGAGCAAACGCGTAAAGAGAACTCACGAGACTGAGGACGTCGATTCAAACCCGTCTGCGGAGCTGGTGGGTTTCTTTTATCGTTGTTCGAGCTGCTTTGCGATCCTGACCATATTAGCTTGCTTAGTCATTGGGTTCTCGTAACCTCGCTCTCATTGCCCTTGATCAAGGATTATACCGATCCCCTGTTCCCTCATCCTTTTTCCGTGTCGAATCAACCTGGGATCCGGCTCGAGGCACCGAGGTGAACAACGAGCCACGAAGAAAAGCGAGGTACCCTCCTTCAGAATATTTCACCTTGACTCTTGGGGATCAACTTGGCCGCGGTTCGGTTGGAATTGCGTACCAAGCGTCAGTAACATTTATATCGGAGTCAAATACGTTCGAACATTCGAGATTAGTGGTCAAGATGTCCTACTTTGAATCCCAAAAGACCTCACTAAGGCATGAATATGCGATGTACAAGCTTTTGGTCACCCGAGGGGTCGCTCAAAACATTCTTCCCGTTTACGGTATGTTCCAGGATGCAGAGACAGGTATGTTGGTGCTTGTGATGGAGTATGGTGGCGAATCTCTGTCAAGTCGGGACCCGGAAGGCACAGGCCGAGTTCCCTTCACTGAACAAGAACGGTACGTGGCTAAGTTATCAAATCCTACTTTCTTCCCTTAACCATACTTATTCAGAATGACCATCACCTATGCTTTCCGCAAGCTTCATGCTCGAGGGATTCTTCACGGGGACATTCGACTGAATAATTTACTCATGGATTCCTCAGGTGCCGTCTACATCATTGATTTCGATCGGGCAGAGGTTGATCCAGAGGAGAAACAACTCCAAGAAGAGATGGATGAACTTGCTGGCCTTCTGGGCAATGGGGACGAGGACAATGATGACGATGAGGGGGAAGATCTACACAATTCTAGCAATGTTCCGTAGATCCTTTCATAGAGATAACGATATTCGACTTATATTAATATAAATTGCTCCTAGGTTCATCAGGTGTCCCTACGATCAGCAGAGCCGAGACAATGCAAGGACGAGATCGACCTTGTTTACCCTCGAGAATGGCTGCAACCACGAGAGAAGGAGGTCCATAGAGTACTTGTTTACTTATTTAAGTACTACACAGTACTCAGTTATTGGCACTTAATTCTCATGCTCGGAACTAGCAACATTCTCTCCTTGACACTGTGGGAAGGAAACGGGGTCAGGGTGACCGACTCCCTAGCAGTTCAGGCGAACTACCTCAGCGCAGTTCACCTAACTACCTCAGCGCGGTCTACTTAACTACCTCAGCGCGGTCTACTTAACTACCTCAGCGCGGTCTACTTAACTACCTCCAAACAGTTACATTGACCCGAAAAAGCGTCATTTTCCACGGTTATACTGACTACTTCTGAGGGCAGTCATATTAAAAATGAAACGAATCCCTTCCGGTTCGAACCAACGCGTGCTCGGAGAGGAAATATATCTAATACGCAATAGCCACTACGCCATAACACCCTTTATAAGATGGGGAGGTGACCTTATCATATAGGCGCGTGCTTCCATATATGGAAGTTGGAATAGTTTTTGATCTAAGTCCGCGCTTGTGGGTCTCAGGCCTTCCTCCACGCGTAGGGTGTTCCCCCTCGGCCCAAAAATTCTCAAAAATTGCAGAAATGTGTCTATGCACATTATGAGCACACTCACTGCCCAAAAAACTACTGCTCCTATTATTTGAGCAGAAAATCTCATTTTTCTCAAGTCAGTGAGTGTGGTGCCTAAGGTGGAAAACAAGGTAAGTCCGTTGCTCACCAAACCTCTGATACTCTTGGAATCAAGCAGATATAGATATATACTAATGAATTACAACAGAAATAGAGGCTTTAACTGCTTACAAAATGAAAAATCGCAGTTTTTCCAAATTTATGGCAGGAGGAGGGGAGGAGAAGAGAATAGAGGATAAGCTCAAATTCTCGTCAGTATCATTCGGTTCTTTCTCAGTCTTACTTAGTACTTGAGTATAGACTAATATTTAGTACTTAAAAAGAAAGTTTGAGTGGGTATTTAAATAAGGAGACATGAATTTATCTGCTGGTGTTCAGGAGAATGGACAAGGATAGAGTCCAGCCAATACTTCATCAAATTCTTCAGTTCGTGTTGGAGATTATAATCTAGGTTTTCTCCCTTCCTTTCCTTAAAATTTAGACGTGACATAGCGATTCATTGGATGGACATTTGGAGCTTTCTCTGACATGTGCGAGGGAGAGGAAACATATGTGCACATAGGTCAAATTTGAGATTCGCTCCATTGTTTTTTGAGGCCGACCACGTACATCTTAACTATTCAAATCATACCCGACGGCAGATTTGTGCTGGATCTATTAATGAAAAGTTGAATCTTTTCTCCGATTTCGACTCAGGGAGGGAAAAGCAAGCAAGTCATTTCAGCAAGTCATTGTTTGCGAAATAGGTTGATATGAGTCCTTCGGGGGGCATTTGGGCGACATATAACTATGCTTACAAAGGTCTGGGATAGCCTGAGGGTCGAGAAATCCCATTTCTATCCGAGTTGGCAACGTGACTGTCTTGTCGATGGTTGTTCTGACCGCGCGTGGAGGTAGTCAGAATAACGGCGTCACATTGACTACCTAAAATGCGTTTTGACCGCAAAGTAGTCAATGTGACCCCCAATCCTTCCCACAGTGTTGATCTCTCCTAGAAAATCGGTGGAACAGTTTGTTTTCCAGCCTTATAGGGTGACGTCTACGGAGACGAACATCGGGATGTGTATGTAGTCAAGCTTTTGGAATGATCGCATCTACAGTAATCTTATTCAGTCGACCCTTAGAATAAAGCAGCTGTGGTGCTCATGAAAAAAACTCATCAACTTTTACCATGACCGAGGGCCGCTCACGCAAAAGGCAAGAAATATTTCTGGCTTGCGCAATCAACAGCCAAAGAGGCCCAGTCTAGATCTTCCTTTGGCAGGACCATCCCTCGCAGGCGTTGAAATTGGCGGTACAACTGCAAGTCTCCATTCCACCGAGTCCGCAGGTAGTCCTCATCGTGCACCTAGTAGTCCACTGGATGATGAAGGCAGGCCCGGGGATCTTCCTAACGAGCATGATTCAGCCGTTGGTCCCGAAGTCGATCAGGATAAGAACGAGCGGGACTCGCAGCAAGAGTTTTGCGGGGTTCTTGACGATGAGAAATTTGGGACGGCGGTTGGAGACGACCCCAAAGACAGAGATTTTCTTCCAAAGCGGAGACAAAGGGAAAAAATTCCCGGAGGTAGTTAATTCCTCTGACTCCCCTTCTGCATAGAGGAAAATGGCTTAAAATCTGAAATGAATGATCAACAGGGCGGCCCAAGAGCTATGCGAAAGGTCCGGACGTGATGAGCAAATCTGAACGCACGCAACGGCGGTACAAACCTTTTTTCAAGGACCAGACGAAGCTGGATAAATTCTTTCTTTCCTCACGATCAGACGCACTCTCTGACATGGCGCACCCAACCCCTGAGTTAGATACAGTGGACACTGTAGCGTCTGGATCAACATCAATATTTATCCCTCCAGGTCAGCGCAGGAGTCAGGGAGACTTGGAATCCGAAGAGTCTAGTATACAATCTGCTGAGGATCCAAATATTCGTATTCATGGTTGATTTCTACTTGACTCTAGTACCAGTTTTCTTCAGAATAGAATAGGCCTCAAACAGTGTCTAAGATGGCGAATTCATATCATTGCCTCAACGATCTACAGGGATTTATAAGGAGTTCTATATATTTACTCCGTAGACTCTCCTCGCAGAGATTCATTGACGAACAGGCGTTGGAATTCGATATTCAGTACTTAGATAGATCGATATTAACCGCCTTTCGCTACGGTCCATGGCCTGAAGGTCAATTAATAAAATTCTCATCTCTGAGCCCAGATAAAAGAAATATCGGGCAGTGACAGAATTGGGCGGACGACTAGAAGCTGTCGCTGCATTCCCGAAAGCATTACCGGGGACGGAAACAAGGTGACGCGGTGTCTTTGTTCGAACGGGCCAGGTTGGGCCACGCTGTGCTTGTTGGCCCGGTCCTTTGTCACCTGTGGCACCGAGGGCCACTCAAGGAAAAAATATTTAAGGAAGAGTCTCTTTCGTCGACTGCTTCTTCAGAACTTTAACACTTGCGACGCGAATTCGAAACAAGACCTGTAAGATCTATCTCATCAAAAGGATTTTGAGTCTCATCAACGACATAATTCACAGAAACTGACCATGACTGAATACGTGGAATTAAAGCCAATGGGAAATGGCAAGACCATCAACGACAAAGGACATCCCACCGGGAAAGGGCTGGAAGTGCCGAAATCCATCCCAACACCCCCGAATGAAGAAGACCCATACACTCTGACCGCCTACGGCGACATATCACTGTCCGACATCGATTTCGTTCCAGGACCACCCTCTGAGATATCTCCTTGTCAGATCACGAAGAAAAAGGAAAGCTGGCGGTTTCCACGAAATGGATCGGACAAGATGGTTCGTCCCGGTGTTTCTTTCTCGATTTCAGCCGTTTAACAGATGGTGAATTCTAGACGCGCTTTCCGAGCATTACGAAACGAGTTCGACCACCCTCGTTCTCGAAAGGACGGGCCAAAGAAGCGGATCTAACGTTTGACAAGCTAGTGACGGATCTGAAGCGAGATGCCGAAAAATCTAGGTCGTTGTCCAAAGGGTTGTCTAGCAAGGCTACATCCGATGACGTTCAGATTCATTCGCCACAACCCAAACGTCTCATCGACTTGAAAGGTCTCGGAGGAGTGGATCTCGGAGGGGCTGTACCCACATCCGGAGATGAAAATAGTGCATCTGGTGCGAAAAAGCCTCTGCGAGGGAATGGAAAGCTCCCAAAGCGGCCTCCCATCCCACGATGGGATGTTGATAACACCTGGCAGTGTGGAGGAGGGGCGGGCGCTCCGTTCAAACTGGGAATGACTTCCTGGGGCGGGATGACCTAGTTCCGTACAGTATTTTACCGAAGACAGTAGAAACAGCGAGAATGTGGTAGTTTCAGGAGAAGTGGGGAATTGTTTGTGACTCTTGTGACCCGAGAACGTGCCCGCTTTTTGTCCTTTCTTGTCGGTCAAAGCAAGTAATGTTGTGATTTCTTCTTTTTATCTCCCACCACCAGCCCCAGTCCTCTGTGAAGCACTCACCAAGTTGGCGCCCTCAACGTTGAACTTGGTGCAACCTTCGTATGCGCCCTACGCTGTCTATCCTTTGTTTTCCATCCTGATTTTGTTAAATGATACCTCCACAGACACGACTAGGGATATAGCCAACCTGGTTCATGACCCTGCGAACCACAAAATGCGCTGTAGATGAGGAGGACGATTGGGAGATTATTTCACCAACAGATTGGTGGCATACTTCGGTCGACGCCGCTCGTTGGTCATTTGCACCCAGACAGCACGCGGTCGAAAGCCTGGCACCTCGACCGCAGTTTCATGGCTCACTTTTCTACGAGAAGATTTCTGTTGATTCCCGCAGTCGATCTTCGAGTAAAGAGCACAGGAACACGGATGATGACGATACCCTCAATGTGGAGCTTGATGGCGTGAAGGGCTCCATGGACGCCCTCTCAGTATACGAGAGACATGTTGGATTCCATCTTGACATCCAGATCATCCGACTGGTTTCTCATGGCGTTATCGATCTCAAGGTGGCAGTCGACGAAAAGGATCTTTTGCTTCAGAAGAAAGTGTGGGATGAATTACTAGAGGATTTGATGAACGGCCCTGCGTTCGACAACCAGGCAGACAGTGACGAATGTCTCGAAAGTTCTTTTATCGGAGAGGATCTACTCCGTTCCACATCCACCATTTCCAGCATCGGTACAAGTTTTTCAGAAGGATCAATCGACTCCATTGGCATGCCTTCGACACCGAAACCCAAATCTTCATTTGGTGATGTCGAGATTAAGGACCTGTCACCCGCTGGAAGCGTCAACGGCGGTCTGGATTATAATCTCTCTCCGCGCAGGTCGTTAAATGCCACAGCTTCCTCCTTCATACCTACCTTTACTCCACAAATGAAAGACGAACCCTTGCAGTTCCCATCGCTCGATTCTTCTTCTCCCCTTGCATCCTTTGCCAACTTCACATTTCCGACACTGAATGCTCCCTCCGAGACCAAGAGGGACGACCAGGTCTGTCATCCAACGACACAGAGCGTCGGTCTTTTGCCACCTTTTCTGCAGGAGCCGTCCTCACAACGCAACCGATATCGGAAATCACGAACCCGTGAAATCGTCGATCGCCTGCGCTCTCAAGGATCTCCGGTCGATGTGGTCTCGCCGAAATTTGCGAGTCATAGTCCAAGCCCTATAAACGACCACTCGAACGTGGTGACGCCTCGTCTCAGTGTCTCGGAAGATGGATCGAGGTTGTCAACGCCCTCCTTTGAAGAAGAGGATGCTTGGATCGATCTTACTGCACCAACAGTCACATCATCCTCGTCTCCGACACAGAAAGCGAGGCGAACACGTGAACTTTTTTTAGCACTGACTCGGCGGCGCACTGATTCATTGTCATCAGAGAACGTCAAGGACATGATGACGGCTTCGGAGAGTAGCGCCCTCTCGTCTCAGTCCTCTTCGCAGAACATTTCTTCTGAGTCTTCACCGTTGCAGCACAGCCCTCCTTCGTTGGTGGCCTCGACTGAAGGTTGGATTGAGGCTTTTGCACCTCTCGAGCCTCAAAAACAACCGAAGCAGACTTCGAACAGCTCGAGAGATTCGTCGCAGCATAGTCGAAAGAAATCGACCAACCACATGTCTCGGGCATCCACGTCCTCGTCCAACTCATATTCTCAACACTCTCATCATCTGCACTCGCATGGCGTCTCATCATCATCGTCCCTTTCGCAGCATCATCCTCATCAGCATCATCAACACCCGCATCATCACTATCGACATCATCCTCATGCGTCAACTTCTTCCACATTCAGTGCGACCTCTCCATATTTACCACACCAGCAACATACACATCATCACTCCATGCTTTCGGCACCGGCATCGTCCACGATGCCGTATTTCTTCTCCGCTTATCCAGCTGTCGCCATGCCTGTGCCCTTTACCGCATTCATGCATATGCCTGCCGCCAACGCTGCTTACCGCATACCTGGATCGGTACAGCCGATGCATGTAGCTCCTCATCATCCGATGTACGGCGCTCCTGGTGGTCCTGGTCAACAGCCAACTCCGATGCGTGGCTCGATGCCCCAGGCGAGCGCGAAGCAATCTTTAAATTCCACGACACCTTCGTCGACGACGAATATGACTATGAACATGACACCTGATATTTATAAAGGCAAACATTCTCCGCTTTGGTGAAGCCCTTCGGAAAAAAAAAGAAACCTCATGCAACTGCGCGGTATGCAGCAATTATTATTTCCAGAGTTCTTCATGATCGACTTGATTTTTGCCCTCTGGTGACGTGCTGTTGAGCACCCCTTCTATTCAATCTTGCTTATTCTCTTTTTGCTCCTTTTCCTCTTGTGTTTCTTGTTTCGCCTGTTTATCGTTCAAGTACCCTTGCCAACTTGGGTTTGTTGTATGTACGCTGTTGCCACTAACCACCACCACCACCTTTATTTCTGGACCTCCGGCCTGGGCCTTGGACCTTCTCTCTCTATTCTCTATTTTGTTGTTGTTGTTGTTGTTGATGATGTCTCTTGCCCTGTTGTTATATGAAGCGAGCACAACCCCCCTTCTGGTAGCTCGCATACATTCGCAGAGTTATATATTCTTTTTTCTTGATCCATGTTGCGTCCTGATTCCTGGCTTCTTGGTTTTTTTTTTTGATCACTCTCTTCGCATACATAGTCAGTTAGTTAGTTTTTCCATGTCCGTTCTTATCATTGTGAACCAACCAACCAATCAAATATCAAAGATACAGCATTAAAAATGTGATTCGCTTTGTGACCCTTCTGGTTGTTGATATCGTCGCCGAGGTTTTGTCCTTCCTATGTGTTGCACATAGCTAACTTCCGCAGGACTGGAATGAGGCGATTTCACCTCAGGAGCTTGTGAAACGATTGGAACGTGTTTGCTGAGTAAGAAGTGAGGAAATAGGATGGAATTATGAGCAAAATAGGTATGGGAACAGTCCAGTTGACGTTTCGAGAGCAAATGCTGGTTGGTGGGCAAGCGACCCTCTCTTTCAGTCACGACGCAGAGATTGCGTGCAAAGCTCGGAATAATGGGTTTGGGGTCGAAAGGTGTCGCTGGAGGTTCAAAGCTTGAGATACCAAACGCGCCGGAATAGACTCTTAGGTATTGGTTGGAAATCCTTGATGTTTTCCGATCGAAAATTTCTGCGACGTTCATTCTTGGAAGCGTTTGTCACTAGCACGATTTCAGACCACCTTGCAGCCGAGATCATAAGGTCCAGGAGAGGAAAGAAGGCTCGTGGATGGCGAAACGTATTGTCCAGGTGTTCATAATGTGAATCCAGTTGTCTCCAGTATTGAAATGGCATCCTACTACGGCTAGCGGCAGAGGCGAAGCAAAAAAAGTAGAAGTAAATTGAATCCCAGTTTCAAGCATCCGAGTTACAGTGAGTCGGGAATACACAAGTTGTGGTTGAAAACTCCTCAGAGAGCAAGCGAAAAAGCCACTTGTGAACGGCGAGATGGAGGTGCTGGTCGAAGGTAAAGCTTTATTCACATGGATCGGAATACCTTTTTGATCCGGCTCAGCCGCCGCCACAACATTGAACCGCTTTCCAAATTCCACTGCCAAACGGTAAGCCTGCTTTCCATAGTGCTTCATTTATCCATCCTTCTCACATATTGTCGAAGGGAACATGTCTATAACCCATGGAATCCGCCAACTTGGGGTGCTCGGTGCAGGTCAGATGGGCACGGGTATCGCTTTGGTGTCCGCACTCCGAGCAAAGGTTCCAGTACTTTTGCACGACCGGTCAAGTGAACAGGTTGCCAAAGGGCTTTCATTGGTAGACAAGCTCCTGGCCAAGGATGTAGCGAAAGGACGGCTTACCAACGAAGAGGCGAAGGAGGCTAGAGACAAAATCACTGTAGTCAGTCCGGAACTTGGAATCAAGGGTTTGAGGGACGTGGATATGGTTATTGAGGTATTGATATTTCTTGAATATATGTGCATGAATTGTCGGTTATGACTTTGGACAGGCCGTTTCTGAATCCCTACCTCTCAAGCAATCCATATTCGCGTCATTTGCAGCTGAGCTTAGACCGGACGCGATTCTTGCTACAAATACCAGTTCTATCAGCATCACCAAAATAGCGGCGTCAGCCATTGCAAATAATGCTAGTGCTTCCAGCGAAGAAGGAAAGAAGAGTGCATCGCGCGTCGTCGGTACGCGTTAACCAAGTTGTTCCCTTCATTTGTTAACCCAGGCTCGTAGGCTTGCATTTCTTCAATCCCGTACCCGTCATGGTGCGCTTTTTCCTGACTGTCGTCTTGGTTAATCTCTGAGGTTGCTCTCAGAAATTGGTGGAAATTATTTCAGCGCTACAAACTTCGGAGCAAACACTAGAACGGGCACGATCATTCGCAGTTGCCTGTGGCAAAGGCGAGTATTAACCCCTATGTGCAGTCGATAAGTTAGCTGACCCCAACTTGCTTCAGAGGTCACCGTATCGAAAGACGTACCAGGATTTGTATCTAACGCCCTCCTCATGCCGTTCATCAACGAGGTACGGGCCTGCGACGTTTCGCTTGATGAGATTTTATGTTAATCTATTCCCTTGCTTTTCCTAAGGCCATTATGTGTTTAGAAAAGGTCGGTTTGTTCACACTCTTAACGCGCAGATTAGAACTTTATCTGGTGATAGGGAACTGCCACGCGCGAAGATATCGATACAACGCTAAAACTTGGAATGAACCACCCCATGGGTCCTCTTCAACTCGGTAAGCCTTAATCAGTTTCGATTCGGTTCACAATCTAATTAATTCCTTGTTCGATAGCCGATTTGTGGGTCACGATCCTTCCTCGTTGTGTCTTTATCTCCTGACTTTGCATTTTTAGCATCGGCCTGGACACATGCCTCGCTATCCAGCAGACTCTCTATGAAGGCACACGCGACTCGAAGTATCGACCGAGTATTCTCCTCGAACGGATGGTCGATGCTCAATGGTACGGAAGGAAAAATGGAAAAGGATTTTACGAATATAATTGAAATGTGAGGCATCCATGTACTACACCCACAAATAGCTCAAGGGGACATGTGAGTTATTTTTTTTTGTTATGTATCCTCCTTTGAGTATCGAAGTAATTTTGATATCTCCAGTTTTCGACCCTTGTCTGCCAGATTTTCTTCCAAAGAGCAGTCCAAGGAAGATCCACTGACGGCTACCTGGGAAATATTGGAATTTATTTTGTATAAATATAAGATAGTGCCAGTGGTGTCCTATTGAATAACAATCGCCCAATCCTTTCTAACCAACACTTTGGGATCCTTAATCACCAGCACACTCGCCTTACCACCCTTCTTTTCATTCGACGCCACACCAGAGGTATACTCCCACACCAGCTCCTCACTGCTGCCCTCAACTTTGACACTCGCGGGCTTCGCACTCAGACCAACAACGACCACCTTCTCCACACGCACATCCTTCAGCACACTTTCCGCGAAACTGTTTTGTGGGTTATACGTCGCGAGAGCGACACCATCCACCGCCTCCTGCGGCTTGGCTTTGCCCAAATCCACACTGCTCAGGCGCAGACCCTTCTTTCCTTTCTTCGTCTCGGCGACAAATTCGCGCCATACAAAGTCTCCCTTGATATGGTCGTACGATACCCCGTCGTCGAGGTAGAGCTCGCCTCTTGCCGAACCTGATTTGTCGAGCGCGACGCGGAGGGTGAAAGGATCGCGTTTCATCAGCGACGACGCCCTGCGAGGCCGCTCGCGCGTGGCCAGAATCGACCCGCCGCGGATGAAAAGCGGCAGTTGGTCCAAAGCAGCTGGGACGGTGATTTCTTTGCCTTTGGCGGAGCCGCGGTGGGCAACGTTGGTGAAGTAGTCATAGTAAACCTAATGAGTTGGCGTCAGAATGGTCTTGGAGGAGAGGCAGATTTCACGGAGGATATTAAACATACCTGGTCTTCTGCAAGATAAACCTTGGCTTCACGCACATCCTTTTCTGTGACTGGTTTCACGAGCAAGCCAGACGACCCGATATAATACTGATCGTCGATCTCGAAGCCAGCTTTATCTTTAGGGAACATGATGAACTGCGGCCTGACAACAACCATCGAGTCAACAAACCCATCAACTGCATAGAATGGGCAAGTCATTACCTCAAAATCGGCATTCCAGTTGTCGTCGTTTCACGGAAAGCAGTGTACCACACTGGGAGCAAGGTGTACCTCAGCCTCAGGATATCTTTGACGATGCCCTTGTATGGCTCATCAAGCAAGAATGGCTCGCGACGCTTGGTATCGATGTGGGCGTGCGCGCGGAAGAAAGGCGCAAACGCGCCGACTTGGTACCATCGAACAAGCATTTCGGGCTCTGGATTGCCGAAGAAGCCTCCAACGTCGGCTGAGCATTAAAATACGATTTAAGGGCCCATTCGGGAGGAGAGTTGGGGATAGGGACTTACATCCGGCAAAGCTTAACCCTCCGAGACCGTTCGCGAGGACCATCTTCACGCCGACGGCCATGTGCTCCCAGGTACCGAGGTTATCACCAGTCCACATCGCACCGAAACGCTGAGACCCAGCATAAAAGGCACGTGTGAGAACGAAAGGTCTCGTTGGAGGGTCTGTCCGCTCCGCAACAGCCTGATACGTCAAATTCGACTACGGAAAAAAAAGAAAAAGAAAAGGAATGAGATGTTATTTTCGTTGTCGGGTTATTGGTGGGCTTACGAAGAGCATTCCGTTGATATTGTGAATATCGCGATGTTCCCAGCCTCCGTAATGGATATTATCTTTCGGCATCGTAATCTCGGGTCCGTTGAACACCGAGGGCTAAGTTTCGTGAATTACATCAAGCCTTCCTTCCGCAAGGTGAAGACATATAGAGGACATACCTCATTCATATCGTTCCAAATATGAATATCAGTTGTGCTCTTTGTCCATGACCATTTTCCGGGGGTTTCTTCGGTTTTGAATAAGGATTTCCACCAATCCCATGCGGCAGGGTTAAAGAAGTCGGTCCAAGAACTGCTACCAGGCCAGCACCATCCTTCGTATTCGCCTTGGCCCGAATTGGGCTTCACAAGGATGCCGAGTTCTGAGGCTTGTTTGAACGCAGGATAATCTTGGGCACGTTTCAAGTGAGGGTCAACGATGACAACCATCTGGAAAAGCAAAGAAGTGAAATTTAACAGCTATGCAGTATACTGGGATAGATTACAGACCTTGCGTCCGTTAACTGCGACATCGTTCGTCATCTCAACAGGATCAGGGAAAGTCTTGTCCTTCCACATGAAGTATTTGTGGTCCTCAGAGTATTCGATATCAAGCCAGAAAACATCAACGGGCATATCATCCTCGTCGAACCGTCTCTGGACAGTGCGCACGTCGTCCGAGCTGACATAATTCCATCGGCATTGGTGGTATCCCAAGCTCCAATGTGCCGGTAAAACAGGAGTTCCTGTGAGGCGTGTGTATTGCTTGAAGACATCCTCTGCTGTGGGACCGGGCAGAAGGAAAGTGTCGAGGATACCGGACTCGGATACCCAATGGGTCTCGGTGGATTTTTCGGAGGAGTGAGAGACGTCGATCCAGGTTTCTGAGGCGACAACGTGGAATACAGCCACAGTTGATTCAGTGGAGTGGGCGTGCATCAGCGGGATTGAACCATAGAGAGAAACAGGGGAGGAGGCAAGGTATTCAAAAACGTCCGAATTGTATAGGCGGTATGGATCCGTGAATGCTGGGTCGCTGCCTGTAGTTGTGGGAAGGGCAAGGCGCGTCGCGTGTTGAGGAATGCCGTAGACGGTTCCGTGATTTGGGAAGTTGATATCGAGAGACAGCGACTCCGGACCTACAAGAATTCGTGTTAATGTTAAGAAGAAAGATTCTCCTGCAAGGCGACAAACCTTTAGGCTTTGAATCGGTCCAGCTGGAGAATGTCTCCTCAAAGAGAGCATCCTCTGTGTCCCCCTCGAACCAGGCCCGAGGATTCTCGACCTTGAGAACTGTTTGGCTTTCTCCGCTACCCTCAGCGCCCTCCTCTGGTTCTGGAGCTGGCTCTTCGGTGGAGGTTGCTGGTTCAATTTTGTTGCGGAAGTGCTCCATGTGGAGAAGTCCTTGTCCATTGATGACGACCTGTTCTTTACCGTTGCGAAGTAGCGGGATACGCAGAGGTTGGTGGGCAACTACGACTTCGATATCCTTCTTGTCCCCATACACCGCTCTTGTGTCTTTCTTTCCTGTCGTCCATTTGATGTCCTTGCTCACCACAGGCTCAGAAATTAAAGCCCATGCAGCAGCTTCGTCGTAGCGCTTTCTAAGTCCTCCCACCTCATCCATCCGCACTCTCGCAACGCCGTCATCCTGGATGCGTACTTCGAGGCCGAATTTGATGTCGGGGTACAAAGAGGATTGCACAGCAGCCGTAAAGACAGCCTGGTTTGGTGAGATGTGAACCGAGGATGGGTCAACTGAGTATGGCGATACCCAGGAGGATTTCGCTTCTTTGGCCCGAGCTGAAAGAGCGCGTCCGCGTCTACAAAAACCCGATTGCGAACATGTTTTGAAGTCGTGCGCTTTGAAAGCCGATGATTCGTTGACGAGAAGGAGTGCGAGAACTCCTAGAAAAGACCAGGAGCGCATGATGAACGTTTTCCTCGTCCAATCCCCTGCTCTAGTTCCGACGATGGGGGCAAGAAGATAAAATGTTCGATGACCACGTCAATCGCTGCCCGGGCTCATCACGTGGAATTGAAGATCAAGCAGCCCCTGAAAATAAACCTGTTCTGGCGTCCTACTGCAACCATCTAATTTTTCATGGATGTGAACAAAGACGTGAAATTATTGTACGTCCTTTTAACCAACGCTCCATGAAAATTGCAGAAAAATCTCCGATGTGTAGCTCGACAATTTCTTTCCTACCGGCAATGTTAAATGTTGCATTTATTAAACTTTAATCCCGGCCAATTACCCGCAATCCACTATTTGGCAAGAAAATATAAGGGATTGGAACCCTGCGGCCCGTCTTCTTTGTACTTATTGGTCGTGGAAGACGTGGAAGAAATTACGGCAGCTCTTCTTGTCCTGAGGGTTGCTGGTTTCCCCCTCATGGGAAAAGGAACCTGTGCTACACACCAGCCTGCGCTCGCTTCCAGTGCTTCCTGATCTAAATATTGGAATTTACGTGAATCACAGGGTGCAGTCTTGGTACTTATGTTACTCAATATACGGGCCAACGGCCGCCGCCAGCCTGACTCACGGTATTAACTGCCAAACATGCTCCATTCCGTCGAACCCTTCTTACCACGCGCTCGTCAGCGAGAACTTGGAGTCGGATTATGAACGACAATGAGGGTGAATTGGATGAGGGATTTCGCATCGAGAAGGACGCAAATTAGCGCTCGCGGAGGATGCATTCTATTTTTAGACCATTGATCCCGTTGCGCGATATTGGGGATGGTCTTTGAAGATGGAAGAGCAAAGTTGACGAGCTGACTACCACCAACTGCGTTTTTGAGCTATCGAGAGACATTGGTAAAGGTCTTCGCAAAGGTGGTATTGCGACGGGGATCCAGAAAATCGCGCAAAAAAGTATTCCTTCCGCATCAATCTATTCACCTTTCTCCAACTTTCTCTAAGTTTTTGCATACATTGTCGCCTGCACCAAGCGGCAGTCCTTCTACGAGCCTAACTTCTTTCAAAGGTTTCCCTGGCATTTCAACCTATCTGCTGCATCACAAGTATGCCGAGGCCACCTCAAGGGCTGCTGTATATAGTGGCCGTAGGTCCAGTCCGAGAAGTAGATTATATGTCGGTCAAAGGGGAAGCGAGGGAGGATTTTGGTATTTCATCATTGTTGCACTAGTGATTCCCCGGCCGCCCATTACCCTTGCCAAACGGGAATGTCTGATTGGCCAAACGACAGGGAGTAAGGTTCGGCGCCGGGTTGCTGGATCTCACCAAAATTGTGGCCATGCATATACGGGTCGAATAATTGAAGGCTATCAGCCCCGCGGAAGTTTAGATGGGCGCTGACGGGTTTTTTCACAATTCATATCGATACGGAGCACGCATGTATTTTAATTTGAAACGCCCGGCCACGAGGTAGTGATTCAACGTTCAGCCCCAAATCTACATGGTTTGTATAGCCGCCCTTGGCCCAATCAGATACATGATATCTTCATCCAAACCTCATCCACTCTCTATGCAACTATTAATGTCCGGCTTTCTGATGTTGAAATCGATTTACGGAAGTTGAAGACGACTGTAAGAAGTAAGTCCGTGCGCCGTTTTACGGGGGGTATTTTCACCACCAAATTTCACCAGATTCCTGGAGAGGAGTTTCTTTAGATTTGCGATTAAGTTCAGCGGGGCATGCACGGAAACTTACAATTAAGTGATACCTGAACAAGAACCGATGGATCGGGAGCTGCAACAGGTGGCTGCTAACTCTCTTTGGATGGAAGCCTACTCCATTTTTCACATTCGAGAGAGATCAGCGATTTCTGAACGTAATTCCGTGGAAGGACGTTAACCACTGCATTTTGGTGGATAAGATAGATAAACGTCAACTGTTCCTGCGTCCCTTCCCAAGGTTCATTTGGGTGTGCAGTGGTCAGGTCCGAATCATTATCCTCTTTCTTTTTATGGCTTGATTGTTGCCTGTCATAGAGACGTTACGTGACAAAACGATCAAAACAAGCCTGAGATTATTAAATCGGGATGATAAGTCTGTGTAGGGAACCAATGTTGGCCGTCAGGAATTGAACCATGCCATGTGAACACCGTGACCGTATAGAGTCAGATATCTTCAAAATACCCACACGGTCTCAAGTCTCTGCATTGGACTCGGACTCTGGAGGTGAAGGAGATTGTAGCCGTGATTGCGGATTCGTGAAGCGCCATCATGATGAAGATTTCAAACCCAGCGCGCTATCGCGTCCGCATAATAGTGGGGTAGTACGTATAAGGGTGTGGTAAACTCTATGCAGGCGGCCGGTCTATATCATAATTAGGGACCGTAGCTCATATTGACAATGCGGTGGCTTGATAGTTTTACGTAGGGATCCTTCTGCGAAAGTTCACCTGATAAAAAGTGGTACGGCAGGGATCTAATCTACTTTCACTAGTCGGAATTGGTTGCGACTCTGTGGGTTATGAAGCACGGCATCGTAAAAAACCTGAGGAAATCACGGGAAGCAAAACGGAGATGACGAACTCACAATAAAATAAAGGGACTGTGGACGAGGCACATTGACAAGTGCGTAAAGTGCCGTCCTATCTGATGGAGGTTATTTCTGCCTGCAGTCAGGCCTTGCGGTAAGCAGGCATAGGTTTCGAGGAACTTAAGGTTATGAGGGTATTGAAAGGGTGAAGCCGGCGGATACCGAATCGCGATCAGAGATCTACAAGAACGGATCGGGGTACCTGGAGCCAATATAAAGTCAGCGGCGCTCTGCTGCTTCGTCTTAACGAGGTCGCCATGTCTGTCCCTAAAAAGCACGCTCCCCTGTCCAAGGAACTCTATGAGGAACTCGGCTCTGCATGTCGCGGGCCCGTGTACCCTCGAGACGAAGCTGGGTGAGCGTATATTCGTTTCTTCCGATCTTAGCGCTGAAATCATCTTCTAGTTTCTTGGACTATTCCACCATATTCAACGGAAATGTGGTCACGGCCTCGAAGGCTGTCGTGTGTCCTTTGGATGCAGAGGACGTTAGCAGGCGTGTATCTTTTTGTTCTCCGGGTATGATCGACGACTTATATTTTTTCAGGATCGTGCTATTTTGCACCAAGCACAATCTTTCGCCTTCCGTCAAGGCTGGGGGATACGGAACGGCAGGATGGGCTATTGCGGGAGACATCATAATCGATCTTAGCAAGATCGTCGAAGTCGACATTGAGCCCCCAAAAGAGGATGGAACCTTCACCAGCCTCAGCGACGTAGCCTCGGCGAACAGCAAGGGCAAAAAAGCTCAGCAGAACGCATCAGCTAGTGCGGCGAAGCGACGTCGAGAAGATGATGCGAATCTTCGTAGCTACGACTCCGCATCTCAAGCCGTGGCTTCGTTTTTGTGTGGTTCACCGTCCTCGAACGCCCAGCTCGACGGCCCTTCTCCGAGCGTCAGGCGTCGCCTCCAGGGTCCCGAATCTTCGACTACCTCCTTACCACCGGTATGGTCTGGGGCGCCTTCTGGATCATCTGCCTCGGACTTTGGAGGTTCCCTTGGTTCGCAGGAGCAATCGGCTTCAACTCTTGATAATATGACGTTCCCGCCGCCTCCCGTCGAGAGCACTCGCGTTTCGTATTCCTTACCAACAGGACCCATCAGTTCGAATTTCGCAAATGGGTTGGCGTACGCCGATCCTTTTGGTTACCTCGATACCAAGGATTTCCCTCCCCCACCTCCCCCAAATGTCTCCCAAACGTCTTATAATTCGGGAACATTTTCCCCCTGGGGCTCGGGACTTGACTCGACCTTTGCCAACGGACCGCTTGGCCCCGAACAAATCCAACTCCCCGCACAAGCTGAGCCGATCTATCCACACGCCTACGTTACCTTCGGAGCGGGCATGCGCCAGAAGGAGATTGATACTTTTACTGCGAAGCAAAAGCTTGAGGCCAGATATATCACAGGAAGTGGAGATGGAATTCCCTACCACGTTCCATTGTGAGCAATCCCCTCCTTCCCACTCTTGTCAAATTAACATTCGCTTCCTTGATTTCCAGTGCGGCGCACCCTGTCGGATCCTCTATTATGCTTCTAGGAGGGTTCGGATTTCTGAGCCGCCTTCATGGACTCAGTATTGATAATTTAGTGGAGGTGGAAATGGTGTTGGCCGATGGCCGCATCGTTATAGTGAACGAAAACACCTACCCAGGTTCGCTGATTCCTTCATCACATGTTGCTTCTACGTTCAAACCCTCTTTCTACTCATTAGATCTCTGGTGGGCCGTCCGAGGCGCTGGTCCGTGCTTCGGAATCGCTACTCGGTACAAGGCGAAAGCCTTCCCCGTCCCAGTGGTGTTTGCTGGAAATCTCATCTAGTTTGTCGAGTTTCCCGTTCAAAGCTAACGCCTTGTACTGAATTGGGCTATCCTTACTCTCCATGTAGTCGTTTCAACAAAGCAACGGCGCCTTCTTTGATCAAGCATTTCCGCGATTGTGTCAAGGGAGCTCCACGCGAACTGTATGCTAATGTCCTCCTAACCGCAGGCCCGGCTGGGAAAGACTCTTTGATGGTCGTGCAGATGTGTTACGTGGGCACTCGAGAGAAGGGTCAGGAATACCTAGCTGCGATATCCTCTTGGGATGGAGAGAAATGTTTGCTCAACGAAGTTGATGAGAAGAGTTTCTTGCATCAGCAAGACAGCGTGGCTCAGGTATTGCGGGGAAAACGTAAAGAAATTCTTGCGCGTGCCCCCGGATTTACGACGCTAATCCTTCTGGATCTTTAGGGGGACGTCAATGGTTCATCCGGTCCGCTCTTATCTCCTCCTTGCCGGACGACATCATCAACGAAACGGTCCTCCAATTCGCAGATACTCCCGTTGGCTGCAGTACGTATCTTCTTCTCCACAGCCAAGCTCTACCTCTTGCTTCTAGGTGTGTACTCACGAGTCCTTGTACTTTTTTAGCTTGGCTTTTCGAACTTGCCGGTGGAGCAATCCCGGACTTCGAGAATACATGCATGCCCAAATCGCAGCGGGAGGCTTCGTTCACAATTGCTGCACTTCATCAATGGGAAATGGACATCGACGACGACCGCTGTATCGACTCCGCGGAAGAAGTCAGTCTTGTTTCACTCATTTTCGACCTTCTACTATAGAAAAATTTGCTTATTCCTCATATTTAGTGGATTTCGGGAACCTTGAAGCCGGTTCACGTTGGAGGACCCATCCCGAGTGTAAGCTCTACCTTCCAACTTCTTGTAATAGCTATCCCTTAACTCACTCATTCTACATTCTCTAGTTCCTCGGCCGCCATGAGCCGCCGGAGCGCACCAAAGCCTGTTTTGGCGAAAACTGGTCTCGCCTCTGCGAGATCAAAGGTTTCTACGATCCGCAGAACTTGTTCAAAAACACATTCTGGCCGCTTGATGCTGCGGGCGAGATTGTTCAACCGGAAACACACGAACCTCCGACACCCGAGTTCCTTTCGACATCGATTCGAGGCCAGAAGTGCAAAGTCTTCACCTGATTTTGGTGGTGATTCAAAGTTTTGGTGATTCAGATGGGTATTTTTTTCATTTTGGGTGATTTGTTGGCGTATACTCAACGTGTACTCGCCACACTGTATATCTGTATTGCTATTCGAAAGCGCGGGTACGGACAGCTGCCTTTCATTTCCGCGTTGTGTAGCGCTCTTTCTCTGGTTACTTTTTTGGCTTAGATTCACATACCATTTTCTTGCTTTCGCCTCTCACTTGGTGCATACACGAACCCTTTCACACATATACCACCTCATGGACATGGATCCGATATATCACATCACTTGTATTATCACAGTACAGTTATCTTGGGCAATACATCTCGATGCCCCATTCAAAATTCCAATACGCATCTTCTGGAATTGATACCTCTTTGTGAAAACCCTGTTCAGTGTTCTCTAAAGCAAATCAATCTAGCCCTGGGGTTTCGAAAAGCATTCAAAGAGGGTCAGTCTATCGCGGGCTGCGCACTCGCCGCAGTGCGCGTTCTGAATCATTATTTTGTTCCTGGAAGGCGAGCCCGCCCTCAGTCAATTCTTTCTTCACGTTCACCTCTGGACGCTGGTTATGCAACGACAACGCTCAGGTCAATTCCCGATACGCTCCTTTCAACGTGGATGGCCTACAGCGCGTGATATCGAGGGTGATGGGCTCGCGGGTAATGTTGGCGACCTTTCCAATATATTTTGTATATACCATATAGCCAACGCATACCTGCGACCGACAGGTGCAATCAATGGAGAAAATGGCTGAATCACTCATTATACTTCTAGCTGTGTGAGTTTGAGTTGAGGGTCCAGAGAGAAATCAACGAAAAGAGACAGGAGTTGATGGAGAATGAAGCTGCTCTCAGGCAGACGCATGGCTTGTTTCTTTTTTTTAAAAAAAGGTCATTCATTCATTCATTCCTCCGTCGTTCATTCGTCCGGAATACTTAGCCTAAATATCTAGAAATTAGCGAATTTCCCACATAAGTAATGCAGGTTGACAAAACGACACATCCAACTCCTCGCTAAAATAAGCGCCCGGATCAACATCAAGTAAGGAACAACTTGTAGCCCTAGTGGTAGTGAGCCTTAATACACTGAACGGATTATTACATATGAAACTACTCTACAGTATCACGCCACGCCTGAACTTCCTCCTGGGCCCTCTCCGCCTTCTTTGCCTGTGCTTGACGGTGCGCCTTCCATAACCCCAGGATTATGTCGAACGAATCAGGGTCCGGCTTGATACCAACCCTCTTCCTTTTTGCCCGCCGTGCCTCGCGTTCCCGCTTCTTCTTCGGCTTTGAAATGCCATATAAAGCAGAATCCCATTCCGAGCATCATTGATACTCTCCAATGGGGGTTCCATAGCCTTTAATACCGAAATCGAATTCGAGTTCGGGTGACTCCTATGATGGACGAGATTGATCATGTACTAAGCAACTAGCCCGGAAAATAAGCAACTTCGGAACGGACTCCCTACTGAGATAAAACCGATGCATCACCTGGTTTCCCTTTGAATGAGGAACGATATGACAAGCTCGACAACCCCGTTTATCGTTTATCTTGGCACATGCTCCGTCGCGAGCTTCGATCCTGTTTCTGAAATCCTCCTGGCTGGTGGAGATTGATTTAGGTGACGCGCACGGATCCATGTCTTCTGAAGTTCTGTTGTCCATTAAATCAGGGTCGAGCAAACGCTCGGCGTCTAACGCTCCCAACCAAAAAAAAGGCGACTGAGCGAGGGGTTGGTTACCTCCTATACTAGGAACGGCTCAACCTTGGCTTCTATAGTGACAACTCGGCTTATATCCGCTCTAGAATAGTCGACCGGTGTACCATCTCGAAAGGTGGATATGTCACCTTCGCCACCGTAGATTGTGGATGCGACATAGCGCAACCAGGAAAGAGGACGCGTTGAGAAGCGCTGACATTCGCTGACAGGGATGGACAGCGCAAGACGGGAAGTATCATTGAATTGCATATGGAGTTCGATGTTCGCGTCCATGATGGATGGACTGCGTCAACGGCGCAGTTCGCGCGGGAATAAATATTGCACTGCCTCTGATTTAGGATGAACGTTGCAGCCAAACAAGGACGTGTTAGCGGCAGGGGAAGCGGTTGTGGGCTCTGACGTTTCTGAGTAATTCGCTCGACCAACCGGCTTCTGGACCTGGCTTTGACACCGGTGCCCTTTACAGCTGGCAACTGCTGTTGTCCCAGCGACCTTTTTCAAAATTTATCCTGTTGCGGAACAAAAACCAAATGCCCGGGCCAAATCAGGGCTCATCTGGCATGGGCTATGAGCGGAAGAAGAGAAACCTCACTGCCATTCCATTAACTTCCCCAATGGCCGCGTCGAGCGCTGCTAATTATCGCGTTAGCCAGCACTCCGCAACTGGCAATGGTTACCCACCAAACCCGCGGAGCCCATCCCCTCCCGCCTCAGCCTATTTCCCGCTTCTTTCTGCCCAGGACACGACCTCAAGACTACGACCGACACCCGATGCGGAAGCCCATTTCGCGTACAGTACGACTCTGAGACGACATCAGTCAGAAACAGCCGCAGCACTCGCGTCGCCAGCTGAGTTTGCTGCTGCTGTCAACGCAGAGGCCTCCAGCCTTTGGACACGAACTATCAACACTATCACGGGTAGACGGACCAATGAATACCAACCAGTGGGGAGAGAGACACCCCCAGTAACGCAACGAGAGGAGACGAAGGATACGGCGTCGGGCAAGTTTGCTCATCTAACGGTAGAGGTGAATTCTGGCATTTTATCTGTTTTCATCTTCTGATTCTCGTCGAAAAGGCTACAATAAACTTCTTTCGGACTTCTGGACTGAATGGTCTCCTACACTCCGACATTAATATTCTACGCGCTAATCACGGCTACAACGAATTTTCCGTTGCTTCGCCCGAACCTCTACTCCTTAAATTCGCGAAAACAATCTATGAATCTCCTCTAATCCTACTACTATGCGGCAGCGCGACCATCAGCGCAATTATGGGAAATGTTGACGATGCAGTCAGCATCACAGTGGCGGTACTAATTGTCTTGACGGGTACGATTTTTGGCGATAATGTGGGGCAAATCGGAGTGAGCTAATGCTAATTTTCAGTTGGGTTCGTTCAGGAGCGAAGATCTGAAAAAAGTCTGGAGGCGCTGAATAAATTGGTGCCTCATCATTGCCACGTTATTCGGTATGGCTCTATTTAATCTCTCAAATTGTTATGGTACCCAATATTCATCGACATTTCTATGATAATGATAGAGAAGGGGAGGCTATTCATGTCCTCGCTAACGAGTTGGTACCAGGGGACCTTGTCAAGTTCGCTACTGGCGACCGTATCCCGGCAGACGTCCGTCTCGTCGATGCCGTGGATTTGGAGGTCGACGAGAGTAGCCTTACAGGAGAAACCGATGCACGCAAGAAGGAGATACATGCGTGTCGATTTGAAAACGGTGCTCTCAGCGGTGAGCCTGTTCCTCTCGCCGAACGGACGTGTATTGTGTACATGGGCACTTTGGTTCGAAACGGTCAGTTTATCCAAATATCGGGAACCGGTCAGGATTAAGAACTGACGGTTCGAAGGGCGTGGTTCGGGGATCGTGATTGCCACTGGTGCTGAGACTGAGTTTGGTGTCATCTTTTCGATGATGCAGGATGTGAGTTCCCTTACTTCTTGTACTCGTAATCCGCGTGCAAGTTGCTTATGATATATCTGCAGGTGGAGGAACGGCGAACACCACTGCAGCTCAACATGGATGAACTCGCTAAGAAGCTCTCGTTCTTCTCCTTTGGTGTAATTGGTGTCATTTGCCTTATTGGAGTTTTGCAAAGTCGGTCATGGCTCGAGATGTTTACCATCGGTGGTACGTATTTCGGAAAGCATTTCTACATGGGCTGTACGCTCAAGTCTGTTTTTTCAGTCTCGCTTGCGGTTGCTGCTATCCCTGAAGGTCTTCCTATCGTCACGACTGTGACTCTGGCTTTAGGCGTGTTGCGGATGGCAAAGCGGAAAGCGATTGTTAAGAAATTGCATTCTGTCGAATCGCTTGGATCGGTATCTGTCATTTGTTCTGACAAGACAGGTGTGTATTATTCTTGCCACAAATATTCTACCGTTGGCACTAAGTTGGGACATAGGAACTCTGACCAAGAACGAGCAAACTGTTACTGAGGCATATGCTGTTGATGAAACCATTTTCCTGGACCCCAGCTCGACTATTCCGTATAGTGGTACTGTATCACCTGCGATCAAGCGAGCTATGGATATTGGTGCTTTGTGTAACAATGCCTCGATCATCAGAAATGAAGACGGTGTTTTCGTCGGGCAGTCAACGGATGTGGCTCTTCTGAACGTCCTTCAATTATTTGGTCTTCCTGACCGCCGCGAGGTATGGGTAACGCCTAGGATGTCGTGGAATATATACTGATCCTTGAATGTTGGCGCAGACCTTCCGCCGCCTATCTGAAAAATCATTCAACTCGGAACAAAAATTCATGGCTATCTCCGGTGTACACGAAGATACCCCAGGCATCGCCATCCCACACCGGCAGGTCAATGGCGCTCCTCGCGAGATGTATTATATCAAAGGTTCAATCGAAGCCATCCTCGACCGGTGCAAGTTCTACTATATCAATGAGGAATCGACACCAGCGCTGGACGCGAACACGAAAAATGTGATCATGACACGAGCGAATACGGCTGCTGCCAAGGGGCTGAGGGTCATCGCCATGGCATATGGCTATGGGTCGGCCAATCCTTCTGTCGCGCAGACACCGCAGACGTCGAGAGCGCCGTCGCCGTCGCCCTTGGGTCCTGGATCCGCCGCCGCTAATGGTGTCAGCAGTAACAGCAATGGTATCGTGGAAAAAACCAACCTGGTGTTCGTAGGGTTCCAAGCGATGCTCGACCCACCGCGGAAAGGCGTCGCCGACTCCATTGGGTTGCTCCAAGCGGGTGGCGTGCAGATCGTCATGATCACAGGCGACGCTGAAGCTACCGCGCTTTCCATTGCTCAGAAACTTGGGTTGCGGGTTAGTAGTAGTAGGACGACGAGTGTTGGGGGTGGGGTGTCGAGTGCTCATTGTTTGACGGGGAAGGCGATTGATCAGATGACGAAGGCGCAGTTGAAGGAGAGGGTGGGTAATGTTAGTGTGTTTGCGAGGACGACGCCGAAGCATAAGATGGCGATTGTTGAGGCGTTTCAGTCGAGAGGAAGGGTGGTGGCGATGACGGGTGATGGAGGTGTGTTGTTATTTTTTTTTTTCTTACTCGTTTATTCTGTTGGGAAGTCGTTACTGAGTTCCTGTTTTTCTATTTGCAGTTAATGATGCACCCGCGCTCAAAATGGCGGATATTGGCATTTCGATGGGCAAGAGCGGTACGGACGTGGCGAAGGAAGCGGCTGATATGATCCTGGTGGATGATAACTTTAGCACGATTTTGCCTGCTGTCGAAGAAGGTACGCAAAGGAACTTTCTTTTCGTTTCCTTCTCTTCCACGGCTCTCATCTCTAAATCACTTCTATAACAGGCAAATCAATATTCCACAACATCCAAAATTTCCTCACCTTCCAACTGAGTACGGCTGCGGCTGCTCTGACGCTTATCACTGTCAGCACGATTATGGGTCTGGACAATCCGTTGAATGCGATGCAGATTCTGTTTATCAATATTCTGATGGATGGTGCGTTTTCTGTTTCTTCTTCCTGTCTCTTCTGTTTTGCGGCCTCGGCGTGACCTCGTTACATTTACACCCATTCTCATTTCTCATCGTAATGCTAAATGCTAAGTTGGCTCATTTGCTTTATGCTACAGGCCCACCCAGTCAATCTCTCGGAGTGGATCCTGTCGACCCGGCTGTGATGCGTCGCCCGCCACGGAAGAAGAACGCACCGATTATAACGAAGCGGCTGCTGTGCCGGGTGTTGTTCTCGGCGTCGATTATTGTTATTGGGACGCTGTTTATTTATGTGTTTGCGTTGAAGGATAAGGATATGAGTAGGAGGGAGCAGACGATGGAGAGTTTTGAGTTTTTTTTGGGGGGGGGTTTATGGCTTTTTTTGGGGGGTTTCGGGTTTTGGGTCTTGTTGTCGTTCGTTGGCAGTTCTTTCTTCGAACTTCCTGGGCTTGGGGTGCTTTTCTCTTTCTTCAGCGTTTCTCAGCACCTCCCGCCTGTCATGGCCTCGTGACGCCACTTTCGTTTTTTGCTCCCGCGGATGAATGGCAGACCGATCGATCGTCGCCGTTGTTCCACGTGGCGTTTTCGGGCGCACCGTTTTGATCGTTGATCCCATGGGTTCCATTTTTGGCGTCTAAAGTGCGGATGGGGCGGGGTTGCATGGGTATCACATGGGATGGATGGATGGATTGAGTGGTACTTCTTTGGGCGCGTGCGCGCGCGGGGGGGTTGTGTGGGGTTGGGTTGGGTTTATTTGTGGGGTAGAATTGAATTCTCTGATTGCCTTCCTTTCTTCATTTATTTAATTATTCGTTCATTCATTCATTCATTGATCTTTATTCTTCATTTTCCTAACCATTACCCCATCGCCACACTCCCAGACATTCACATGCTTCGTCTTCCTGGACCTCACCTCCGCCATCCAATCGCGCGGTCTCGGATGCTCGCTCTTCCAAAACAAAATGCTCATCACCACCGTGTCCATCTCCTTTGTAACGCAGCTGGCGCTTGTTTATGTGGGGTTTATGCAGAAGATATTCCATACGGCCCCGCTTGGGTTTGGGGATTTGGGAATCATTTTGGGGTTGGCGATGGGGAGTTTTGGGATGCATGAGGGGAGGAGGTGGTATGAGAGGCGGTTGGAGAGGGATGAGGTGTGGGTGGGGAGTGTGGGTGAGTTGGCGTAGGTGTGGGATTGTGGGTGTGCTTTTTTGGGGGGATTCGTTGGGCGGTTGTGGGTATGGGTATGGGGATTGATACCCTTTTCTTTAATTAATGTGGAAATTTTTGTTTTTGTTTCGTTTATTTATTTATTGGATGGTCGATGAGGAGTAAATGAATGAGGGATGTAGCATTCAGAGGTTTGGAGGTACATATCATATGTATATATGTATGTAAAGAGACGATCATGGTGAGCGTTTCTTGCTGACTTGCATTGGGGATAATCAGCAGTGGTTAATGACGATGCAAGACGAGGAGGGTGGCGTGTAAGTACTGGTAATCTGACTGACCTCAAATTTTGAATACGCGGACGGACGAAATGGAATTCCTGGAACTGCTTTTTCAAAATTATAATCGGAACCGGCCGATATATTGATACGCAATTCGAATTACTTACCATCGATGAGATACGGGCTGTTTGTCGGAGATATCAATCCTCTCGTTGTTTCATGTTAAAAAAGAAAGTTTCGAAGATCTAGAAGAAGTGTTGATGGTCGGCGCTTAATATCCACGCGACCCGGAAAGGACGCTAGCGCTGCGGATTGGATTGGGTTGGATTGTTTAACTTGGACTGATGATGCCAATGGTTTGGAGGGTTGGGATTTGGAGTTTGCCTATTGTAATGAGCATGAGAATGTGAGTGGGGTAAGTGAGTGAATGAATACATAATGTATTTAGGAAATAGCAATATTAGTTCCTCGCTAAGTAACTTACTATGTAATCGGCAGACAGTTTTGAGAGTTGTGCGCTCGAAGTTTACCTATTCCAACGAGAATGAGGAATGTGAGTGTGTAGGTGAGTGAATACCCAATGTGTTTAGAGAAGTAAGAGGCTATTTAATCGACGGGGTCTTTCTCGGACATCTCTCGTGGTTTTGAGAAAAAAAAGAAAAGTAACTCGGCCAATATCCAGAGCTTGTTGAGGTTACTGGCAACTCTGAGGTTGTGGCGATGAGGGGCGAGAAGTACTCACTTATTCCAATGGGAGTGAGCGAGTGCCTACCGGGAAGTTAGTACTAGTTCAAGTTCCTCACCAAGTAGCAAGTTAGGGTTCTGACTCGGGGATATATATGGCTCTTTCTCGGAGATCTCTCGTAAATGAACTTCGGTGGTGGTTCGGCGCTTAATGTCCACGCGACGCGGAACTCGGATATGTTGTGATTGATTCGGACTGCTGACAGCTTTGAGGTCGTGGTCGTGAGGGCGAGCGCGAGAGGCACTTATTCCAAAGAAAATGAGCTCGACATGACAGGGTTTTGAATGTATCGCGGCGGTCGTCCTCGGAGGGTCGTTTCGCCTTGTTTCGTAGGCTAAGTAATTGAATTAGTTAAATGGTATGTGAATTTGGAATTTGAAAGTTAACTTTGAATGACGAAAGTGGCCTCCCGGAGGCCGCGATAGCAGGGTGCGGTTGCGAGTGTTGTATCATTATGACGATTATGAATGCGATGGGCGGGTGGGTATGTAGGGGAGGCGGGCCGTTGGGATTTTCATGGTTGGTCGACTGCGGTGTTGGTGTGTATATTTATTAGGATGTTGGGCGCCGGGGCCATGTCAGTATGTCCATGTCGATCCCATGTGTACGTGTCATCCAGGCGAATTTGTGGTATTCCTGGTTGCGATTCCATATATACTAAATGCATCAGTAGATTGGGTAGGCCTGCGCATAATCATAATTGAAGCCGAGCTCCAATCGATATCGTAGCAGTTCCTTTTATCGGAAATACTTGTAGGCTTTGTATGGGAGATATCCAAAAGTAGTCGAGCAGCTCGGAAAAACCAGCGTGAATACCGAGAACCGGGGGGTAGCAAGAGAGGATAAGGATAGGTATCGATCAGGGGGAGCACCGATAGGGTACATAGGGATCCGAGGGTCCATAAATACCTTGTGTATGACAGAAGTTATTTGAATGGAGTGGCCCCCGGGAAGCGATATCCGGGCGGATGGATAGGTTGGTATGCGTGAAATTTCGGATGGTGGGTGTATGATGTCAAGTAGTGAGAGGAAGGTAAGTATTAGCGGGATAGAAATCGGGCTATAATAGTTAATAAATAGTTAACCCACCCACATGTTTTTAATATCACAGGCGGTGGGGGGCGCGTCAAAGTACATGTGGTGCAATCGGGAAGCATACATAAGTGCATGTGAAAGTCGTGGGGTCGCAACTAAGGTGGGCAGTGATACGATCAACCCCGACGCGCCATTTCAAGAAGTCCTTGATACTTTTTTCATTTCACTCTCTCACCCGTGTGTGTTTGTCTGGGCCATGGCCCATCCTCATTCTCCCCGCGTGCCAGCGTCACCACCACCACCACCCATACTCCCCGTTCGCTCCCCTCTCCGTCCACCTGCTCGTTCCATCTCTTCACAATCATCATCCACACTCGACTTTGCCGCCATCGCAGAGGCTGCTATCCCACCTGAATACCTCTCCAGGCACAAATCAGCAGACTCTATCAATAACAGCTTCATGGCGGAAGGCGGTGCTGGTGGTCTCAGGGATTCCTCGCTTTCGGGTGTCATCGACCCACAGTTTATCCTCTTCAACGATAAACGACCGGATTCGTTGTTGAGTCTTGATCTCGAGGAGGAACTTGAACAACAACAACATCAACAAGAAGGAGAAGGAGAAGAAGAAGGAGGGAATTCAGAAGAGGGTAGACCGACTTCGACCAGTACTGGGATGAGTGGGAGTACGACGAACACGAACACGAGTGGTGACTCGTCTAATTCGACGGCGCCGTCGTCGACATCAGCATCGACATCGGCATCGGCGGCTCATGGCTCGACAACGACGACGACGACGACGGGGATGACGAAACGACACCATGCGTTGCATGAGCTTCTGTCTTCAGAGAGAGCTTATGCTTCTGACCTCGCTCTTATCAGAGAGGTCCATATTCCTTTGGCGTTGGGTGAGGTCTTTTTATATTCTCTTCTATTCTTTCCACTTTTTATTCTCGGGCCTCGCCTTTTCCACATTTTCGCCGTGAAGGAGTGTGTGTGCCCTGCACACACATACGCACGGAAGTCGAGGGTTTTCGAGGAAGCCTCATGACCCCCTGTGTAAGCGTATCTTATCGACGCGATCAACGGTGGCGGAGGCTGCTTCGTCCGTGGCTGGTGGCCCTTGTCTGTCATTCATCCTTTCCCACAAAGTTTAATTCGCTTCCCTTTCCAAGCCCTCGTTTTCTTCTTCTCCTTTGCTAACAATACTTTAACCTTAGGTCTACCCATCGATCTCCAAGCCATTCCACCACCTACAGCTACTACAACAACTACCACATCAATAACATTACCCCACCATGTACATTCACGTTCAAATTCGATATCCCACACCAATAACAATCACAACAACACAAAAGTCTCCTCCAAAGCCTCAAACCCCTCATTGGCATCCGCCAACACGCGTTCATCATCAGGGTCCGCTACGTCCTCCTCCTCCAATTCCCATTCCAATTCCACTTGGGTGTCGAGCAACCCGTCGGAGGAGAGCTCGGGGTCTTCGATTGGTGGTGGCGGTGGTGGTGGTGCGCATGGGTCGTCAACTTCTGCGACTTCGACGTCTAGCACTACTACACCCACCGCTGCTGCTGCTGCTGCGAGCCCGCCGATGACGCCTGAAGATATCAAGGTCATCTTCAGCAACGTTGCTGAGCTCGCCGTTTTCGCAGACATGTTCACTGAAGAACTAGAATTGGCGCTCGGAAATGTGGTAGAAGGTGGACAGGGAGAGGATTTCGTGGGGAGGTTGTTTTTGCGCATCGTACGTATTCACCTCACCTTAACCCCTGGGGGTTTGCAAAAGAAAAAAAGGCATGACACTCAAAAAACAATCTAACTTAGACACCCGAACTTGAACGACCATACAAGCACTACATCACACGACACCCAACTGCCCTCGAGCACCTCCAAAACTTGCCCCAGACGCCCGAACTGCAATCCTACCTCGCATACACGCAAAGCGTCGCGTCCTCCGTCTCGCATGCATGGGATCTCTCATCCCTCCTCATCAAACCCGTGCAACGGCTCCTCAAATACCCTCTCCTTCTAGGCGCCATCATCGACGAAACCCCGGACACACACCCCGACAAGGAGAATCTCCGGTTGGCAAGGACGCAGATCGAGGAGATTGCGAGAAACGTTAATGAGGGGAGGAGACGAGCGGAGGTGGTGAAAGATGTGTTGATGAGGTCGAAGAAGAAGAATGGAGGTGGTGGTGCGGGAGGTGGGAGTGGTGGTGGTGCGGGAGGAGGAAGCGGTGCGGGTGGGGGCAGGTCAAAGTCGGGTGCGCCGGCTGTCAGCGTGGCTGTTGTGGCGGGTGTCAACTTGAGTAAAGTGAAATCACTCCGACACGGTGGTGTACGCGAGGCTACTATGCGCGTTGCTGCCAGTCTTGCGGCCGAGGGCAACGGGGCTGCTGCTGGTGGTGCTGGAGATGTAGCCAACAGCGAAGCGGCGCAGGTGGAGAGGATGGAGGCTGAACTGAAACGAATCGAAGTCTTCGCGCAGCAATTCGCCAAGCACGTCGTCGACTGGGGTAAAATGCAACACAACGTGATCAGCGCGCTCCGCGTATGGGCGTTATCCTTTGGCAAAGTCATCGGACTCTCCATCTCCCCCACCCCATTTTCACCCCCTGGCACCGAGCAACACAGCGAAGCCTTCGACGCCTTCCTCGAAGTCATCAAATCCGCCCTCTTACCCCTCTCCGCGGATCTCGAAATGGCCATAAACGAAAAGCTCCTCAAGGACATGGCGCACCTCCTCACCACTATGAATAAACCCCTCAAGCTGTTATCCTCGATGAACGAACAAGAGCCATGTCACTACCACCTCCTCACCATGCCCGTCTCCGCCAAAAATAGACCCCCGGCGTCCCTCCTCGCCGCATCGAATAATTACCTGGCGTTGCGCGGCCAGTTGGCCGCGGAGCTCCCGGTGTATCTGGGATTGCTGCATCGTGGGTTCGCGGTATTCGTAAGGCGCCTCGCAGCGCTGCAAACGCGGTTTTGGGCGGACGTCAAGGAGCGCTGGGCGGATCTTTGGGAGATGTTGAGGGTGGAAGGGGAGTTGAATGCGGGCGTGGATGAGACGTGTAGTGTGTGGCTTGCGAGGTGGGGTGATGTGTATGAGGTGTTGGGGGCGTTGGGGGTGATGCAGTCTGTGGTTCCTGTGTTGAGGGAGAAGGAACGGGAGTTTGCGATGAGGGAGTGGAGGAGAAGAGAGGAGGAAGAGGTGGCGAGGAGGAGGAGGAAGGAGGAGGAGGAGGATTTGGAGAGGAGGAGGAGGGAGTATGAGGAGTATTTTGGGTCGCCGGAGTTTTATATGCCTGTGGTGACGATGCTTGGGTCGACGAATGTGGGGCCGTTTGCTTCGTCGGCGTCGCCGAAGAAGGAGAGGAAGAATTCAAAGTCGGGTGCTGTGAATGGGAGTATGGTTACGTTGGGAACGACAGATTCGCGAGCGACGACGGTACAGTCTATGTTTGCCGCGCTTGAACCGTCGCATTCGTCCAATCGGAAGAAGCAGCAGCAGGGACCGCTGGTGAATGTGGCTTCGACGGTTAATATGTTGGCGTCGCTTAATCCGAACGGTGCACCGCCCTCCTCGTCCTCGTCATCACAGCAGCAGCAGCAGCAGCATGGAGGGTATTCGGCGTCGTTCATGTCCGGATTTGGAGTGTCGGGGCCTATGCCGCTTGGATCTGGGAGGAGGAGAGACGGGGGGGAGAGAGATAAGGAGAGAGATAGAGGCGGTCGACATCGTGGGCACAGCGATGCTAACACGCTCGCATCGTCCTCGGCGTCGTCGTATTCTTCTGGCCGTCGGCCGTCATCCCAGGATGGCGAGCGTATCTTGTCGTCGACGACGTCGACATCGAGAGGTGGTGTTGTTGGTGTTGGTGCGAGGCCTGGTGCGGGTGTGGCGAGGAATTTGAGCACGAGCAGGAGGAGGACACATGTGGATGGGTTGGCGGAGGGGTACGCGGAGTATGCGGAGTATATTGCGGTTCATGGGGTGCCGCCGCCGTATGAGGATGATGGGTATCCTTATTCGCGTGGTGGGAAGGAGGGGTGGGGTGGGCAGCAGCATGGGAGTGGTCGTGGGCATCGGGATGGAGAGACGGGGGGACTTGTGAGGATGAAGTCGATGCCGTTGGCGGGGATGAAGAGTAGCCTCAGTATGGACGATGATGATGATGATGAGGGGTCGGTGTTGACGACACCGACGACGACTACGGCAGCGGCGGGGGCGGCGCGGACGGTTCATAATTCTTCGCCGTTGGTGAATGGGGCGGGGTATGTTGTGGATGGTGATAGAGTGTATTATCAGCCTCCGATGGAGGAGGTGTCATGGGAGGAACATCAGCATCGGCAGCAGCATCAGCAGCAGCAGCAGAGAGAGAGAGGAAGGGAGAGAGGACGACCGGCGACTTCTAGAGCGCAGACGACGCCTGTGTTGCCGACTGCAGCAGCAGCAAGAGGGTCAAGTCCACCACCACCACCACCACCACAGGCGTCAACTGGAAAGACAAAATCAAAAGAACGCAACGGGAGGAAACGATCCGGCTCTGTCAAATCCATCACATCCTTCTTCACCATCAACTCCTCTTCCTCGTCCTCCAACGTTTCCTCTTCTACCACCACCGCCAACCCCGAACCCCTCACCGCCTCCCAACGCGACTCGTGGGTATCCAAACCCGCGAAATACATGTGTCAAGTCATCCATCCGTGTAAACCCCCAGCCTCTGTATCCTATTACTCGTTCCCGTTCTTTACGCTTGCGGAGGGGGATATCTATGAGGTGTTGCAGGAGGCGGGGCATCCGAGTATACACCCGAAGTTGCCGTTGTATGTGGATGATGGGGAGGACTGTTTGTTGCTTTGTAGAGATGGGAGGGGGGTGGTTGGGTGGGCGCTTGCGAGTTTTTTGGAGCCTGTTACGCTTGGGTTTGGGGGGTGAGGTTGTTGGTTGGTTGGTTGGTTGGTGGCTTTTTGTGTGTTTCGTTTCTTTTTGGATTGGTTCGGTTCTTTCCTTTTTCTTTCTCTCTTTTTTTTTTGCTTGCTTGCGTTGGCCCCTTGATCTCCTCAAAATGCTGTATTTTGATCTGCATGCTCGTCGCGTTGTATTCCTTGCTGTGTAAACTATTATCGGTGCTTTTTTTTTCCGCTTCGTTTTACTGTAATCCCTCTATACCCTCATCATCCATCATCACATCGCCGCCCTCTTATTATTTTTTTTCTTCTTGGAATCTCCTGCATCAAATACTACTAGTACTGTGCTTCCTATCTACTATTTATATTCCCTCTGTGCGGAAGTGGCTTCCTTCGGACACGTTGTAGAATTTCAGATTTTTTCCCGTTTCTCTTTTTTTCTCTCTCTCTCTCGGGTTCGGGTTCTTTCTCTTTGCTGGATCCTCCTGGATCGTGCGCCGCTTTACACGTCTTTTACCAAGTAATTTCTCCGTCTCCTGTTTTCGTGATCTTTGTACATACTTACTACAATAGAGAAAAAAAGCTATAGCATTATATACATTACTTATGTATTTGACTTGAAGTGAATCCGAGCTACATAGGCTAATCACTCGCAAAGTATCTTTGTGTGTCCGGTGTACATCAGATCCGCCTTATGTACCGTGTTTTGCCTGTGTTTGCCATTGGTCTCTATTCCTCCTGATCGGTATTGGACCATCCAAGTCAGCCAGGCATGGATCTAGCAGGAATATCTTGAGCTCTGCGTCGACTCCCCACCGTGCGTCTCTATCCCGTAGCACCAGCAACGATATCCGACAACATCCTTGTCGCCGCAGCCATGACCCCTGGCGTTAACTCTTCCGCTACATCTTCTATCTGTCTTCTCAGAGACCTCTTAGACGAATTCGTTCGGTATTCAAGTTCAGAGGCGTCGAAATGGTTGATTGGGCTTGCGCATGATATTTGTTGATCCTTTGGCGCAACGTGCTTCAAGGTTCGTTGGTGGTATGGGATTCGTTGAAGGAGGGCCCAGCAATGGCGCCGTGTTGGCACCACCGACCCGTTGGCTGCGTCGGTCATCGAGAGACCTTAGCCATTAGTAAGTGGGTCAGTTAAACCTTCCTGTTATATCCTCCCATCGCGGATCTTTGTACAAGTACGGAAAAAGGAAAAATAGCTATGGCATTACTTACTTATGTATTTATGGATGTATGTATGTACTTGACGTTGAACACGGTTTTGGTAATTAATATTGACAATGTGGCGCATTGGTGGCGCGCGCTGGGCGCTGATCTATTGATCGATGATCGATGATCGATTGCCAAGTCGGATTCGATGTGTGCTTGATCTGTCTACTTCTTACACCGTTTATGGACCCATCAGTTGGACTCAACCGCGTGCAGCTTCAACTTATGAACGCTGATGTATATCCTTTGCATCTGGACGGTTTTTTTTTTTACCTCGGATATTGGATTGGGTAGCGTTAAGGGTGGTGTGTATCGCGTGCACCGGTTGGTGGCTGGGCTTTTGATCATGACTTGCTGCTACTACTTATGCCCTACTGGGCCTGTACACGGACAAGGAGAGGCGTGGAGCTTCGGCGCTTGTGTTCGATGGGGCCTTTCTTTGTCCTTCGATTTAAAAAGGGAACAACAGTTTCTGGCCATTGAAAAATGCGCCCTGGAAATCAACGCACTTTATTTGCTTCGCAACTACTCATCGTTATGCTGTTATCTGGACGTCTTCGCTATTGAGTAGCCTGTGATCTCGTATAGTGTGGACGTGGGGCGCGATAGGCCACCATTGGCTGCGTTTCAAAATCAGGCCAGGTGGTCGATACGGCGAAGATTTGCGTTGATCATTTGCTCTTTTCCGAAAATTTGGAGTCGGTGGAACGGTCAAAGAGAATGTCATAGGCCTGGGCCCGGTGTTGGTTGGTAGTCGAGAGGCTGGCAAATCCGACCAAGTTTTGGGGGCCTGGATGGGGGAATGCATGTAAGCGGTCTTGTCCTCCCCAGTTGTAATTTCACAGCCAACGGGCACAACCTCGACTCCAAGTCAGTCTTCCGGCATCTTGGTAAAATCGGTATCATTATAATAAATTTTGGGTCGACAGTAGTATTTTCGTCAGGAATAATTGGCGGTCTAGAAGAAACAATGCAGGTTACATGGGCCTTGGAAAAATGTCCTGCGGATGCCATACTTCCGCAGCCCACTTTTTATATGTTTATTGTTTGTGGGTTAAGCACACACCTCCTGGAAACCTTGCACGCCAGTTTAAATGACTAGCTTCCATGGATACTGTTGTACTTAAACCTCATAGCGTGCCTATTAAATCCATATCCAGATACAATGGTGGTAAACCTGTTTAGAGTACGTACCCGCTTTCTGCTCTGAGAAACCAACGGAGTCTAGATGCGCCCTTCGGAACCTTCCCAAGATTGTCTAAGGCATCTTCAAGGCGTCTTTAAACCCTAGCCTACCTCCCCCTTTTCGCCATGAACGGTCCTTGAGACCTGTCATGTCTTCTTCGTATTATTTAGAAAACATGTGCGCGATGTAGGACCCCTGAAATTCCTCCAAAACGGTTAGATGCCGATCCGGACAGAAGGTTTTGAGATGAAGGTGTTCTATGTGGGCTAGATACAAAAGTCCACAAGGCGGATAGATTTTCGACGAAATTTCAAATGGGCTGGATACGGAGCCCGACGATTTTTTCATTGTTGCCGAATTTGAGCGCCCAAAAGGTTCCTGGCGGCCAGTCCGCAGCGCGTACTGAGGGAAAAAGGCGATTTTTGGGGAAGAAGGCGACTACTAAATACTCCCCGCACGTAAAGTTTCAAAATTTGGAACGCTGTGCTATGGATGTTTACCTGGTAGCGGTTATAGAAATATACATATGGCTTGAAAATTATACCGCTCTATCTGTGATGATTTACATTTATAACGCACTCACGAGGGGGCAACTTGCCAATGTCCACGCCTTCCATTTACCTCGTTCCACAGCTCCTTCGGCTAGTATTCCCAATGGACTCAGGACGATGATCCCCCTTACCTCGTCCCGTCGTTCCCTCGGCCGGTATTCACCGTCTTCCCCTCCCTTTTCTTAATTGTGTGACTTGAATAATATTAGAAATAGGTACGTACATCTAACGAAACCGAGAAGAACGGAGAGGAAATAAGCTGGATCTTTGCCCATCGTAGTGGTGCGCGGATGATGCCATCACATTCCCGCAAGGCAATCGTGTGCGCTGGGGGTTTGGCAAAGAGAAGGTTATAACTTAAGTCCTCATGGTAACCAGTTTCCAACGCAGCAACGTACTAGCCTACATAATTAAAGAACAAAGACAGCGTATTTTTATTCATTCGCTATTCACCTAATGCAAGTTTCGTGAAACTCGCGATGGTTTAAAAACAACGACGAGGTCTGTGCCTGGCCAAATTAAAGTACATAACGGCCTTTGTTTCTCCTTTAATTCGGGTATGATATATAATACTTACCAAGGGAGTCTCACTCAACCATGGTCAAAGATACCCTTGCCTTTTAAGTTGGGGATCAACGAAGGTAAGCAAGTGTAAGCAAGTCGGTCACCTGATTGATCTTTTCTGGCGCGATTTTTCTGATTTCACGGACATTCAACATTGCAAACGGCTGTAACATGAAGTTGCATTGAAAATATCTAATCGAAAAACGGGCGCCCGCCAAGCGCAACCCTTGGCATCAAGGCACCGGCGTGGCGAGCTCGCGACTTTCACGGAATCACGCAATGCACCATAAAAGGAACTTTGTCCATCGACATTAGGAACGTAGGCGCCGTTGTCCACCCCGTTTCCCTTGTACCCAGGATCTGCAAGAGGTGCCGTAAACCAAAGGAAAAAAATGAACAAAGGGACCGTACAGTCAATTGAATGCGGGCTGCATGGGGATGGGATCGCACGATTCGAACTAACATAACAGAAAAAACGGAGGCTGGATGTTCTTCGTTCAAAGCAACTGGCGGTAATGGCCTTCTCCTGGCCAAAGAAAAGTTATCTGTTTCTGGACGCAATGGGACAGTGGAGCAGCCGGTCAGTTTTCATATCGTCAATGTCAACCACCACCAGAAAGGTATTAAGGCGAATCAACACACAGCAACCTTTTACCTCGTCGGATGTCAGCCGTCTGATCCTGCTTGTCGGTCCATTGGTCGTTTTTTCCCCCGTTCAGGGACTGTCCAGGTACCGATAAATTTCTGTCAGTTTCAAGGACGAGAGCTGACATTCAAGTATAATTCTCAACCCTTTCCTCACCTTTCTCTCTTCCGTCTCCATCACACACACACGTTCTTTTTCGTCTCTCTTTTTAATGTCTCCCCCTACGATGCACGATACAGAGTGCATAGAAACGATGACCGTACCCAAGCCTGCCTTCCTCAAGCACGAGAAGCTGTCCTCGCGCCGGCGAAGCTTTGGGGGCCATGGTGCCAGCCCCTTGTCTTCGTTACACCCACCGTCAGTACTCGGGTTTTTCGTCTCCTCTATCGCTCATGAAAACCTTTTCTTGGCAAAGCGGAAGAGACTCCCGCTTATCGAGTATGGCGCTATCCGAATTCGGGTCCGACGCAGGCACTTTGGTGACTTCGCCGCTTGATTTCAAGAACGCCGCCCTCTACAATGTACGTTCCATTCCATCTATTCGCCCATTGAACTCAGGCTAATGTTTACGTGCGGGTAGGACAGGCAAGCCTTAGGCAAGTAATATTTCTCAGAATCGTCGCTATCACATTCCTAACGCAAAACCAAACAGCTCCTCTGAATTCCTCGGATGAGAAAGTACAAGCAATCGTGAAGCACCTGGTTGCGATGCTCGGAAACCAAAATCTGGACGCATCGGATCGCCCTAGGATTATTTCCCGTCCAACCTATGTCTCGTCCTCATCTTCTTTGTCGACGTTGTCCAACCTGCACGCAAACGAGTCGAGAAGCTCCGTGGGCGATACCTCCTCCTATCTCTCCCCTCCGGACACTCCCTTTTCCCAGACACATTTCGACGTCTCGGAAAGCGGGAAGAAAGGAAGTCCCAAATTTGAGGAAATCCGCGTCAGCAGCCCTGTGCCTCTCTCGCCTTCTTTTGAGGACGCTGAAGCAAGAATCACGACTTCGCGTCAACTGTCCACGGCCATAGATTGCGACGAAGATAGTATTAGCTACGGTGAGTATGTTGTCGAGTTCCCGCCCGGAATTTCGAACCCGGCGCCTTCGTTGAGCCGGTTCCGCCTTCGACGCTCGTCGCGAGGGGAACCAGTAGTTCTGGAGATTCCTTCGCCACAGAGCGCTGAGGTTGAGGTGTATCGGGAAGAGTCAGCCCCCAAGGTACGCTGAATATTTATTCGATATCAAGTGCCATTTCAACGCTGCTTTCTGCAGGATTTGATATCCCCCGTCCGCCCTCTGGACAACTATGCTCCTCCCAGGCGAGCACGTGCCATACCCCAAGGACGCCCATCTACCGATTCTTCCAACGTGCCATCCCCAATCACCGTTGCAGTAGAACCTCCGGTTTCCAACCTCCCCGAACAACAAGAGCCTGTTAAGCGCTGGTGGCACATTGCCTTGGCTCGGAAGCAGTCTGCAGCCGAGAAGCCGGCATCAGTTGTTGTGGCGGCGGATCAGTCGACCGTCATATTACCATCCCCTCCAACAGATTTTGAGAAGACCATATATGCTCAGACGCGTCGGTATGCTGATTCATTTTGGACGAGAAATCCTTTCTAATCTACCCTGTTAGCCTCCCACTGTACCTTTTCGGAACGATGTCCTTTCTCAGCGTCTCGGTGGGGATGTGGTTCTTCGCCATCTCGTCCAAGATGTTCTATTGGTAAGGCTTCATCATTCTTGACTTCAATGAGTGCCGTCTAATCCTCCCAAAGGTTTGGCGTATTCGTTGGTCTCATCCAAATATATCTTATCATCTCCTACATGGTCGGATACTGCGGCAAGGATTTCAGCGTTCCAGAGCATCGAAAGCTGGTTGAAGAGCATTCATACCCATCGGAAAAGCTCCCTCTCGTCGACATCTACCTTCCCTGTTGCCATGAACCAATCGAGGTCCTCGAAAACACCTACAAATACGTCTCGCAGCTAAAGTATCCCAACTTCCGCGTGTACGTTCTCGACGATGGTGGTCTGCAAAGTGTCAAGAGTCTCGCAACCCATTTCGGCTTCAACTACATCACTCGCGACAACAAACCATACCTGAAGAAGGCGGGCAACCTCCGATATGCCTTTACCCGGACCGAAGGGGATTTCTTTGTCATTTTCGACGCCGATTTCTGTCCTCGCGCCGACTTCCTGGACGAGATGCTCCCGTACATGAACAAATACCCAGATATCGCAATCGTTCAGTCACCGCAGTTCTTCCGTCCTTCACCAGAACAAACCTGGGTTGAGCAAGGCGCCAGCGCTACGCAAGAGTTGTTCTATCGCATCGTTCAGGTGAATCGTGACCGCTGGGGCGCTTCGATTTGTGTTGGTAGCAATGCGATCTATCGACGCTCCGCTTTGATCGAGGTTGGCGGAACGGCTGAGATCGGACATTCGGAGGACGTACACACTGGGTTTTACGCATTAACCAGAGGTTGGAGACTGAAGTATATCCCACTGGCACTTGCCTGCGGTGTTTCGCCCGATACACCTCGCGCCTTCTTCTCGCAACAGATGAGATGGTGTGCTGGATCGACGACTCTCTTGACGAACCCCGATTTTTGGAAGTCCGATCTCACCATCATCCAGAAGGTCTGCTACATGAGCGGTATGATGTATTACACCGCCGCGGCCCTCATGTCTTTTCTCGCCTCGATGCCTGGGCTACTCATGCTCCTGTTCAACCCTGGGATGGTCATGTGGTTCAACTTCGCCTATGCTTTCCCGTCGCTCATCTATTCCATCGTCATCTTCCGCCTGTGGTCACGCCAGATGTACAACTTCAACGTCAACTTCGTATTCGTCATCCAACAGTATGCGTATCTCATGGCCATCAAGGACCGAATTTTCGGGACGACGGCGAGTTGGGTGCCTTCGGGCGACAATAAAAGCCACGTCAACAAGGACAAAAAGAAGAAGGGCGGGAATAACAAGTATAGGAACATGCGCATTCTCTGTGGGCTCTGGATGGGAGGGTCTGCCGCTGCACTCGCAATTGGTGTAACATTCAGAATCCTCGAAGGGCACACCTGGTATAATTTTCTTCCACTCATTCTTTTGGACTCCTTCAATCTTTTCATCGCTCACAAGTTTATTTTTTGTTCTACGTAACAACGTACACCTTCGTTTATATCTCAGAGTCTTATGCGGCCTCTCCTTGACGCTACCATTCGCTACCTCGCATTCCTTTTTTTTACACTCATTATACCTCATTCGCTCCTACGACACGTCTAGATATAATTCCACCCAGATATTTTTATGCCACTCATTCATGTGTACTCTTGTCTCTTCGACACGACCAACTTGAACACGTTCTTTGTTCCTGATATCCTATGGTTGTAGAAATACTTGTAATGTACTTGGACTTTTTAGATTTTGTGCATACTTGCTTTGCTCAATCGTACTGGCACCTAACAACTGAGCCCAGATGAGCAAAGTTCCTACAAATCAAGCGGCTTATACAGGCCGCCCGCCTCGGCTTTAGACATCCGCAATGCCCTGATAAATTTTAGGCCCCATAGGCTAACAGGGTAACGAATGTACGCCTATTGTTGTACGGCTTCGTTGTTTTGGTTTGTATCCCAACCGATCCGTACATCAATGACTCCATCAGAACCGCAGAGAGTTGAGATTAGGCCCCTACGTCTCGGTCCACTGAAATGCCTACGGCGCCTCAAAATCATATCCACTGACGATTATCGTAGTGCAGATAAATTCAAGGATGAGCTGACCTGGATGGCACTGATCCTATCCTCCTGCACCTCTCCTCTTCCTATCCGCACCGTCATCCTGGAAACATCCTTTGGTGCCATACCCTATAATCAAAAAGACTGCCTCTTCATCCTTCAGCCGTGGAACTGGCTTGCTATTGACAGGATTTTGTCGAGCGAAATATTTGTCGGTCTTTGCACGGTTGAGGTGACCGTGAATGGTTACTCCAAAACGGAGCAAGCGTCAACTGACCTTGGAGACATTGATTTTACAGATCTGCTACGGACTATTTCTCACTGTTCTCAGATTTCATTGATGACTTCAACTACCCTAGTGTCTCGTAAACAGGCTGCGATTTATGAGCTGATACACGATACCGTCGGGGGTACATAGTATGCACATATCTAGCACTTACCTATGATTATTAGGTACTTACACTTGTTATTCGGCGATCCCATCCAATCCAACTACACTAAGAAGCAGTCACTCAATAACATTCTGAATACTAGATTGCTCGCACAGTCGAAGTAGGTCGCTAAAACCAGCTGGTCCTATTATTGTTCAAACTAAACTGTGTAGTGGTACATTTCGATTTAATACATGACACTCAAGAATTCATTGAAGGCCCATTGAAAGTTATTGCGGGCCGCCCAGGCTATTGCGATGCATCGGATGAATATCGACCATTTGTGGTCGCTTCTAATTCCCGAGAGCCCACCGCTCAAGGCGGCAGGATGCCAACCTTCTGGTAGTTTGGAAAGCTGCCCTTCAGGGTAAGATACCTATCTTCAAGGTCGTTGCAGAAATGCTCACCCGTGATCGTCTGCGCCAGAATCACCCCCTCTCCCAGACCATTGATAGCTGTCTCCACTCTGACACGATCTTCATCTGTGGTAGAGCCCGATCCGATCAGACATACAATGATGCCAACGACGTGGGCAAGCCACAGCAGAGAAATACTTACCGAGAACCTCAATCACATCCTCTTCAGTCTGCTGGTCAAGTTCCGGGTTCAGAAACTCTAATACTAGAGTTTACGTATTTCAGTGTTGAGCGGATGTGCGATGCTCCAACCAATTGCAGATAATACGCACAGGGAAGGAGAGTATCTTGGATGTAATCATCCTTCAAATGCAACGATGCTTTCTCTATGAAGTCTAGTCCGCTGATAGGTATCATTCGTCGACTCGAAGATGTTGAGAAAAAGCTCACCTCCCTGGAAGGTGGCCCGGAGCGCTGCCGAATTCTCGGGCCAATCTGGCCAGCGCAGATCAGATTTCTGGTGTTCATGCCATTCCACATAACACTCACTATCGAGATCCCCCCCTAACTGTAGACTGTTAATCACGCCGATTAAATCTGTGGTAGCGGTGGTTATAAGTGCACATGTCTCATGATGCCGGAAAGGACATGTTTGAGCTGTTACAGAAAAACTCACTCCCCCATAAAACAGGCTTGAGCAAGTCTGGAACAGTCACTGAATAGTGGCCGGCGCCGATCAGACAAGAACTGTTCAAGCCCTTGCAAAAATGCTTACCGCCCTCTACTTGGTTTTGCCAAGCCGTTGCCAGAACCTTTTGCTTCATCTGCGCTGGGGTAAGGTCTCTATATTGAGGGTCGCTGAGTAGACATGCAATGATGCCAGCGACGTGGGGAGCTGCCTGTGTGCATAGCGTAGTTGGGGAGTTAGCTTTGATTAGAGTGCCTTGATTACCAAGACTCACAAAGGAAGTTCCAGGAGCGAGTTCAACAGCAGTATCACTCTGGTTTCCCGCACTTGAGATGGGAGCGCCGGGAGCGAACAAGTCAATAAGGGGGCCATAGTTTGAGGATGTCCATCTTCGGTCGGTTTTCGTAGATGCACCAACCCAGATGACGCTGTGGACATGCCCCCTGTCAGCCTCAGGGACAACCACATGTTGCCCGTTCACCTGGGAGTCAAAGCACCAGTTCGCTTCTCTGCGGATGCCTGCGTTTCCTGCAGCAACCTAACCATTACAAGTTAACCAGCATCATGACAGCGCAAATGAAATGTCGATATACCACCACATGTACTCCTGCTTTGATGAGCTAACATTCGGACAAAATGTCGCTAATAATGAGAAAAGCCACTCGCAGAGGAAACTCAGGAATCTCACCTCGATGTAGAAGAGAGTCACCCTTACATCCGTGATGGGGTAGTCATTCGATACATTTATTACAGCAGGACGAGGGTTTGCATTGGCAGGGCGAGCAGTTCCATCGAATTTCCGTGTTCGATTCCTCAGTATTAATCTTAACTGGGTGGGCCTGAAGGAGAGTCGGTCAGTCGAGAAATGATAACCATGAGAATGTTTTCTCAACGCACAAATGGTCTCTGGGGATTTTGGATCAATCAGGGTACTGGGAATTGTAGGAGGCAATACTCACAGCTCTCTTGCGGAGAGCCCGCCTAGATAAGCACTCTGTATAGTTTCATTGATCCATTAAGTTAGGAATTGGAAACTCATCGTTTTTACATACCTTCGCGACACCGTAAGTAAGGCCGGCAGCTACTCCCCTGCAGTTAAGGCGTATGTTATCGTATCCCTTCAAGGAATGAGAAATGGAGTACATACGCAACGAATGTTCCATGGAAACTAAAGTTCTCGTATACGGGCCCCACAGCGTTCACGGGTATCCTTATACGCCGAGCGGTACCTCCAGCCTTCATGATGACCAAAGCTTTCAGCGACAAGAAGTCACGGTCATCCCAGTGAATATACGTACCTCTTTCAAAAATTCATCCTGGCGATAGTTGGTCAATGGCGTTATAAGGGAACAATTTTTCCACATACATGGGTTCCTCGAATGACTGGGTTACATAAATGATATATCAGCTGCGAGTACTTCACTATTCGTCAAACAACTCAAACTTACATTCATCTAACAAGCCCGTGGTACCGGTGTCACAACAGAGAATCAAAAGAAAGGAAACTGAACCACATACCAAGGACGTAGATCATAACACCTTCTCCAGATGCGTTGGCGTTATAAGTATATCCTGGCGTGTTGTCGGTAACGGTAGCAGTTGAGGTCAGCCTCTTAAGTGCCCATGGCGACCCTTCCCTGCACCGACGGACTCGTTATCGTACCGGAAGACGATGAGTGGGCTAGCTCACTGTGTTATGACGTTTGCGCTGTTCGTGGCATGTAGCAGTCATTGGAAATAGACGAAAAGAATAGCAAAATCACGAACCACATCGAGGATTTGGATCAGAGGGAAATCGTTGGGGGGTTTGCGTTACTCAAATTGGCCCATGTCGCGCGACGCTTTATCATTTCCAGCTAGTTGCTAATCGATAGACCTGAATTGAATCAGATAGGTCATCCCAGAATGTGCGCTGTCAAAGGCTTTATCGATGGCTTAGCGGTGTCACCTGGAAGCCAGTAATGGCCAAGTAAGAGAGCACGGGAGAGTGAGTGCGCTGTCAGAGCTTTATCGATCGCTGCGGATGTCTATATAGTATGACTGAGCAGTGTCACCCGGAAGCGAGTAAAGGAGACTCGAGAGAGCAAGGAACGAGAACTTGAATAGAACTTGTCGTCTTTGGGCGAAGTTGGAGATATCAATGAGACCTTGGAACATGTACAGTAGGGTCCACGTACCTTCAATTCTAGTTCCGCGTAATCGAAGACCTCACAAGGAGCAGGGAGTTATTGAAGTTTATGGCGACGATCCTGGCAGGCAGACCAATGTAACTAGCAGTAAGCTGGACAGTGTACTCACCTTCCAGATTTCTAACTGCATAACGCAGTGCATATTCCTGGCGGTCTGATAGACGTCGAAGCGGGATTAGAACGCATATAAGATAGACTGGTATAATAACGAGAGAGAAAAAACGGAAAAATATATCTACGACGACTCCTCTAACCTAGATGAATTCAATACGGCCCTGCCATACGCAGATGCGATCGCCTCGAACCCATGCTCCTGCACCTCTGACAAGAAAACGTCATGTTGGTCCGCGAGTTTCTCATTGTTGTGCCGGATCTCGCGGATGACGCCGTGTTCGCGCACACACGCAGGACATTCGGTTTCATTCTCTGCGATGCATCTGGAAAAACACGATATAAAAAAGAAATAATTTAATTGCTTGAGGAACAGAGACCTGCAGTAAAAAGCGGACCTTTGGTGGTATGAATGATTGCACATAAAATGCACACTAGGAAGATCCAATTGGCCAAGGCACGTCGTGCATCGCGTAACGTGGAACACATGAGGCTCCTCCGTGTTGCTCAGGTCCTGGACTTGCTTCAATCTCGCAGCTGTTTCCAAACGATATGATTTCGTTAGCTCTTGGTCCTGTCGGCCAGATATCCATTAGTCACCAGAAAGAAAAGCGAAAGGCGCAATCAAACGTACGTTCTGGATCTCGCTCCTACTCTCTTTGATCTTCTTAACCAACCAGTCTTTCACCAAACCCACGCTCGCCACCCCATTCCTGCTTAACACCTGGATAACGGTCAATGGAGGCATCAATTCCTCCTCATCGATATACTCCAAAATGCCCTTCACGTCTTCTCGGTGACGGTCAAGCAGCTCCGGCGTCGAAGTCAGGAACCTCAGCACGAGCTCATACAAATGAGGATGTTCAGACCCATAATGCATGAGGTGCTCGATGACTTTCGCCGATGCGCCTGAGCTTCCCGCCGCCGAACCGCCCTCCTTGTGCTGGTCCATCCAAAACCGCAGGACGTCCTCATACATGCCCATTTTTTCCCAAAGCAGCACGAGCCCCTGCGTGAAGCGATGCGTTGAGCAGAGGATGAGCGCGTGTGTGGAGTCGTAAGGTATACTGTCGCTTCGGAGGACCCTCATTGCTTTATCGCGCATCACACCTTCCTCAAAATTCTTTCCACTCGCATCTGCACCTCTTCTTCCATTCCCAGGTAACGTCAGATAGAGCTCCAAAAGCGTATTCCACACCGCCACTTGGTCCTGCTTGTCGGCATACGCATCTTCCTCCCCTAGATCGAACGTCTCGTTCTCCGCAGAGCCAATGGAAGAGTACAGCCCAACCTGGCCAGGCACCTGGTCCTCCACGCTCTGTTTCCAACGTCTAATCGCGACCGTCTCCAGAAATACGACAAATTGCCCCATGTGGTCGACGAAATGTGGAAAATAGATTCTGGGCGACAGCCTCTTCACTGGAGCTGGAGGCGGGGGAGCAAAGAGGGAAGACGCCGGTACTGGGGTGCCTGATCGTTGACCTGCGTCTCCAGTTCGCGAGATGGATGATGCTGTAGGAGGCGGAGGCGTCGAAGGGATCGAAGCATCGTGTAGCGAGGAATCTCGCCTCGAGGTCGATGCGTTGTCTGCACGCACAGTCTTAATTGAAGGCGAGGGGGGCATGGCGGTCTCGGAGGAGATAACCGTTGTAGCTGCTGAGCCTCTGTTCAGGGCGAGATACGAAAGGTAGGAAGGACCTGATGAAGTAGGTTTAGGCGATACTGCGGAGTCGACTGGGGGATCGGAGGGGACGAGTGGTCCAGTAGTGGTGCAGAGGTCGATTAAGAGCTGTGTAGTCTCTTCTGGAAGATTTTCGAGCATGGCGCGTCCATATCGCGCAAGGTTACTTTCAGCCTATCACCATAAAAATCAGCATTCAAAAGTGGAAGAAAAATGCAATAAGACGCATACAGCTTCAGGTCCCAATTGTCTGAGATACGCCAATGCATCGGCAAAATTTGCTGCATCCTCAATTTGGATCCTTAAATAATCCTCATGCCTTTCGTATTTCTTCGCCAAATACGACGCATGCTCAAAGTACCCCGCCTGTCTACAGACTCGGATCGCGGTGACCAAATCGAACGGCAACTCCTCCGAATCAGCATTCCGCCGTGACTCGGTCTTGATGAAGCTATCGAGCCGCGAAACGTCTTTGAGCTTGGTGTAGGTGTTGAGTAGGAGCGTGGTGTGGTCCGCATTGGCGAGTCCGAGAGAATGGAGTTCTTGGAGGTATGTGACGAGGTTGTGGATTCGTTGGGCATCGAGGTACTAATGAGACGGAGATTCGGTTAGCGAATTCATTGGATCTGTTTGAAAATGGATATTACCTTTCGAATGACGTAGCTGGGTTGGAGGAAACTTATGGTTTGAACGTACTGTTGCATCGCACCGTCATAATCGCCTTTCCCATAGAGATGGTCTCCGTATTGCCGGTGGATGTCAGCGACACTAGATTCGTCAAGTTTCTGCGTCGAAGCGAGGTTGAGTGCCAGAAGGTACAGTGATTTGCGATATAGCATGTCCAGCTTCGAAGCCGTGGATTTTTCCTGCAAGCATACGAGCTGTGGGAGAATTGAAATCAGAAAAGATTGGGGAAAGGGTGACTAAACTACGCACTTTTCCATCGGAAGATAGGACATATATCTGGCCCCATTGTGATATGATTTCGCGCACGCCTTCTTTAAAAGTACCAGTATATGCGACGAGTTTGTTTTCTGGGTCGAATATCGCTACTTTCGTTACGTCTGTCTCGGTAGCCTTTGGTGTTCGGGCAACCAGATTTCGGATAGTCGCAGACGCCGACGTCGCGGCTGGGAAGAAAGGCGGTGATACTATCACAAGGTAGTTGGAGTGTGTATGGATAGAGGATTTATGACCTGGAACCAAGGTAAGACCCTGAACCCACGAAATTCAACACCAAAAAATCACCTTCATATGCATAGCATGCCCCACGGCCTTCAACTCCGCATGAGTAGATAGCTTCATCTCTGGCGACGATGATATTCTTCGCAGTCCAGTCCATCACCGCACACCCGAGTCCGACGCCAATCTCGTCGATCACGACTGGAACCCCACCACTATTCCGCCCTGACGTTTGGTATGACAAGACGCGGTTCGTTGTCACAATGAATAGGTAGGAATTGGGCACTTCTTCTGTCGGCTCTTTGAAACCAAGACCTGTGATAGGTTCGGTCGGAGATTCGTGCACTGTACGTGCTTTTGGAAGCGACGTTAGAGAGGTCGAGGACGCAAGGGATTGATCAAGGTGTCGGTATAGTATGACGGTGCCATCTCCCAGGCCAATGGCAAGGTGGGCAACAGTGGTGGAAAGGGCAACAGTCGTGACCTAAGGAAGGGGCAAATTAATAAAAGCAACATTAGATGAAGAAAAGGTAACAAACTGGATGTGGTCTGTTATTGAGCTGGATTTTTGTTGACCGCAGCAAGTTCGGAGCACCGGACTTGGCATCCTCATTCTCTAAATCCCATATCTTGAGGAGTGGTGATCTGACCGCTTCTTCCTCCTGAAGGTATCTCAGTACATCCCAAAACCCCGTCACGAACATCAGGGCCCACACCCAACGTAACGAGAACCCCTCTCCTTTCTACCATATGGGTAACCCTTCCTCCAACATGCGCAATCCAACTATTGACAGATTCAAAATCTCGATTGAGGAGATGGATGCTTCCGTGAATATCCGCCACAAGCATCCCAAAGGAAGAAGATATGACTGTAGATATCTCTGGGGTAGCCTGCGCCGGAGAAGATTCATTAACGCGTGAACCGTTGATTAATTTCGCGAACGAACACACCTTGAAAATGTCCGGTGTGCTGTCCAGATCATGTATATCCTTGACGGGGACAGCATCGAAAAACGTAAACTGGCGCCACTGGAAGAAATCGTTAATAATATTTCAACCATATTTTGAACCCCAAACGTCGATGATGAAGCGTATGCTACCGGTCGAAGATTAAGAAATACGACAACTCACAGGAGGTGGGGCACCGGCGGAAGGTGCTCCATTCAGCTTTGCCGCTTTAGCGACCAACGTGCTTATACTCGAGGACATTCCCTAGATTCCAAGGCAAATATAGAGCCCAGCTGGTGATGTCCAAATTCGTGGACTTGTATAGGCCCTTGATGAAGAGATCAAGTTGACGAAAAGAAGACTCCTGGATCGTCCTTGACCTCGTCGTTGACCGTGTCGTGGTGTACACTGTACAGCGGAATTATCGAGCATGCTGCTCAGCAGTCCAGGGGTCACGTTTACTCAAAGAAGTATGAGGTTCCCACGGTAGAAATCCCAGCTCATACCACAAACGGTCCTGCCCGACATCCAAACCACTACCACTACCGCTACACAGTCGTGCGTTTCCTCGGTGTCTTGTCGAAACTACTCCTTTTAATTGCTTTTCCATTTAGACATATCTTAGAGCAATGGCATTCCTGGGACTGCGCAAATGGCCGACACCTGTGCGTTTTTCGCCTCCTCATAATAGTCCAGCAAACTAACCAGCATTAAAGATTGTCAAGCCCTTGTGGCCCTTCATGGTTGCGGGCAGTTTCACCGTCTATCTTTTCGCGAAAGCTCAGGAGTCGGGTATCAGATGTGCGTTGCTTTTCGCATGGCATGCAGTTCAGTTCTAATCAAATTTCCAGCTGCTCAATGGCGCAACGACGCGCGTAATCCCTACGCCGCTGAACTTGCCAAGGAATCTTTACACTAGAACGCAATGTATCGACTTTTCACGGCAAACAACGCTTCCCGGTATATTATACATAAAAATTCCCCAACATGGGGCAACCCATGATTCATCCAACCCGTTGGAATAAGTGGCGGATGGCCCGTAACTATGACTCTGAGGGATTGATTCATTCATTCAGACAAGAGCGTGTCATCCCAGGATATCCGCAAAATCGTCATCGTCTTTCACGAATATAGACTTTTGTACCTGCTTGACACGGTCGTCTTTGAGCATTCTATGGAAATTGTCAGCACATCATCATCGCCAAAATTGAAGTAAACATACCTAGCATCCACTCTGGCGTCCTCGCCTTGCACACCAACAATAGCTTGAGGGGTCTTCGCATCGATGACCTATCCAAATATTAGGCCAACCAAGCAGAAAAGTCAACGTTTGAGTACACACATAATGGTTATCGCAATGTGGGCAATATTCATCGCTCTCCTCATACGCCGTCATATCCTTCCGAAACGCCTTTTTACACTTCTTGCACAGGAAAGCCATTTCCGTCGTCTTCGCCAAGTTATGACTCTGCGATTCAGCGTGGCATTCGGGGCAATCGAACCACAATTTGCAGCAGGGTGCACGTATAGACACCTGTGCATTCAGTATGTGTTTACTGTGAAGGAGGATTTTTTCGATTAGCCGTTCCGAAATCATTATCGCCGAATGAGGCTGGATGATGACAGATAGTTTGTCCAGCTGGTGAATATTGTAGGCGATCCGTAGAGGAAAAGATGAGAGGGAATAGCACTCACCACATATTGGAAGTTGGAGGGTTGTGTGTGATGAGGATGTGATGATCGTTAGCGGGATGGATTAATGGCTTCGGGCCGGCATTTCGTGAGCGTCCAAATGCATTCATGATAGCGCCGTCCCATTTCTTTATCGGTTGTAGAATGAATACTGCGGCAGCATTAAGGTATTTTATTGGTATAGAGATACAACAATTCCACGTAATGCAGAAGTAACGAATGTGTGTGAGGTATATATATAAAAAAGTAACATCCAAGCTCGAATAAACTATCGACGGTTGAAAGTCAATCTTGAGGCGTTGCCGTTCTCAGGAGCGTTATATACAAGATCTACACATATATATTCCGGTCGTGAGCAAAAGAAATCAAGGTGACAACAAAGCAATGAAACCCACCGATTGGAGATGTAAAATTTGAAATCATCGGATTGACGTTGGAATATCTTAGGTTGTGCACTGAGAGGTTGGTCTCTGTGAGACTACCCACACCGGACATTTCGATATCCCGACCACCACCTTTCTTGCGATTTGGTTTGATGGGTGGCAGTTCGGCAGCAACATCCCTACCCTCGTCGTCCCACGAATCCTTCGTTTTATTCACCTCCTCATGGAGATAGGGAATCGTCCTCAGATCTTCCTGCTGTTCATAGCTGAGGTTTTGGAACGTCTGCTTGACGGGCGAAGAAGTGAGAAGATACGTGCGGCCACCAGTGGAAGTAGGATGGCCTTGATAACTCGACATCTGTTGGAGTGCGGAGTCGGTATCTAGGTGAACACCTGTGGATCGACCGAAGGAACGGGCAAGTTTCCGTTCTTTGGCAGCGTCACGCGCTGCAATCTCGCCTTCGATAGACCTCGGGAAGAAAATCTAGGTTTATGGTGTCAACTTGATTACGAAGTGTGAGGACGAAATCGGAAACATACAACGAGTGTGAGGGCGGAAGAAATTGCACATCCAAAGCCAGCAATTACAACCAGGAAATCTAAAAAAGGAAGACATATTGGACTCTCGGTCACATTCAGAAGGTAGTAAAACAATTACCTGTCCATAGCATGCTCTCGTTGATATGAGTGTGAGGACGTACACCATCAACACCCAAGATTAGGAGTGGAACCGTAAAGAAAAACCGGAAGACGACACGAATAGCCTGGACGCCGGTGAGCATCAGTTCTACAGAATTAGCATAAATGACATACATTCAATTCCGAGAATTTCGTCAGTCTGACTATGGTTGCCGTGTCCACCCCTTCCACCCTCTCGGTTCGCAGAGTAAGTACGGGTTCGAAGATGAGAGATGGTTTTAATTTACCAAATTGTTCAAGAAACTGGGGAAAGTCCATCTGTGCGCAGCAATGAGTTAAATATATCTCATGTGAGAAAGAAGAATGTGACAGTACAGAATTGGCGTGAACCACAAGGTCAAGGAGAGGCTTCCTAAGCTACCAGCCAAGAATACGAACGCTTCATTCTGCGATATGGCTCAATATGGGTCCGAATCCATTTCGAATGGCGGAAATGTGAACGAACCTTGAGCGAATCCTCCCGTGTGAGAACGGTCACGAGGGGCATATATATCACGGCAACAGCTGAACCGACGATCCATGTCTTGAAATACGGGCTTTGGAACCAATTTTGCTGAGAGGAGCCGGAGTTTACCAAAAATAACCAGAAGCAGAGCTCTGAAATGTTGTTTTCAGTTCGGCAGAAAATTTGAAGCGACATGAGGCATCCCCGCACCTTCCAGATGGGTTACCCTAGAAAAAAGAAAAGGAGAGTCGGAATAAGCGACGGATACTGGCAAGATTGGAGCACGCACATTTCGAAACTCCATCCAATTGCAAATAAAAGCCTGAGAGGCAGAATAGTATTTTGTGCCCACTGTTCCCATAGTTGGTATGGTTTGGGGATGACTGGAAGTCCTAATGAGAGAGCGCTTAGAAGGTGGTAGAAGAGGGAACTGACTCCCATGAATTGGGTGGTCGATAAAACCCTCGTGGTACTTGATGATAGTGTTTCCGAGTGCATATGCAAATATCATAGGCACTGTTATCAGGTATGAATACTGGAAAATATGAGAACCTTTATGGAAAGGGGAGGAAAAGAGAACGAAACACACTGTCATAACACGCTTAAAAGCGCCTGACGATGGTCCACTATTCCATCTACAAATTCGTGAGTCTCTTCACCTCCACGCTATAAAACAGTCCATGTCCTACTGTAGGCATTTGAATCGATCGAATGACCAGAGATGGAAGATCAAGAATGCCCCCAGCTAACAAAGAAAGCGGGGTTGAAATTAGAGAGTTACCAATCCTCGCGACTGAACTCACGTACCACAGCAGTAATCACAGACCAGACAAGGTAGCTCGCTGGGGAAGAGTGGGTCATGATTACGCTTTCAGCAGCTCAGTTCGGACCGCTGGAGAAAGGAGGACAACTCGCTTGTCGCGGTGGAATGAGAACACGGAGTGGGTAGGGATCAAGAGTATATGACTTCGAAGCCCATAACAATTTAAGGTCATGCGTGCATTTCGTTGCAATCTACATTAGACATCATATCGGTTTGATGGAAACAAGGTCCACATGGAATCAAGGGTGTCCGGATGTTTGTGAGAGGCACACCTTGAAACGGTTTAGCTGTTTCCGGTCGAATGACTTCCGATCGTCCCTAAATTATTTTCAGCGAGGAAGAAGACAAAATCAAGAATAACTTACGGAGTGCTAATCGATTCATTATCACACTCGGGTGCTCCAAATTTTTAATGGAGAAGTGTAAGTATATGCCCACACGCGATCAATCTGGTCATGAGCCGAGAGCGCAAAATTTGATTTTTGCCATGTGAATCTGTGACAAAAACCACCAGCACCGCCATCCATGACAGTACCACTTACTGACGACGATAAGGACGACCTCTTGCTGGCGGGCAGATACGGCGACCTCGAAGATGTCCAGTCGTTTGTGGCTCGACACGGGGTATCTGCCCTAGCGGATATTCGCGATGAGAATGGAAATTCGATCCTTCACATGGTTTGCGCAAACGGCCATCTAGGTGAGCACGCAAGCGAAAGTCTTTCTCATAACTACATTATCTGATCGATACAGGATGAATTTTAGATCTTTTGAACTATCTACTTCCTCTTGTTCCTTCGACGTTGCTCGCCGTACAAAACAATTCAGGTTCAACTGCCCTACACTGGGCCGCGCTCAACGCACATCTTGATATCGCCCAAAAACTTGTCCGACATGACGGCCCGGGCCGCGATCTGATTGATATCAAAACGAAAGCAGGCCTTTCGCCCCTTGGAGAAGCTGAGCTTGCCGGCTGGGAGGAGGGCGCAAAATGGTTCGTGGAGGTGATGAACCTTGATCCTGAAGGATCCAAAGAGCAGCCAGAAGATGAGGATGCGACTCTGGATACGGAGGACGGTGCTAACCGTGATATCGAGGTAGAGATTGAGGATGCCGAGGGTCGGATAGCCAAAATGACGATCCCGGGCGGTGGTGCTACTGCTGATAGTGCGGAATCATGATCGTTCCACAGGCATGTGCGATAAGTCCATTCTCTTAGTCAATAGATAAGCTAATCTTCTCTTAGAATGCTACGGTTTGAGTCGGAGTTTTGCTCGATCTATGCGGCTACCCCAGATTCAATAATTATGCGGGGAATGTTAATGAACGAATATCGCGGCCGAAGCTGTCTTTGGCCAGCCGAAAAAATATTCTTGCCTAGACACAAGCACGGGATTCTTATATCTCATGTTTCTAGCCAGCCGTTTTCTGCGAGGTCGAAAATGCATGTGCTTTTTACAACAAACATATCAGAACCTTTGGACTTCCACGCCCTAAATCCATGCTCGGACGTATCTTTGGTTCTCATATCTAAGGTTACCTATTCAAACGTCCTCAACAGCTATCCAAGTTTGGCATGCACTGAATACTGGAGCTTTGATCCTCGTTTGTTAACCTCAATCTGGGCCTTCGGCTTAGTTGTCCTGCACCTCTAAAGGACATGTCGTCAAGGTTGCTTCCTTGATCTTTTATCAGCTGCTCGCTCACCAGGAATGGTAATGATTGGCCAAGCAGCTAAGGATAGTGCTCTGAGGAGGCCTCACCTGTCAAGACGAGTGGGAACCTGACCTGGTACTGACGCCGGCGTTTACTACATATATCATCATGTGGGAAGTTGGCGTCCCCCCGCGCCTTTGAAACCGGGAGTGCATTTATGTAAAGGGAAATGGTTGAGGCATGTATTTGCGTTGACCTGTACCCCAGTATAGTCTGATTACATTTACATTTGCATAAGGGGAGCGATCGTTCAAGGAGGAAAGGGGGAAAGCCTTAATAATCAGCCTGTGATTATTTTATTTGAAGCTGAACGTCAACACATTCTCAATGGCGCCCGTGCATATGGCACGATGCGCAATTTAAATATGTCTACCAACGTTTTGTCTGGATTTAGATCTATTAGTACGTGGAATTTACAAGGGGATATGTAATGGAGGTAACTGACGGAAATTGCCCTTGAACGTTTCCAGGAGGTGTGTATCGACAGATAATGAATTTGGAGGCGTCGCCTGGAAATATGGTGCCGGCGGGACAATCTGCTATGGCACAAGAAACCTCTGTAGTGCTCTTCCAAACCACCTAAAAATTGCAGATGGACCGGAGGTCACTTCGACTCCAAAATAAATTTAATATTGGAACGGAGCGGACTGACCTGGGTAAAATGGCCAGTCGAAGAGGAGAATCCTGGGTTATTATCTGGTATAAGGTTAGAGAAAAAGCGAGGTAATTGGAACTGTCGCTCTACAACTTACAATTATAGTCCGCTAATCGTTTCGCCGTCAGTTGGTTGCGTATTCACCTCGGAGGAAAGACCACTTACATGCTTCACCCATCCAGGCCTGCAAAGCATCGTTAATCCCTACATCACCAGTCCCTGCATACTTTTTTTGGGTCGTCAATTATCTGCATAAATCCAGATTTTTTACAAAAGAATTTTGGCCTACCAAGTTTTCTCCATATCGACCTTGTGGGTCACTGAGAAAAGAACTAGTATTTAGCCGCGTTATCCCAGTGCACAAAAGGAAAGCTGTTCGTGCCTGTGAGAAAATTTGCAGCTCTGCCCGTAGGACAAGGTACTGGAGTATAGCGCCGAGTTCCAAGTAACGGGTGAAGCGCCATATTGTGTACGATATTTGTTATGCGAAGTGACTACTTGGTCAGACCATGCCACATCTGTGATGGCGAAGATGAGCCTTCTCCAGGTTGCGTATTTTTATTGAAGTCACCCACCGCACTTTTCGAGAGTAGGTGAAGCCCACACAGCTGTAAGGCAAAGAAAGAGAGAGACGAATGTGGAGGCGATCATTCTTGGGATTCACTGGGGAACAATTCAACAACCTGAGGCTGACTTCCCCTCAGGCTGGAGTTCGCCTTTTAAACCTGGAGGACCGCTTGACTACGCTCATTAATCCTCGCTACATAGCCGATCATAAATTAAAGATTTCAGCCTCTTGAACATATCATAGACTTGAATTGCCAGTAAGTTCACGCGTCCGTCGGACAGATCCGTTTTTTCGGACAGGCATTGACAATACGTCGTCGGCGTATTCCCATATATTTCACCAGTTTTCTTACTCGTGGTAGAGATAGTAATCCGCCTAACGAAAAAAGCTAGTAATCTATCCAGGAATCTGTGTCCCAAGGCACCGTCCTGTAGCTGCAGTTTAACCTTTAGCCTGTCCGATGTGCGGCCGCGTGAGTAACCATTCCAAGTCGTAACCATACTATCCCTTCGGCCACTGAACCGCAGCAGGAGACCGTCGATATGTCAACGCTAGCCGAAGCCAACGATTAGTTGAGAGAAGCAGATATAGTCCCAATAGTGACGAAAGGAAGAACGATAAAGTACTACAAGTTGCCTATCATGGAGTCAGAAGGGTTTAATTTAATGAACGTCGGAGACATTAATGTAATCTGTGCGCCAACGTTTCTAGAATAATTTCAAAGGTCGCAGGACTGAAGCATTGAAGGAGGTGCATTAAATATGCGAGCTATCCGGACTCAGGCTGTCCCAAACAAATCAAGTTCCCTTGCAAAGTCCATGCATTAGCAAGATAATTTCTTCCAATGATGGCGCGGACTCAAAGAGACGCAGGAGTTCTAAAAAGAAAAAAAAAAGTGCCCACCGGCGTTCCCTGATTACTCGTAGGCTCTGTCTGGCGCAGGCAATCAGTTACCGCTGTCTTTCATCCAACCGAAGTCCCTTTTCTATGGATCACCGAAATATTATGGCGACCAGAGTGATAGATTCTGAAAATTCATGGGTCCGGAAGCCAACAGGCAAACGAGCGCCCGTGTCACGCCGCTATGTCACATCAAGCGCCCAACATCGTCCGAGGTCAATCCGAGGTCCCCACTACCATTTAGTGTGAAAACTTATCTCAGCTCCCATAGTCGGCTCCCCATCTCTAGCGGAGTGTATGTACTCGGCCGTTTATTAAGGGGCAGGTTGGTAGTTTGAAATGGGACAAATCGAATCACATCAACAACGGATAGGATATAAGCATTGTATCAAATTGAGATGAACACCTCCCAGTAAACACATTGGAGATAGAGAATACATTCGAACACTTTTCAACAACAATTTTCAGGGAAACATGGGTCCAAGCTTGCCTTTTGTCCGGTGAGGAGACGATATACCCGATAAAATATCAAAAGATCCCTCACAGATCTATAACAGCATAAGTATGTTAACGCCAGGAAAGGATGGTCACATTATGGGTGAAGTTTTGGATTTTAGATACAGTTTGGAGTGATAGGGAAGGATATTATTAACTGACCGCACTCAGCATGAATAAGTGTCGAATTTGCATACTATAATGGAAGTAGTATCATTAGACGTCTTCTTCTAGTGGTAAACGAGGAGAGGGGATCGAGTCCAAAGTGGCAAGAGCTAGTACAAACATGCTCAGGCAGAACGGTGGTACCGTCGTCATCTAGGTTCGGATCAAGCTCCCTTTTTAGGATGCCGCTATTTGTTTTTCTTTATATTTTTTTATGTTGCGACGCAGCATCCTGACAAGGGGCTTGCTTCAAACTGCCCGTCCAAAGGGGGCTTCATCGCACTCGACGCCTGCCCGCAGTTTCTGTGCCTTCCCTTATATTTTTGGCATGGCCACCCATTGGAATCGAATTAAAAGCGCTATAAATTTAGATTTATTTGGCGCTTCTTTTTAGTGCCGATGGAGCAGGATTGATCTGCTGTATTGGTCAGGATTGACGACGCACACACTGGGGTCTATAGAATGTCTGAAAACCACTGAAAATTTGCAATCTTATTGAGAAGATACATATGACATAGGATCTGAAAAAAGAATTAAGCCAGCTACCGTCGTTATCCCTCATTTTCATCTGAAGCCTTGATAATGTCAGATTCTGGCATATTCTCACGTGATTGGATTTGAGAGTCATCTCATGGTACCGTAGATCAGATAACGAGGAAAAATCTTTTTCATCTAACCCGGAACCCTAGCACCCATCCTGGCCTGTTGGCAGTGTGAGGATCGGTCTCAGCGCGAGGCGCGCTTGGGGCGCGCCGCACGAACGCTGTTGTCACACGTGTGACATGACGTGCCTACCCGAGCTTGTTTTCTTCTGTCCGCAATTTCCTACACGTTCCCTCAACACGGGACTTAATCTGAAGAGACCAAATCACTTATATATATAAGGCAATGAAATAGTTAAATCATGGGATGCGTTGAGCACCCTCAGTCACCACAGGACAAGGATCTTCTCAACCTTGATGCCAACATACTGCTACCTCTGCCAAATATTTTTGGGAGCGTATTTTGCGATGCTAAATTGCCTTAGTGGTGCACATTCATGTATTCAATCTGATACAAGTTAAGATTTTGCAGTACGTTAACTGAGTGGAAGATGAAACTCCAAAGACGAAGGTTCTGATGGTGGGCAGTTTGGCGCAAGCCCCTTCTGCGAAGGATCACCCGTACCGGGCCGGAGCAAGTGGCTTGCTCCGAACCTAGTCGTCATCGACGCGTCACACGCTATTTCCGCGTGATTTCCACTTCCGTGGTGCCGGGCGCTGTTAGCACACGCCATGGATAGGCTTCTCACTTCTTCGTGTTTCCAAACCCCCATCCTCACACCGTTCCAATGTCAGAAAAGGCGGACATCCTCGTCCTAGGCGCCACAGGTTATACAGGAAGACTTATTACTCGCTATCTAGTAGCCCATCCACAATGGCCACAATTTACATTGGCAATCGGAGCACGCTCTACCCAGAAGCTCGGAAAGCTCGTCGAGGACCTCAACTTACCGTCTTCAGTGAAGCTTGTCCATGTGGATGTGACTCGGCCCCTCGAGGTTGAAGCAGCAGTGAGAGTAGCCCGCGTTGTTATCAACACAGTGGGGCCTTATTGGTTATGGGGTACCCCGGTGGTTCGGTGAGTATTTGTCCACCTTAGACGCGATTATTGGCTTATATTCCTGGAAAGTTCTTGCGTGCGACACGGAGTCCATTACGTTGACCTCACAGGCGAAACGGCTTGGGCGAAGCAAATCATTACCGAGTATGTGGTTAGCAGTATGAGCGGCTTCAAGTAATCGGAGCTCATGATGTTTTTATAATAGGTTCGACTACTTCGCAACTAAAACTGGTTCAATCATTGTCCCATCCTGTGGTTTTGACTCTATTCCTTCCGACATATCAGCACATCTCGCTAATAAAACCCTTAAATCCATTGGGTCATCGTTAACTGGAGAATATCTAAATCTTGGGGCCTCGACGAGCGCATTTAGTTTCTATGGTGGAATTTCTGGGGGTACGATAGCATCTGCGATGACGGCAATCGAGAGGGTACCGCGTCGGGTCGTCAAACAATCCAGGCTTCCATATGTCCTGAGTCCTTATGTTGGCCTGGCCCCGCGTTTCCGCCTACTCTACAGCCTTCCTGTCCCAGGTTCCAAAACCATAAAGGGAGGGATCTTCGTCATGGGTGCTGGAAACAGGGCCTTGGTTCAACGCACATTTGGCTTGCTTGAAATGCAGAACAGGGGAAAAGCCGGTGCGCGTCCTAAACTCCTGTTCTTGTTTACATCATTCACCCTACCGTCCCTCCAGATGAGAAAAAATATGGCCCAGATTTCTGCTATGACGAATTCCAGGCGACTTCGGGAACGCTGTCCGCTTGGTTCTTGACCACGGCCCTTATCGTTGGATTCACCGCATTACTCATTAAACCAGCAAGTTATTGAACTCATGTAAACAACAATTTCTAATTATTTCCATTTCTAGCTCCGTCTAATAGCAAAGAAATTCTTACCTCAATCGGGAGATGGGCCTTCAGACGAGTTGAGTATCTTGCTCATCATTCGAACATCCTGTTAACCTTATCATTCATTATCCAGGTTCATGCAAAAAGGGTTTTTCGGTGTTACCAATGTTACCACGTCAACATCAACTCCCCCCGTCAATGTAAAAACCGTGATCAAAGGCAAAGGCGACCCAGGTTACCTATTGACCGCAAGTGAGTGTTCTTGAATGCAAATAATTCCCGTTGATTAATCGACCCCGTGCTTTCCCTCCGTTCAGTAATGATCTCGGAATCAGCGCTTTGCTTCCTCCTTCCTCCTGTCTCTGAGACGTCGACAAGCACCTCGAGACCCAGGAATAATAATATCCACGCTCTCCCAGCCCTCGCTCAGGAGGGAGGTATTTTGACCCCCATGACGGCATTTGGAGATGTATTGATTCAGCGCCTCGAAGAGACTGGGCGATTTGAGTTTTCGAGCTCGATCCTCGTCGACGATGGGGCAAAAAAGCTCGTCTGAGATTCCCCATGCACTTGGGAAGTTTTCACTCGATAGACATTTACCTGTGAATCCTTATTTATTTGATTCTCTAATCTCTTTTTTTCTGGTATTATTCTATAAAATACATCCATTGTCAAAAACACGAAACCTTGAGTCCAGGACCCTCGATTGAGTCGGAGTCAGTTCCTCGTGCGGGCCAGGTGTTACCAAGGTGTTACATAACTTGTTCCAGTACCATTTCCATCCACGCCATGAACACCATCAAGTTCCTTACCACAGTCTTCCTCGCCACCGCCACCTTCATTCTGAGTGCCGCAAGCCCCAACGCCAACGCTCTCAATCTCCGTCAATCTGGGGGAAATCGATTCTGTGCCACCGTGTGCAACCCCATAAAACCCATCTGCCCTGCGTTCCAGTCGCCATCGGGAATGGAAGGCTGCTGGGGATGTTGTGCCTGAGGTTTTTTTTTTTTTTTGATTCAAGGCGTGTGGTACGAACAACTTGACTCAACTTGTGCGCCTGGCTGAGGATTTATGATGAAGGGTGACAAAGGAGGCAGAAGAAAATCCTGATTTCCAACGTCTCACTCTTCGATTCCGCTCTTCAATTCGGTGTTGAATGTTGTCTCCTGGTGTCCCTGCGGCTGCTCTTCATGCGCTTGATGTTCCTTTCCTCCAGGCTTCAGCAGCGGCTGGTAATACACCCTATCTCCCTCGACAACATATCTTCCAGTGGTTTCTCCTATCTTCAGCGTGCGGAGTTGGAAGCCCTTTACAGGGTCGGCCGCGAATTTTGAATCGTCTGCATCGTCGTCGTCGTCGTCTCTCGTCTACTACTATACTCCCGGTCTTCGCTGTATCATGGTGCGAATGTCTTTAGAAGTCTGATTAAGGCAGACTCATTGTACATACGTTCAATGACCTTCAGCCCAATTCGCCACGTTCTTAAACAGAAGGAACATCTCCTTTTTATGGTTTCTCAACTACTAGCTCGCCGTGAATACACTGTACATCAATCAATCTGGGATTTACAATCAGACTCCATCAAGAAAAAAGGTCCACTAGTTCTTCAAGCCGGCGTCATGGTGTCCATATGGCTGGGTTATTCTAAACAGGTCTACCAACGTTTTGTCTGGCGATAGATTTGTTAGACAGGCGACGCGGTTTACAAGTCTTCATGAAAGTACTCACGGAAATTGGCCTTGATAGTTTCCAGGAGGTGTGTAACGACACACAATGTAATGGGAAGGGGCTGGAAATATGGTATTGGCGGGACAATTTGCCAAGGCACAAGTAACCTGCGTTGTGCTCTTCCAGACCACCTAAACGGAACGAGAGGTCATTTCCCATTGACAACACATATCGTTGAGGACTGACTTGGGTGAAATGGCCAGTCGCGGCGGAGAATCCAGGTTTACTGTCTGTTTGAAAATCAGAAAAAGAGGGCAAGTGAATTTGTATCACCAACTCACAGTCATATTTCGCTAATTTTTGGCGCCTACAGTTCGTCGTGAAATTCAGCTTGGAGAATAAGACCACTTACATGCTTCGCTCATCCAGGACTGCACCGCATCAGCAATTCCTGGACCTGGATTGCCTGTCCCTGCATACTGTTTGGCCAGTCACCTACCTGCGGAATTTAAATCTGGAGAGAGCAAATGACCCACCAAGTTCTCCCCGTATTTACCTTGGGAATCACTTATAAAAACAAACATTCAGGTCCGCCTTTGTACAATTCTAAAAAATGTCTTCATACCTGTGAACAAACTTGCAGGCCTGTGCATAGGACACTGTACTGGAGTACAGCCCGGGATTCCAAGTCACAGGTCGAGCGCCGTATCGCGCACGAGCTTGGTTGTGCAAACTGACAACTTGGTCAGACCATGCATCTGTGATGACGATCGACGAACGAATGAATATAGTATCCGAAAATTGCGTTGATTGAAATGACCTACCGCGCCGTTCGGGAGCGGGCGAACCCAGCCCAACAGTGGCGCAGACAACGAGAGCGAAGAGAATAATGCGAGCCATAGTGGACGTAACCATCTTTGGGATCCTGAGGGAGGACATATGCACCCTCCCTTTTAAGAGGGCCACTCGATGAGGCTCAGAAGATCCGCGCCCCCAGAATCATTTTTCATCAGAAATTGGAGAAGAAGCACTCTTCTAGCATTCCTCTAGGCTGGGATAGTCAAAGAACACCTTCCACGCAAGTGACATGATATAATTCTCCGCCTTCTTCGTGGTATCGACCGCTAGCAACCTAGAAGCATGAGCACATGCCAGGCAGGCCTAGGTGACGAGTCACGGCTCAGCGCTCAGCGGACTGCAAGCAGACTGGCCGCCCGTGGGCGATGTCGTGATGCCTGGATGCTCAACTTGAAGCGGTGGCGCCGACGCTCCGTCAGGGTTGCGTATGTACCTGCTATGTGGAAACTGGCCGAATGCGGATGAATATCTACCATTTATGGAAGGGCGCTAATTTGGAATTCCCCGAGGTGTACCTAAGAAAAGAACGATCTATGTAAGACTACGAGATTACTGTTTTGATCAAACGAATTTCGGACATCAACCGTGCGGGTATCAGGGTGAAAACATATATATCCGACAACATCGGGGGAAGAACAAAGAAATTGCTGGGCACTCTCATGAATGCCACAATCTGTTTCTTCTGTGCACCGAATTCAGCCACCCAGTCAGCCTCTTATTAGAAATTGTACCGACGGTCCGAGCCAATATGCTCCCTATTCTTTTTTACTGATATCCTTGAACGATGCGTAGTAGCTTCGTGAAGTTTGGATAGGAGTGTGTCATTTCAAGAAAAAAACAACGATACTTGACCCGCTGTAAGAGACGAAAGTGTAGGCAATCAGTCTCGTTAAGATTGCCAAAGAGAAGCCAGGTCGCAGCCTAGGGAACGACAACGACTGGCCAATGTGAGCAACGACGATGCTAGAAATCACCGTGCTCGACGACTCGCGACAGTGCTTTCGAAATCGGGATGATGGGCGACCTATTGCCCACGTACACCGCAGTTCACCCCTCAACCAGATAATTTTCTAGCGGTGCAACGTGCTCCTAGCATTCCGCTGCAAGCGTGACGCCCCTGGATTTGAAAGCTTAATCGATATAGCTCGAGGACGTGGAGACAGTACGCCAGGAATTAATAGATTCGTGTGGGCGAAGTAATATGTCAATAGTCATTAAGGCAAGTGGCGCTTCAACTTTTTAACTCCTCTAGGGCAGGAATAAACAATATGCCTCAACAGAGCACCAGTCACAGAATGGGCTGTTGGTAAATGGCCCATGGATATCATGGATGTCAGACCCCGCGAAAAGTTTGCGTGTCTATGGCTGAGCACTTACGGTCCTCATTTTCCCAAATATGCATCGATGAACTTGAGACAACGTCATAAAACAGTTTTGTGACAACGAACATCAAACAGATCAGGGTAAGTCAAGGCAATCCTTTGTGGGGATATCGAAAGTGGGCTTTCAACCGTGAAGGGCGATAGAACCTGGACAGCAGGGAGAATTCAAAACGAGAGAAGGAAAAGTGATGGAAATAAGAATGCGATGTCCGGGTGTCGTGAGTAGTGAAAGAGAAGCAGAGCACAGCAAAGGAGCAGGGGGGCCATACAAAGCCGACTCAAGTAAAGAGCTGAGGAAAGTCCAACTGTGCAAGGGAAAGCGTTCTGCCCTCGAAGTTGCCTATGAAACGAGAGATACGTCGGGCTGCTTGCCCAGACCAGAGCCTATGAAGTTTTCATCGAGCGAAAGGGCAGAAGAGTAGAAAGATGATGGGCGTTTATTATAAGATAAACTGATTCGGGGGCTGTGTAGATTACGGTAGTGGCACGTGCTCGTTGGACAACGGCCCATTGGCTTGCACTGCACAGTGCAGTTCGAGCTCAATCTATCTCAGAGAGACCCGCCACGTCGTCGTCCTCCTTTGCTTTGACACCTCATTATGTCTGCAAGGCGCCAGTCTTCAACAACTTCTCTCTCAAAGTTCGCTCGGACACACTCACCCATCCTACAGAATCGATCTCTCGATTTCTGTAACTCGTTTTGGGGCTTTGGTGATGGCGGCGTGGATGTTTTGTTTGCTCGAATGCGAGGCGCTGCACGGACGATGGAAGAGCTAAAAGCATTTTGGAAGGAGAGGTAAGAATCTGTGCCTTATCTACTTGTCCCGTGCTTACGCATGCCCGTTCACAGAGCATCTATCGAGGAGGAGTATGCAAAACGGTTGGCTAAACTAGCTAAAATGACCCTTGGACGAGATGAGATTGGGTACGTTCTATTTCTCATTCGTAGACGTCAATCCGCCACTATACATTGATCTCTCCGAGGCGAGGGTTCCATAAAAGGCCCCTGGTCGCGTTCAGGGATTCCCTCGTCTTTCGGTCTCAATATCTTTTTTCTCAACCAATGTCTGATTTCATGCCACAGAGACCTGCGGAAATCCCTGGACGCCGTTCGAACCGAAACCGAGCGTCAAGCAGGATTTCACCTGGATCTTGCTCAACAATTTCGGTCAGAGTTCGAAGTACCGACAACAGCATTCCACGCGCGACAGCTTCATCACAAGAAGACATATCAAGCTGGTATCGAGAAGGAGTTCAAGACAAAACAAACCCAGGAGTCGTACGTCAACAAGGCTCGCGAAAAATACGAACAGGACTGCGTACGGATCAACTCGTTTACCGCTCAAGCATCTTTAGTCCAGGGGAAGGACCTTGAAAAGATTAACCTCAAACTCGAACGTACCCAACAGACCGTCCAGACTAATGAACGTGAATTCTCAAATTTCTCAAAGGCCCTACACGAGACTGTCATGAAATGGGAGCAGGATTGGAAGTCCTTCTGTGATAGTTGTCAGGACATGGAAGAGGATCGTATGGATTTTATGAAGGACAACCTTTGGCACTACGCCAACGCCGTCTCGACGGTTTGCGTGGCTGATGATGCGGTACGTCCCATGATGCTCACTATGGGACACTCTTCTTATCACCATCTGCACAGTCCTGTGAATCAATCAGAGTTGCTCTAGAACAGATGGAGGCTGAAAAAGATATGGAAAATTTTGTTCGGGAATACGGCACAGGAAATCAAATTCCGGACCCCCCTGCTTTCGTCAACTATCAAGCACCAGATGCCATCCCGTCATCATCGGCTCGGCCTACTAGTCGCGCAGCTCAATTTAATCGTTCTACAGCCAGGGAAGTACCCGTACGACAATATTCGATGCCTCCAGAGGAAGAGCCCATGGTCAACACCGCGGGGATTGGCGCAGGGGGAGGAGGGGCGGCAGCTTCCAGGAGAAACGATCCATACGCAAGCGAAAGTGTTTCGGATGTTTCTCGTCAACCAACGCGCAACTCTACTCAAGCTCAAACAATCCCTTATACCAACGGCACCTCCCATCACCACCACGCCGGGCCAAGCACTTCCCCATCAAATGCTGCTTCATCGCCCAACCAAGCGATTCGAAGGCAATCAACGCTTTCTTCGCCTCTTGCGCAGGCGCAACAACAGCAACTCCAGAGGGTGCTGCAAGATCCATATGCAGAGCCTATAGACCCCAATGCAGAAACTTACATCAAGGTCGGATACCACGCCTACAAGGTTGATCTTTCGAACGACCCACAGGCACAGCAGCATCCAGGACCTTCCTCCTCTATTCGTCAAACCACTAATAACCAGCTCACTGCTTCCCCAACGAAACAGAATGGTAGTGTCGATCCTTTGATGAAGCAATTGGAGGAGTTGCAAAACGCTGTGTCCACATCTGGCAGTGTTAGACGGAACACCATTCAGAAGCCGAAGCAATCATCTATCATTGAACAGCAGAAGTCAGGACACGTTTCGTCATTATCGGCTGCCTCCCGAGCCGCAGCTACTGGAGCTGCCGGGTCCTCATCACTGTCTCTTCCTACCCAAGGTTCATCGCTCGCTGTGGGAGGTCCTTCGCCAGGACAGCAGCACCAACAACGTCGTTCTCCGTCTCCTGCTCGGGATTACCGAAACTCTGCGGAGAGCGTGGTCGGTGCTCATCCCTCCGTGTCGCGGCCGACCTCACCGAACCCACCCACTGCGGCCTTCATGGTTCCTAACTCCGGACAGCCTGCCGGTGCGGAGGTGGTGCAGGATGTGTTGGCGGATTATCATCAATCATTGCCTGGCGAACGAAAGTCGATAAGTCGGAGCAATAGCACTGCAAGGGGACGTGCGCCGAGCGTGAGCGCCGTCTCCATCGGTGGTGGTGGTAGTGGAGCGCCATCGCCTGCAGGTCATATTCAAGGGCAAAACCTTTCCCGCCCGCCTAGCCAATTGGGACATGCCGGCATTGGTGCACACGGGTCGAGGAGTAACAGCCCGCAGCCAGTGTCGAGAGGACCAAGTCCCGCACCCAGCCATGGTAGGAACAGCTTTATTCAGCCACCCGTACAGGTTGGCCAAGCGCTTGCGCGTACTCCGAGCCCGAATACAGTGGGTATTGCCCTCGATCCAAGTGGGAGGGTTTTGCATGATGAGATGGCGCAGAGGTATCAACAACAGCAACAACATCCCCCTCCTCAACAGTATCACCAGCAACAACAGCAGCAGCAGAGGGCCCCGCCGCCTTTGCAAACGCAACATCCTGCATACAATGCTCCACCACCGATGCAGCAACAGCAGATGGCTCCACCACCGCCTCAACAGCCTGTCCAGCAGCAGCAACAACAGCCACACAGAAGGAATAGTTATATCAGCCCCAATACGATTGCGCCACCTATTGCAGCCCAGGCATATGGCGTCTCGCCTCCGCCACCCGCTATGTACCATACACCGTCGCCGCAGCCGAGTTATATCCAGCAGCAGCAGCAGCAGCCTCCTGCTCCTGTATATAACCCCCCGCCACCTGTGCAATATCAGCCACCGCCTCAACAACAGCAACAACCGCGATATAGTGCACCTCCACAGCAGCAACCTGTACAGGTGAGCTATGGGAGTGTGAACGGCCTGCAACGCAACCCCACGTCGGCCACTGCTACTTCGGGATCGTATTATGGGAATCATACGCCTCCTCAACAGCAACAGATGCAACCTGTACAGCAGTCACAGCAGCAGATGTTGGCGGTTCAGCAGCAACAGCAACAACAACAACAGCAGCAGCAGCAGCGGATGGTTCAGCAGACGCAACAGTCGCAACAGCAGCAGCAGCAGCAACAGCAACGCGCATATCAGCAACAGCTGTACCATGACCCTACTCCAGTTCGGAGGTCGCCATCTCCTCAGCCGCCGCCCCAGTCTACAGATGATGGAAATACTGTGCTTTTCTATGGTTCGTAACCTGTCTCTCTCACACACATTTTACGCCTATATTGATTGCAATGCACCCTTCTTTAGTGAAAGCGCTATATGATTATACTGCTACGATTGAGGAAGAGTTTGACTTCCAGGCTGGGGATATCATCGCTGTTACCGCCACACCGGAAGATGGGTGGTGGAGCGGCGAATTGCTAGATGAGGCGCGCAGGCAGAAGGGACGGAATGTGTTCCCAAGCAATTTCGTTTGCTTGTTCTAAGTTCCGCTCGGAGATTTCTCTCCGAGCGTTTGGCTTTACTTCTCTCGTTTGCTGTTGACACTTTCTTCGGCTTCCACTCTCTTTGATGAACACTAAGCTCTCCTTTCCCATCTCTCTTGGTATCATGACGATTTACGACAGGCAATGCATTGCCATTTAAGTTTTCTTGCTTTCATATCCATCATTCTCCCCTGCAATCACTCTTCCCCTCTCTCTCGCCACCACCACTCGGAGTCCGAGCAACCGATCGCTGCTTTTGATATGCCCCTTCATCATTCTTTTCTCTCTCTTCTGTCGTGTAAAATCCCCTGCCTCCAGCTTTCCCCGTCCACACATACACACGCCCAGACATCCTCATGATCAACGTTCACTTATAGTTCTCTCCGTCTCCCATCTCTCTCTCGCTCTCTCCATCTCCATCTCTCTCTCTCATATCTCACTCCTCCATCTGTCGTGTAATACCCACATACCTCACCGAGCTGTGCTCCCAATCGCAGTACTGTTTTGCGCTAATGCCGTCGTGGTTTTGTTAGCTTTCTTTTACGAGCTTTACGAGCTTTAGTGTACAATAACCTCAGTTTGCTCTGTTTTGTATGCCGTGCAATTGTAATCTCTCCGATTCTCAACCTCGTGTAGGCTTGCCTGCTATCGGCATTCTCGGATCAGGAAGCGGACAAGCATTCAACATGCTGACGACAAAGGCGCCGGTCAGCTGGTCATCGACCACCTTGCAAAAACAGCGACGGCTACCATGTCCAGGTCTTGATTTCCCCCTTTGAAGGAAGGAGTAGTGAAAACGTGAATACAGGATCCTCCTCCTCTTTGCTTCCCGCTGATTTACCGTTTCAGTCGCTGTCGGTTCATCCAACTGCCCCAACCATCCTCAGCCGGAACACGTTTCGCCCCGTTTCCCCGTCTCATAGGGACTTTTTTGTCATACCTGTCAGTGGTGCAGATAGCGGCTGCACACTAGCCCTGGACCAGCGCGTACCAGCCTCATTGTCTTCCGTGCTATTCCGTTTTTGGGGTGTCAGAGATTGTTATCGCGCTGCTGCACGTCGCCAAGGCCCGCAGACCGTTCCAGAAGGAAGGGCTGCGCTCTCAGGAGGTTATTGTAGTCATTGTAGGTCCATTTTCTGTATTAAAAACACGAGGTGGAACGCTTACGATTTCAGGACATTTTTGCTCTGACCCGCTTCTCGCATAGTCATCTGGTGCCTTGACCCTTTTCAAGAATTTACTCCGGGCCTTTTGCCTACATAACCAGCCACGATCTCTGGGAATTAGCCCCAGTCCATTTCGTTGTTAACCACCCACCACCACCCGCTTGGTTTTTCAACGACCCTCCCCGCGCTCAACGCCAGCAGCGGCCGGGAATCTATCTTCGCATCCACGAACTATTATATCACCACAATAACGACTTGACGATGCGCGCCGTCTACGACCTCTACGAACACCCTGAGCTATCAAACTCGGAGATTTGGGATAAGGATGCGCATAATCGATCTGGGACGACTCGCGTGCGCATGGCGATGGGGTTCTTCGCGATCGTAATCCTCACCACTCTCGCTGCGTGCCATTTCTCGGGGATAGTGGATATGCATACGATCTTTTCTTCAAGGTTAGTGGCTGCTAACTATATCTATCCTTTCTTTCCCTATTCAACGGCGCCCGAGTGGCGATGTCGTTACCCCGCAATCTCCATTGCTTGAGAACCCCCCACAAAATTCATTTGACACCCTTTGATTCTCAGCTTTCCTGTTGCTATTCGCTTTGAACGACCCCAGCTGACCTTAATTTTTGTTGACTTTTAGTTTGCTTCTTCGCACAAGGCTATAGCGTTGCTTGTGATACTTAGGACCGCAGCAGCCCTGGCCCACGAGGACTGCCGCATCCAGGACCACCATACACTCCACCCCCGCCCTGCTTGCGATTGCCCCGGGGGTTCTTGATTCAATTTGGGTGCTCATCAGCGTTACATTGCTTAGGCTCAGAGGCGTCGCACGCTGCACGGGGCCTGCCGATACTTGATTTGTTGGAAGGGTTTGCGTTCTCCCATAGTCTCCCATAGTCTCCATTCCTATTCCCATTCCCTTGCGTCCCTCTCTCTTTCTGTCTCTCTTTTTCCTTCCCACTCCCAGCATCGCTTTCATGATTTTTGCTTTTCTCTCACACACGAAACTCATACGACCCCGCATATTTTAGTTATCCATACTATCTGCACGACCCTTTTTTTTTTACTGTACTTCTTGTATGTTCTTTCGGTTCTTATCTCTGTACAACAATTGTACCGTAATCAGCCTTTCCCCAGAGCGGACTTCCTTGACGAGATCTAGTCTATGTATGTCAATGGCGTTTCTGGAAACCTCATGTGAAGGTGCCGTGATTATTTAAAGGGGGTATGATGGAAAAGAAGATGTACACTGATGTACAACGCCGGGCCTGGGGGAAGCGAAGTGCACATGGAAGGAAGAGAAACCGAGGCAGCGAGCAGCGATGCTGCCCTCAACGCTGCCCAAATCACAGTTGCCCCATTCTCTGCTGCATCTTCTCCTTCACAGTCTGGTAGGCGCTCATGATTGTCTGCTCGTTGATCACAATCTCGGTTGTGTCTGGTCGTGGTCGGCTCACGCGCGACGCGATAGCGGCTGGGTCTGTGTCGACGATGCTGCTGCAAATGTGGATACCCCGCTGTCAGTTCAAATTCCATTGACGTTTCATAATCCAAAGAGTTATATATGATAGGCGCAAGTGAAAGTAAAACAGAAAAAAATCGAGCACGTACCCATCATCGATAGTCTCATCCAAGCAAAGTAGGACCAGATCTAGGTTCTCGAGAACCCCTCGCTTCTCCAGTGCATTCCGTAGTAACATCGTTAGCGCGTCCGTGAGCGATGTGAGGGCCGAGTAGAGCATGATCTCGTTCTCCGTCGGGCCAGCGATGAAGTACATGATGAGGTCTAGCGAGTGTTTGTACACCACCAGGTGCGAGTCGTACAAGATGATGTCGCCTGGTTCAATAGTTGCAGAGTTTGAGTTTGACGGATTAGCACTGTCCGATTAGTTCTCAGTGAGAAGACCAACGCACCTCCTGCTTTCTTGGTTTTCTGCCATAGTCCCTTCTCGAACGCCTTTTGGTCTTTTAGGGTCAGCATTTCCTTCGATTCGCCTTGGGGGTGGCTTTTAGGCCGGTAGTACTTGGCGAGAACACGGGTGCCCTCGGTGTCGAGCACGACGAAGGCTTGGATACTGTATAGTGAGAGGTTCATTTTCTGTAAAGATAGAACCCTTATGAGCCTTTGCAAAAGGGTTGGCGAGCGAGATTGACCTACTTGGGACACGTCGTCGTTGCAGAGATATCTCCGTGACGGTGGTGTCGGAGTTCCTATTTTAGTTTCTCCCTCAAACCACTTGTTGTTGCTCAATCGAATCCCCTCTCGCTGATCCACGAGTGAACGATCTTGGAACGAGACTACTTACTGTGGTTGCGATTTAGTTGCGCTGGAAAATGTCTTTATTACGATTCAAACTCGTGTTCTTTGCTCCAACGAATAGTACGCGCAGCATTCTGGACCATCTCTTTAAGAAATTCCCGGAAAATGTGGGTAAGATAGGAAACTATCAAAGTTGTGCTTTCGTTACCCGTGGAACTGGTTAGTCCAAGTGTTCACCGAATACAACCTCCCGAATATATCATGCTGAAATTTATGCCCCTTCATTTTAGGACAATTTATGCCAATGCGGGGTGCCGATCCCACCCTCGGAGACGTTGGTCATCTAGAGTTTGTTGATGAAGATCGAATTGAATTAGTTGTTATCGACAAGGGTGGACATGAGCAGGTCAAAGCAACGATCAAAGAGCTCAAGAACGTGCGTTGGTTTCGTTTCCGATTCCATTGTGTTCAATGGGTTTATCAACTTCATCTTTATAGGTCCATCCGTATGAAGAAGTCGCATATGATGTGTACAAGCTCGAAGACTTATGAATATAATTCTCTCTGGTATTTATTCGCGTTCTTGTATGCGGAATGTACCCATGATTATTGTCAGTCGTTGTGTGCGACGAACGTGAAGCAACGACCGTGTCCCACCTCATCATCGCAAATGACATCGCAATGGCATCTCCGTCGTGTTTAGGGGATATACACCATATGGTCCTCCCGGCTGCATCGAATAAGCCGCATCCACTTCGAATCTATTTTTAGCTCTATCCGAAGCATGCTCTTTGACTCTGGTTATGGCATTTCATCAACGACTGGCTCGAAAACTATAAAACCAACCAAGGTATTTTTGAGGTCTCCCCCCGCGGCGCCATGGTCTCCAACTTGTTCAAAGTGCCTTTGACCTCCACCTTCCTTACGCTCCTTGCGTCCATTTGGGCGGTCTCCGCCTGTGGCGACCACGCGGACGGGCAGCTTTCGAGGCGCTCTGCATCCCCTCATTTGACCCCGCCCACCCGACCTCTCGAATGGGGTGACGTTAATATCCTCCACACCACCGACAGCCATGGTTGGCTCCTCGGACACCAAAAATCCTCGTTCCCTGAACCCAATTACAGGTGTGTGCTTTTCTTTCTTCCTAATTACCACTTGTTTCGCTGGTCCACGGTGTGAGAATAAGAATGCTAATGGGGTTTTCGCGTCTCTCTTCGCTTCACTCTTTTTTTCTTAGTGGAGACTTCGGTGATTTCTCGTCGTTCGTGTCCCACATGAAAAAGATCGCTATCGTACGCATCCCTCCCTTTTTATGCTGCGTCTTCTAAAAAACATGCAGGAACGCGATGTTGATCTTTTGTTGGTGGATTCCGGAGATCTTCATGACGGTGAGGATCTAATTAGAACATAGTTTTTGTCCTCTAAAATGGTCGCAGGAACCGGTCTTTCTGACGGATTCCCTGCTTGAGGCATTGATGCCCATGACGTGCGTTTTCCGATGTGAAGCAGGTTCCGTCGCTTACAATTTTATTCGTAGTCCAACCAATTCATGAAAAGGCTCCCGTATGACGTGATGGCTATCGGCAAGTACGTACCAGTATTTATATACTGAGTGGCCGAATTGTTGGCTAACGATTGGTTCTCAGTCATGAATTGTATTCCTACGAAAACGCTCTCGACATGTTATGTAGTCCGCTCTCCGGGTTTGCGAAAAAAAATTGACGCACCTTCCTCTTCAGGCACAAGAATTTCGCTCCGAGCCTTAAAGGACGATACCTCTCTTCCAACGTCAATATCACCATCGTCAATGACAAAGGACAAGTCCAAACTGTCCCCGTCGGAGGTCAGTCATATGCACCTTCCACTATGTAAAGGTTGTTGATTGTTCAAATTCATTGATTTAGAACGTTTCGCCAAGTTCAAAACACGCAAGTGAGTCCTTGACGCAAAGAACTGGAATCTATGCTTAAATCCCGTTGCCAACGCTTTCTAGAGGGAGAAAAGTCACGTCTTTCGGCGTGCTCTATAACTTCAGTGGCAATGATCGCAACACAACTGTGCAGAAGGTTGCGGATATGGTTAACGAAGCTTGGGTAAGTTTCTTCACCATCATCCAGCGCACGCTACTAATTTCGACATCCAATTGCAGTTCAAAGATGCTATTAAGGACGAACCCGATTTCTTCTTGCTCGTTGGGTGAGAATAGGTGTTTTACGATTGTGTGTACCGATCTCAAGATTTTACTGCTAGGCATATGCCAATTGCCCGCGATAATTGTGCGTCGGATGATGGATCAATCTGAATTCTCAATTAACGTGTTTTCTATCAGGGCCTTGGTGTTCAACGCTATCCGCGCTGTGCACCCCACCACGCCTATTATGATTTTCGGCGGACACACTCACATTCGTGACTGCGGTGAGCCAACCATTTATCGTGCCAGATTTGACCAGAGGCTAATAAGGTTATATCTAGTCCAACTTGACGATCGGTCTATGGCGTTGGAAAGTGGTCGATATATGGAAACAATCGGCTGGATGAGTGCGTCTTCTGCGCCGATGATACGACGGTTGTTCTGACAAATGTTCAAATATCCAGGCGCAACACTCGACGACAACAACGGAAAGGGCCATGGCAAGGACAATGGCAAGGGTAACGGTAAAGGCAATGGAAATGGAAATGGAAGTGGCAAAGACAACGGCAAGGGCAATGGCAAGGGCAACTCGAAGGGCGTTACCTTCAGCCGTCGATACTTGGATCCCAATCGCGTCACGTTCGAGGTATTTATACGTTTACCTCTTTACGGAAACGTTCTTACTCTGGTAACAGTACCACACAAAGAGAAACACCCACAACTTCGATACCTCTGAAGGAAAAAGCATCACCAAAGGATTGACCGACCTCGCCAAGAAATTCGACCTGTCGTTCCAATTCGGAACTGCTCCGCATGACTTCACCATTAATCAGTGGGTTTAAAACACCTTTTGATCGATATCCTTGCTCATTCACGACCACAGAGCCCCATATCCTTCGAACAACTCCCTCCTATCACTCTTCATCGAGAATGTCAGTCTCAACGGATCCTGGATGTAGACCCTTTCTCATAGTTGCTTTTTCAGGCTGCGCCAGTAGCTCTTGCCATCAACAACACCCGTGCTTCAATCCCTAACATCATGATTACCAACTCTGGATCACAACGCTTCGACATCTATGCCGGCCCCTTCACGAAGAACGATCAACTGACCGCGTCGCCATTCGCGGACGCCTTCTTGTTCATTCCCAACGTGCCATTCTCCATCGCCAGTCAGGTGCTGCCTACCCTCAACCATGCAGGTTCAAACCAGCGACGCGTCATGATGGAGGCAAGGGAGGAGGAGCTCTACGGCCGCGGACACGTCGATACCGTTTATATGAAGTGGCTGGAAGAGATGGATAAAAAGAACGATGGGATGGCGAGACGCGCTGCGCAAAATCTGACACTGGGATATGTGACGACCGATGTATGTTGTTTCCTTCTTTCTCTCTTGGAGTCGTCGTCCGCATTCTCATGGAATTCTTTTTTATAGTCATGCCCAGGCGTTGGCGACGATGTCCTCCACGCGCCGCTCCCATTCAACTCCGTCCCTCCATTCATTGGCTCTGTCCCACCCACGGTCGCACCCGACACCCCAATCGATCTGGTCTTTGTGGATTTCATCGAGAATCAGCTGTTGCAGATCCTCAACTCGTTGCAGAAGACCAAGGCGTATACCACTGCGGACGTTACGACCTACAGCCCAATTTTGACGAATGCGATCTTGGGATTATATGCCCAAGCTGCCTGGAATTGAACTGAAGGGTGTAGTTATTTAAAATAATATTCATAGTTTCAACAAAAGTAATTGATTCGATTTGTTTACCGTACAATGCACAAAACTCTGGGCGCTTAACGGAAATATCCGAGTGTCCTCGCCCTTCCATATTTGACCACACTGCGACAAATACCAATCCCCTTTTATTTCCTCTTTTATTTACTGGCTGGGTGAGTTTTTTTCTGAAGCTACGGTGAATACGTTGCGTGACGACAGGCAACAGCCAATGGATCGGTCATCAATCGAAAATGTGTATGGTAAGTACACATTGGTCAGAAAATGAGGAGTTGCCTTCCAAGAAGCCGATCAGGTACATACATACCTTGACGCGGCCACATTTAATTTTTTTCCCTTGGAGTTCGGTCCATCCCAATCGCTTCATAGACTCCCAAGGCGAACGTTCACGACAAACCGTCATGGGGTTGGGTGAATGACGTGATCCCAACCCTGAAATAAATTGAACTACAATGCCCAAAAACTGAGTGAAGGAAACGATTATGTGTGTGTGCTTGGGGGGGGGGGGGGGGGGGGGGGGGGTTGGGCGCATGTTATTTACTACTGCGATCGACGGAGCGCGTCTTTGTAATGATATACCTCGAAAGACAGGCTGTACAACACTTCACCTAATTTGTTCATATCTATAAGAAGAATGCGAAGACTCTGATAATCCCGCACGCGGTGGGTTGAAGACAATATTAACATTAATAAATGGAACGGGCAAATCAGGACAGCCTCGAATCCTTGGTGTCGGTGGTAGGATACTCGGAGTACTCGAACGCCGAGCTTTTGACATCCGAGGTATAATTCCCAAAGCTCGAATGAACATTCCCGGACTGTGTGTGCAACTCGGAGGGATGTGAGGCGGCAGATTCAGAGGGCGTCCAGGGTCTGGGATTTGCTCTGGATTCGGCTCCTGAGCTCAACGTTATAACGGTATAGGAAGGTATGTCGGTGGCGGACGGCGTGCTGAGGTCCACTAAGGGTGTTGAGTGTTCAGGCCCATGTCTTCGTCTTCTTGGGGCATCGTCGTCAGTTTTTCGGACCTTGCGATAAATGAATGTCGCGATGAAAAGGAGGTTGCACACAAGGAGAGAAAGCAACGCCTATGAATCAGGTATATTATTTTAGTCAATGCACGATGGGGGCGGGGAGCAGGAAAATCACCTGAAGGTGTGCCATCATCGTAAAAATAAGACGCGAGTCCGGTCCTAGACGGCCTTCCGCATACCACACGACGAAATACATCACCGACGCCAAAATGGTCAAGATGCTGGCCGAAAATAGGATACGGATGAGCAGACGCTCCCTCGGCCGGAATTTAATCCCCCAGAGCATGTAGACTGGACCTGCAATAAGGATGGCATCTGCGATGAAATCGACTGTTGTGTGCCATGTCAATAAGGGGACTGATATAGCAAAAAAGCGACGGGAAAGGCACTTACGGACTACCACGATGATTGTTCCCACATCAAGTCCATTCTTGGTCGTAAAACAACGGGTAAAGTCAAGTTGCCACCACGGTGTCCCAGGGCAGGATATCGTGAGGATGACCAGACTTATGAAATAGAGAATGAACAAGATCCCTGTATATGCGAAGCATAGTTTCCTAAAAAGCTGACCCGCCGCGAAGATTTTCGTAACGGAGAGAGAAAGACACATTCGCGAGATCCTAAAAATTCAGATGCTATATCAGCATGCCGGTCGTTTATTTGATTTCATCAAGGAGGATGCGCGTACCACAGGACCCCAAGGTTTAGAAATGCTGAAAACCAGGCAGAATACATAAACTTGTTCAAAGCTGGGGTATCCCAAGCAAAGACTGCGGCAAACGAAAATTAGCCCCTTATGCAGATAGATACTAAGATGAGAACGCTTGCCGTTGTTTTGGAGTTTCAACCACATCATAACCACATACACAATATCGAAAACGAAGGGGATGATAACGAGATAATCATCCCACCACAGCCGACGATTGTACCACTGGTTTCCAAACCGAACGACCGTGAAGGACATGGCCCAAACATGGAGTAGTGTGATGCAGACTAAGTTCGCGGGAATAATGAGCCAAGGTATATCATATGGAAAAGATCGGGTTGTGGGTGTTGGAACATACCTTTCCATGCAAGGTGATTTTGAGGGGGTAGCATGGCTAATAAAGCCCCGAGAGAGGGAGGAAGCTACTGGCCGCCAGATTCAGGCCACGGAGGAGTAAGTGGGGAGGTGGGGGGAAGGGAGGGAGGAGTCGGTGAGATAAACAGACCGTCAAGAGCAACCTACATACTCTGTGAACCCATCTGGGCAGGGCGTGCTAAATTTTGGATTGAATATGATATTCTCTTGCCAATCGACACAAGACATCATCGAGCCAGGGTTCACGCCGTTCAGGGACGCCATTCCGGCAGCACGATCCTCGTTCTGATGGGGAAAAGGAGACTTGCGGTCACATCACAACACGTCATTTTCATCAACATTCGTTCAAAGTGCCTGGGAGCAGTGGCCCTCGGTGGTACCACTGCTGAAGCAATCCTTTCACATAGCCATCTCTTCATATATATTACGCAAAGACTCGAAGAAATAAACCCGCATTAATCCTAAAAGACTCGGATGAATTATTTAATCAAGCAGACGCTGATACCCTGAAAGAACCCTCGATTGAAGAATCCTCCCAGGACGTGAGGGGTTCAGGAGGTACTTACCCTGGGATGTCATCAACAAACGCAGGAAAAATGAATTCAATGAAAAAGAATTACCAAGGTATGCGCAATCGCGATGGTACATACAGACCATTCATCAAATCTGTAACGTAAGTAAGTCTGGACACAAAGATAAGTCAAGTCCCTAGGGGTGATTGTGTTGAATACTAGTCTGTTGAATGTATGGACGAGCGGAATACCCCGAGGCGTCACATTTCCTGCAATGGATGCACACGATGTTCCCAAATCAATTCACAACGATTCTGGGGTCCTTTGATACAGTAATCACGAGTATTGCCAATGCTTTCGCGGCGAGCCGTGGCACTGAACGCCACCTAGACGCCACCCGACGACCAAATTCGTCGACTTGCACGCTCTTGTTGCCATCGGGATGCATGCATGGGGACGTGAAAAGCAGCAGAAATCATGAACAAGGGGGAGCTATTTGGTATACTTTGAGCAACTAAGACTACAAACTACGTACGATTCCGACTTGAACTAAATAGCTATGAGAGGGATGGATGGGTTGTATTAACATACTATCAGGGGGGGTATGACAATGAATAGTGAGCTCGACTTGGCTTGATGATGATTACGATGAGAGAGAGAGAGACGATGAGATGATGACGGTGTGGTTGTGAGGCGGAGTCTTGGGTTGTAGAGTACATATGGTATTTGATGGGTGTCTGCAGATGCCAATCCAAACGAATAACGGTTTGTGGACGGCGGATGAGGAAGCAGGAATTATCCGCCATTTTGGGGGGAAAGGCGCAAGGGTAAGGAGATAAGAGAGAAGCAAGGGAGCTGGCAAAAAGAGTGGACGGTGGTTATTGGAGTTGTGCACCAAGTAGAAAATTCAAGGAAACAAAGCAAAGTTCGAATACAAAAGAGGAAAAAACGAATAAAATTGGTGGGTCGAAACTAGAGGGAAATAAAGACAGACGAACATAAAATAGGATAAGACAAAGGGAAAAAAGCAAGAGAAAAAAAAGAAGGAAGAACGAGAAGGGAATAAAGATGCCACAACCAACAGCCCAAAGATCCAACCTCAAACCTCCTCACCAAAAGGTGAACGATTGCTAAACGATTAAACCTACAATTCAAAGAAAGCGATCGTACAAATTAGGTGGGTGGTTGTTGGGGGGATCCCGGAGCCATACGTCTTCCATCCGCCATTGGATTTTGAAGGACGAAGGGGCGGATATTTTGTTATGTGTGAGATACGAGATATCGCGAGAGGACGAGTCCGAAGCAAAGAGCGAGTTTGAGCAGGCAGAAGGCAGCTGATGAGACGACGACGAAGGAGATCAGAGACGGTGAGGGGCATAGCGATGCGGGGCCGGATATAAAATATGCACTCATGGCACGAAAGGGTGAGAGAAGGGGGTATCCAATTATCTCCTGCACACACAAACGCGAAAGGAAAAAAGGGGGCACTGGGATATAGAGAAGGGAATCTACGAAGCGACGCCGTTGGTCTGGTGAGTTGGCTCAACACCATCGACATGCATCGGGATTTCCATGACCTGCCCCTCGTCTCCGTTCAGGAACGCTTCAGTGCCATCGTCGACGACATCACCGTTGACTGCGGTCGCTTCGCCGGTGCTGGCCCCTGCGCCACTCGGGGTGCGCTTGGTGCCTGTTCCACCTTGAGGACCCGACCTGGGTGGGTTCGCACACCTGTCTTTCCCATGAGCGATACGCAGGTTAGCGTACTCTGGCTTGTTCTTGATACCATCAATAGCCTTGATAGCGTTCGAGATATTGGTGAAGTTGACGAATGCACAGTTCCTGAGATGACAGAAAGAATGAGATGAAATTCCAAACGAAAAGAAGGAATGTAACATACTTTTCTTTCAGGAAGTTTACAAGCTCGATGTCGCCATACTCGCCGAAATCGCGCTTCAACTTCTCCTCCGTGAATGTCTCGTAATCCTCGACGTTGCCGATGTAGACATTCCTGGTCGCCCCCGAATGAACGGCCAAAGCGAGAGTGGGTGGCAAAGGACCCGAGTTTTTGCCCCAGCCAATCTTCAAGCGGCGGTTGTTCAAGGTGAGACCCTGGTACGATGCCACCTGGAAGAATGTGAACGCAGCAGCAGGGTCGACAAATGTAACGAACTAGACAAACCCAACAGGTCAGTTAAAGAATATTACAAATCCGAGAAAACATACCGCAATGTGCTTATCCTGCATATACCTGATGCTCTGCAGGACGCCGCCCCGGATGGCATTGCACAAGTCTTCAGGTGTGGTCTCTGGGTGGATATTACCCAAATACACAGTCCTGTTCATGGCCTGAACTCCCCCCATACCATTGGCCATGTTGCCAGCGTTCATCATGTCAACGGGTGCGAATGGTGCGCCACCGTAAGGCGTGAAAGAAAAGTTGGCCTGTTGAGGCGACATTGCCTGTTGGGCAACGAGGGACTGCGCAGCGGCAGCTTGGGCTTGCTGGGCTGCGGCTTGCTGAGACTTGGGGATGTAGGCGCAACGGTCTTTCCCATAGTTGACTCGCTTGCCTGCCCATGTCGGTTCGGTGGGAAGAGTGTTAACAACCTAAAGAATGAAAGGTAAGGCTCAGAAGAGTGCATCGGGATGGAAATAAAATCGACGAACTTTGGTAGCAACGGAGATGCTCAGGAAATGAACAAAACCAATGTTCTTGTCCCTGACAATCTTGACTTGGTCAATAAGACCAAAGCGACTGAGCTCGTCGCGTAGCTGCTCCTCTGTCATACCCTCGTCCAATCCTCCAAGGTAGACGTTCCTGCTCGCATTGCTCTGACTGATAGCGAGAGCTACTTGAGCGGGAACAGGGGAAGGCTTTCCCCAGCCAATCTTCAACTCCTGGCCGTGCAGTGACAGTTTTTTAATAGTGGCGTCAGCATGGAAGGCCGCGGCGGTAGCACCGTCCAAGAAGGAGAGGAAGACGCAAGACTTCTCCGGTAGGACACGAATCGACTCCAGTGGGCCGAAGTGGACGAGGTTAAGTAATTCATCGACGGAGGCAGTGGCGGGGAGGTTGCCGACATAGACTGTACGTCCAGTGGCATTCGAGGAGGCGTTGATGGCGGCATTGAGGGCAACTGGCGAGTATGCTCCGTTGACTTGCGCAGTAGGAATGTTAAGATTCAAGGATGGTAGCCTCTGCTGAGCAAAGTTCTAACAGGGTTAGACTCAACATCGATGCTGAGGGAATTTAAAAGGAAATCACCTGAGCAAAGTTACCCATCTGACCATTGTAAGGGAAGCCACCAAGCATTCCCATGCCGGGCATACCCATACCCAACATGTTGTACGCGTTAAAAGCGTTGTAGTTGCCATTAGGGCTTCCTTGCTGCTGCTGCTGTTGTTGTTGCTGTTGCTGTTGTTGCTGTTGTTGCTGCTGCTGGACAGCGAAGGCCGCAGCAGCCGTGTTGGGGCTCAGCTGAGAGTTCATGACGTTTCCGCCCGCTTGTGTGTTAACGGTAAGTGAAGGAGTCGAGTAGAGGGGACTGCCAGCGAATGCGCCACCGTTTGCTTGGGAGTTGTTGAACGCGGGCTGGGCGATATTTGCTTGTGGGCCATAACCGTAGTTGGCGAAAGCATCCCGGTTCGAGTTATTTTGGACAGCTTGGCCATTGTTCTGACCAGAAAAGGCTGAGGTGGGTGACCAGCGCGCTTTTTTAGCATCAGGACCGCCAACGGTTTCCATAGAGCGCTGGAGAAGGGTGAAAAAATGTAAAGGAAGATAAAGGAATGACATACCTTCATCATGTCGATGTCAAAAGTAGCGTATGAAGGATACTGGGTTGCAAAGGCTGTTTGTGTGTCGTCCATTGTCGGGGGATGTAGGGTAAAAAGGAGGATGGTATAGGTATGGCAACGGCAGAATTATTGGAAAGAAAAAGAGTTAGAGAAGGGTAGATACTAATGAGTGTGGGCTGGACTCCAGGAAAACGAGTGTGGTGGTTGGGGCGAAATAAAAAGACACGCACGCAAAAGAGAAAAAAAGTTCAACGGGAAAGGAATTGAACGAAGTCTCTGCGCAGAAAGGGGGCGCAATGCGTGGAGGTCAACGACGAGAACAACGACGAAGACTGTATGAACGACGGCAACGGCAACGGAAACAAACGACCAAGACGAAGACGCCAACGAACCAACAAAATTCCGCCTACCAACAAATATCCCACACTTCCGCCCTTGATCGCGCACGGACCCAATCATTCTTGGCCTTCCCCTTGTCACTATCTATTGGCCACTCTATCATTTCGCTATCCTTTGTACACCCGCAATCCATTTTACCCCAGACACGCCTGCCCCTCGTTAATGATATATGATACGCCGGCAGACCCAAGGCAGACCCTGGGCTTGATCTTGACTAACAGGGCCTTCTCAGCTTGTCTTCAGCCTCGCAATCATTAGGTTAAGTATACTGCCTCGAAATGAACAACTCGAGGACATGGCTCTCCTCCCATGACGACCGTGCCACCGTAATCCACAATGCATTTTGAGAGCTGACTGAACCACTGTCGGACTCCAGTCGGACCAATTTCCTCGAGTACTTTTTTCACGTATCGAGTATTGGGAAAATTAGCGCAACTTGCATACGCAGTGACAAACTCCTCTTTCAAACCTGATGACATGTTATCCTTTAAAAAGGTTCTTATTCTTCAATGATCTTGCAATGATCAAGTAATGTTTTGTAAATATTGTTCCTGCACTTTCTACTGCTTCAATGAGATTAGCAAACAACCACCAAAGATGACTTGAGCTGCTTGATATGAGTTGGTCAGGCCAATGGAATGCAAGGGCGTGTCGCTGCGGAGTGACGGAGGCAAATCCCCTTGAGCGCTAATCTCGATTGCACATTTGCCTCCGTCGCGCCGGCTAAAAGATAAAGGATATTGATGATAGGATAAGGAACGGAGGGATACAAGTCAAAAAATATGGTAAGAAATAGGTATGAGAAATCTAGAAGATAAAAAAGAACAAAGTGTCGCGTGAAATGTAAACATTGCTGGCTGAAATATGCCACTAGTCCTGCATTGCAACATCATCGACCGAATCTTCCTCCTTCACGTCCTTTAACGAGGGGTTGCCACCAGCTTCATGTGAGGCAGATGCACTTCCTGTCGCAACCGTAGATTGGTTATAACCATCCACTCTTGGCTCCTGTTGATTGATCAATGAGTATTCCTTTCATGCCGAGAAGCAGTTCAAAAGTAGAGAGAGTAAGAGAATGAATACAAACCTCAAAGTCCGTCTCCGAGATGCTCTCCATATCCTCAACCTGAGGCTCGTCCTCCTCGGTAGCCGCAACTCCGTTCGCTTGTTTTTGTTTCTGCTTATACTTCTCCACGCGCTTGGTGCCCGAGATCTTCCGGTAGTTTTTCGATATCGCGATTTGATCCTCACGCGAGCTGCCTACCGACCTGAGCATAGAGTCCAAGTATGGGCTCTCCCTATGTAAATCTTCCCACTCGAAGTGGTACTTCATCGTTTCAGTCATTCGGATTGAGGGCATGGTGCACAGTGACGGGTTTGTGATATGATAGAGATACTGCGACTGAAGCTGGACGTTGGGAAGAGCGGGAAACTGAGTAGCAGAAGCTTGGGCAGCATAGCTTTATATACCTACAGAAGAAGTTGGCCCATCATTGCCAATGAAATAATCGTAGACAAACCGACCATTGTTCTTCGAAACGGGCTGCCTCGTGTTGCGATATCTGGCCCAACGACCACGTGGGGTTTCCTGCTCATATCATTTATGATTTCAAACGGAAGTACTTGGTGTTCATTTGGGCTTCCTAGCGACCCAGAATTCTGCTTTGTATATCCAGCGCATCATCGCCAGCTTGTCTCCCGTGTACTCGCATTCCACGGTTTTCCTCGCCGCAGGCCCCGTTTCGTCTCTTTCAAGGATGAAACCAATTTCTTCAGCTGCCTCCAAGACTTCGTCAAGAGTGAGCTCCACCTTTGCCTGCGCACCGCCAGTCCACAGAAGAGGGCCAAGATTGACCCATGTTCCGCCTGGCCGCAAGAGTGTGTAAATGTGGCTCAGTGTAGCGAGCACGTCGAGGGAGGTGTCGATGAAGAAAAGGGTTACGATAAAGTGGTAACCATCCAGATCATGGCTTGCTACTTTACGCGTCCAGTAGGCGGAGCTGGCACCAGGCGGGAGAGCTGGAACGGATATCTTCATGAAATCCTCTTCGACAAGGTGGAAGTTTGGGCTGAGGCGTGGTACAACATCGGGGAAAGATATCGCACGGAATTGCGTATCCTTAGATTTCTGGTGGGAGAACCAATGTGCATAGGGACGAAGGTTGTGTTCGTTACGAGAATTGGTATATTTCGGGGAAAGAAGGAAACGGAATGCTAGCGTCATGAAAAACGACAACTCGTTCGCTGTTGTGTCAAACCCTAAACGATATAGCCCTTAGCACCAAGTCATTCAAAAAGCAGCGAAGAAAAAGCGTACCGAGTTGAGCTATCTCCCAAGCGAGTCTCCCAAGACCACATCCAGGGACGAGAACCTTCATCCCCTCCCTCTCCTTCGCGTCCACTTCCCTGAGCAAATCGAGAATGGGAGCGAAAATACGCGCACGCTCCGCAGCTCCTTCCTCGCTCCAATCCCTGACAAAATGCTTCAAGGACTCGCGCACACGCACAAGGTCCGCCGAATCAGTATTGATTCTGCTTTCTGTATGGAGGTTTGGGAATTCCTCGAGAGCCAGATCAGTAATCCTCTCCGTGATGACTTGGTTGAGATTGGTAACGTCCTCGAGGTGGTCCAGCTTTTTTGGGTATCCAATCTTGAATCCGATGTTTTTGTTCGCCCGGCTCGACGTGGCATACGAAGCACGCATCCTTGACAACTCCGACCTTGACAGTTGGCCATATTGTTGGTATGAATTGAACGCCCTTTCCAAGGAAAAATGACCATATCGTCGCCCAAATTTCCGTTGGTCGAGAAAGAGAATGTCCCGTATGTCGGAGAACGTTACTGCTGGGAAGTACTTGTATCCGATGACAAGAACCAATAATGGGAATAAACAAGCGACGACGATATCAGAGGCAACTATGAAGCGAATGTCAGAGAAGCCCATCTCATTCGCCAGGCAAAGTATCCTAAATCTGGAAACGATATTAGAGCAGCTGTAGGATTTTGACACTTACTCACAATATAGATATTCTAGCCTCTAAAGTTTAGGTATAGCTCAGCATAACTTCTCTCCTCCTGCTGCGAGAGGACGAAGCGAACGCGACGTTTGCCATGTAAGTATTACCTCCGATCAGAGGGCAAATTCCGTGATTACATTGATGGATTTTTGCCCCCCATGCTAGGTTCGGAGCAAGCCCGGCTCCGGCCGCATGCGGCACCTTCGCAGCACAGAAATAAACACCGGCATTCCTGATAAGGGGATTTGATCCGAGCCTACCCCCATGCATCCGTAACCTCTCTGAAATTGGCCTTTCCCCAAATATTGCTGTGGGTCCTCCATATTCTCAACTATCTACATTCTAAGGCTATAACTATGAGAGGTGGTATACTTTCGGGGTCCTCTAGATTCTAGCGATATGAATCTTGGCGCCGTCAGGCACAAATTCAGTTCTTTGGTCAGATTAACAGTACTAGTGGTTCGACTCGCAGTCACTGTGTCTGGGCACCCCCTGCATCTCCTTGGTAAGAGGTAAGAAGCTGTAACAGGAGGTAACCCACATATAATCGACTGGCAATACAATTCCTATTGAATGCCAGTTGCCACAAAGGACGTCCTGGGCTCGGACGAACCCTGTAACTTATATTCAATGTGTTCATCGTCATCGACGAATGCTCCCTGATGGAAGTTCGAGGATCCGGGACTGTCTTGGAAGGTAAATCAGAACGTTACGTTACCTTCCTTGTCTTGTACTTACTTCGGCCTCCACGACGCCCAAATAAATATGGGATTGGAATCGGCTTGGAAAGTTGCTTAGGTTCCGAATGCAACGGCTACATACAGTCCCTGTTACTGCAGCATGCATCAAATCCAAGTCAAGTAATTTCTATGTGGACAGGGTTCAGAGAGGTATGCGGCGCCCGGTTTTATTTTTGCGAAGTGAGTGACTTTGAGCTCACCGGAATTGCTCTTGGATGCATAGTTATTCTCGTCATTGGTTCACCATTTTGGGGCGATACTCGATTTTAATTATCCAAACTGTGCAATCAGTGGCGTCTTCCGTTCTATATTAACTGCCGGAAGATCCCCTCACCATTCGCCAGAGGACTCCGGAAATGCGTTTTTTGGTACAACCCTCGTGACCTTGCCAAAGTCCTTGGCACTTCCTCGAAGCCTCCAAACCCTGACGAACGAAAGGAAAGAAAATTCCACCGCAATTGCAAGAAGCAAATATTATTGTTGAAATCAATCTCGTAATATATGTGGAGAAAGGGGCCTCGTCTACTCGATATACACAATCGTTCTCATCGTTTAAAAGGTCCGGGGTCGTGAAGCGCCCATATTTGATTTTCTGCCGAGTCGTCTACAATTCGATTAAGAGGCTTGATAGATAACTAACCCCTCTTTTGAGGCCCAGGACCAATTAGCGTAGATGCGTAGATAGTGCATGCTTTAATGCGTGGTGTTTCCGTCCACTGCTTGCTCGCCTCGGATAGTACCCATTTGAAAGTTTGTGTACATTGAAGGGGAAACTTTAAAATGTACTCGATTCTGGCGTTTACTATATAGATGTCATTGTATTGTCTTGAGGATGTACACTTTACTGACGTGCTCGTAGGCGCTATCGCATCCGCCATAGATAGAGTCTCTCTCCGTTTATCAGCAGCAAATCAAAGGAAGCAAGGTTAACTTATTGCCCTCATGCCTCGGGAAGTGGGAAGCTGATTCGCCTCTGATCCCCTAGGGACCAGTGCCACCTTACAGTCGCCTTCGCTGATTTAGTATGTCGGCTTTGCACTATTCAGGCCCACACAGAATCGCAACTTGTCCATTAATTACCAAACCCCTACTTACATAATGTAAATTCCACCTCCAACGTTTGAAGCAACGAGGTGGTCAGAGCTACAGAAGTTCCTACTTGCGGAACAGCATACGATAAGAGCAGAAGTAGTTCTTATGAATTGGAAGCGATAGTTCTTGGGATTGGGACACGAACTCAGGTGACAATCCATTCCTTACCTTTGAGACCATGGAATACTTTACCGGGCTTGAGAAGCACTTTGGACGGATCTGCCTTTGTTGCGAGCCCCTTTGCCTTTGGGACTACCCTCGCAGGGAAATCAAACGGGCCGGAGTGGCTTCGATGATGCAATGCAATGGGGCCCAATATAAGGAAGTATAATGACCGCATTGATGATGAACCGACGACCCACCTTGCAATTGCCAACTCGCGTCTGTTGTTCATCCCGCTATCATGTCTTTTGGAAAAACCATCACCTTGTCCAACGGCTCGACCATCCCACAGATCGGGTTGGGCACTTGGCTCTCGAAACCGAACGAGGTCGAGAAAGCTGTAAGTCACATACTGCGGGGATGCTCCTTTGTCGGAAATTAAACGATCGGTTGTCTCATTTATGCAGGTTGAAATTGCAGTGAGAAATGGTTATCGCCACCTTGACCTGGCGATGGCGTACGGGAATCAGCGCGAAGTCGGTGCAGCGCTCAAGAAGGTTATCCCTTCCATTGTCAAGCGCGAGGAGCTCTTCATCACCTCCAAGTTGTGGAATTCTGGACATCAACCGAACGAGGTTGAGAAAGAGCTCGATGAGACACTCGCACAGTTAGGAATCGACTATTTGGACTTGTATCGTGAGTGGAATATCCGGAATCGAGCTTTCTTCAAGGCCCTCACCATTGGGTAATTGCGCGCAGTTGTCCATTGGCCCATCGCTTTTCCTCCGGGGAGAGGGCTTTTCCCGTCGCACCCGTCGATTGCTGGGCAGGTCGACCTGGATGACGAAACGACGTTGGTCGATACCTGGAAAGCAATGATCAAGCTTCCAAAGTCAAAGGTACTTGCTGGAAATACGAACCATTCTACTCTCTGCTGAACTTGTCCTTTGTTCGCCATAGGTCCGATCTGTTGGTGTGTCGAATTTCACGATCGAGCATCTGGAGGGTATCATCAAAGCGACGGGAGTGGTTCCTGTTAGCATTCCACTGGAATCTAAGAGTGAAATGATACTAAAGGTTCCATAGGTCGTGAATCAGGTTGAGCGCACCCTCTCCTTCCACAGGACGATTTAGTTGCCTATTGCAAGGAAAAGAATATCCACATTATAGCTTACAGCCCCCTTGGAAACAATTGTGAGGATCACGCTCGTTATCCATTTCGCCAATGCTGAAGCGCTTTGTCTTGACAGTGTATGGCAAGCCGAAATTAACAGACCACGCAGTTGTCAATGAGATCGCCAAGAAATTGAATGCGACTCCTGCGCAAGTGCTGGTAGCATGGGGAGCACATAGAGGCTATTCGGTCATTCCAAAGAGCGTGAACGAAGAGCGAATTATTTCCAACTTCAAGCAGGTCGAACTCAGCCAGGAGGACTATGAGAAACTGACCGCCATCGGAGAGAATAACAGAACTCGGTGGGTTTCCACGTTCAAATTTACAGCTGATGCGATGGCTAAGAGAAGAGTAGATTCAACATCCCCATAACAACCTGTGAGCCTCTCTGGGATATTAACACTTTTAACGAGCCGGAGCTGTCATTGTTGTGTTAGCTTTTTCAGAAATCCAATCTTCATGTTCAAATCCGAATTTTTGTGTTGTGTCAATATTTATTTAATAATTTATTCAGAGGACATACATTTCTATACAAGGCATTTATTCCCATAAGAAGAGAGTATAATACTATTTTATAGTGTCCTAGGGTTAGGGTTAGCACCCAGAAAGGGCGAAAAAAAAGGAGCCTGCCCAGCCAGAGTGGCCGAAGCAGGACAGGAAAATATTGAGACGGTGCATGAGCCTAAGCCCATACAAGCCGCAGACACCCTCTGAGGACAAGGTCGCCGTGCTATGAAGGATCTCCACGGCCCACAAACCCAGGTACTTGAAGGGGCTTATGCCATCAAGGTAAGTATGAGTTGTGCAGGTGTCGTTCGCCTGCTTTTATACTGACACAATGCGCACGGACCTATTGCCGCTTATTTGCCCCCATTTTGGGCTTTTTTCGGTCATGTGCGCTTATCCTCCAAATGTTCGTCCCCAAATTTCATCGCGCATTCCGTTGTCCGACATTTTTACAACTCGAAGACTTGGACATGGCTTTTAGATCAAGACTCCTTTCTCACAAAAATCATACAGATAAAATCTACTTTCACGTCGTCCTTACTGGCTCATCTACAATTCACTGGATATTGACATGATGTGTTGCGTTCTTCTCCTCCGGCTCGTTAAAAGTGTTATCCCCAGAATAAAGACCAACAGAAATCTTACACCAGGTACGAAGCCAGGACAGAAAGGCGGCTAGTAACCCCATTGACACAACACAAAAATTCGGATTTGAACATGAAGATTGGATTTCTGAAAAAGCTAACACAACAATGACAGCGTAACTTCTTATCGGACACGTTCCCCAGAATAAAGACCAACAGAAATCTTACACCAGGTACGAAGCCAGGACAGAAAGGCGGCTAGTAACCCCACGTATTTTGGGCGCTTGACGGCATATAGTCGACAGCTCTAGCGCCATCGTAATCAGCACCAGAAACACTCGCAGATGGAAACCTTTTGTCGAGAGCAGACTTAGAACACCAGGCCATAAGACAAGGCTCCGTTAAGGCCATCAAGGTCGAAGGTGTTATCGGCCTGATTATCATCGGTGGTCGTGGACATCCTGGGTTCCAGAAGCCTTGGTTATTGGGCTGGACTTCGATACCAGGACCAGGGATAGGTTGAAATGCGGCATCCTGAAACCTGGTGTTGGAAATGGGGGCATATACTTGGTGCTCGTTGCCTTGCACGGTCTTTTGAACCTCAAATCTGGAGTTATAAATCGCCGCATATATTTCCTGCTCGCTGTCCCGCACGGCCGGGGGGTCGTCCCACAGTACCCCAACCTCTGAAAGAAAGAAACGAAAACCATCAGCCATTACATCAAGCCTCCTCGCATATATTCACCTTCCTCTTCTCCCATGGCCAATATCGACCGCAGCGCGCTCTTCCCTCTGACGGCATACGAGAGTGGAACAGGCGCGGTAATGGGGACAGCGACCGGGATGTTTTCTTTTTCTTTCTCGCCCAAAGCAAAACGGTAAGCGTCGTTCATTCCTTGTCCAGACGCCGCGACATCGGCTAGCGTTTGCAGAGGCGAGTTGAGGAAATCAAGTTCAAGCGCCCTCATTGCCAGAGCGTGGAAGAGTATCTTCCTTCCTTCTTCGGTGATATTCGTTGTCGAGGAATCGCCTAGGACAGGTATATCTTGATAAACCACTCTCGCGGACATTGATTATGATCTGTCGGAAATATACCAGCTTCTCCCGAGTCCCGCATGAGTGCACGGTTTCCAAACCGAATAATGAAAGAATGCGTACCGGAAGGACTTTGGGTACCGATATCTCCTGCTACCGACGATTGAATTGTAAACGTCGTATTGGTGGGAGATCGAGAAGAGATTCCCTAGGCAAGGTTAAAAATAGACCACCATTTATCCAAGAAGGAAAACACCATCGGGCAAAGCCCAGCAATATAGCCAAAACGAGTTTGTTCAGAGTAGAACACCGTGAAGAAACATAGAGATACCACGCTGGACCAAAGTATGCAGGAGATCCAGAAAACATCAACCGAGTATCCATGAATTCCATTGTAGTTGATCAGTATAACTGCATATAATCATCAGTTAGATACGTAGACGGACAGAGACAGTTCGTACTTACCGGTTTACATCTATTCCAATGCCCAATAGTATGTAATGACAGCAAAACGAAAAGCAAAGAGCAGCAGAGGGTATCATTACTCTTCATCCTCATCCTCGTCATCGTCGTCGTCCTCTGTTTCATCCTCAGACACCTCCAACCCCGCCTCTCTAAGACGTGCCTTGTCCTTCCGGCGTTTGCTCGTCACCTCATCAAGGAGCACCAAAAGGTCTTCCTGTTCCTTCTCAACGTCCTTCCGCTTTTCTTCGGAGGCACCGAACTGCTCCTTCAAGGAGGCAACTTGCTTCTCAAGATCAGCGAGCTGCAAGGATGATGATAGTCAATCAAACGGATTTCAACATCCATTGCACAAATAATAACGTACCTGACCGGTCGACCTTGACGCTTCTCTAAGTTGTTTTTGCAGTGATTCAATTTCTCCAGATTGCTGGCGGATAACATCTCGGAGAGATGAGATTAGGATAGTAGCTTCCGCACTTTGACCTGAACAACGAACGGTCAGCAACGCACATTTCATAATTTGAGGCAAGAAAACAACATGCCATTTGATGAAGAGAGCTGATCAGGTTCGGTAGAGAATCCGCGTTGTACGGTATCTTTCAAAAAAGGAATGAATTGTGAGAAGTCAGCGGTGGTGGGATGACTGACAATAATTAGACTTCCAAAAGTCGACAAAAGCCCAATCGAACCAGATCTCGCCTTCCTCGGCATCTGTGTGCTTCGTTGAAGGCTGGACTGCCACAGATTGGTTGGGAACAGAGAGGACGATAGAATCCGGCCCAACTGCCTTGAACCTATCATCTTCACGGAATCTTGACATTTGTCCAATTAGGGTGTCAACACTCAAACGGCTTATGATTGGGTGAATATTTGCCCTAGAAGACGCATCAGACGAAACAAAGTAAGGAAGATTGGACCTAAACGTGCCGTGTAATCTCGCCAGGCTCGCGGTTGTACTCATAGCATACACCCAACAAAAATGCACATAGTCCTGGAACAATCGAGTCCACCTCGGACGTTTGGTTGATAGGTTCAACCAGCTAGATAATGAAACCGTGAGCAGGAACTCAAAAGGTGACAAAACGTAAACGTACTACTCCAAGGCCGCCAGCCTCCAGGAAATCCCGAACCGACTTTGGATCCTCCCATAACCACTGCGAGAGGAGGCAGAGATACCCGACGACATATCGATCCCATTCTCTTGCTTCTTGGTCCGAATTATTAGTCCTCGAGCGCGAAAGCAATGCCAACGACAAATTCTCTGTGAGGATTTGGAGCAGAGTCTGCTGCCCGTCTTCTTCTTCAGGTTCTTCAGCTGCCGCTGATTCTTGGGGCGGACCGTCAGCAGGAACGAAGAAGCTGGAAGATTGTCCAGCTGGGGATGAAAGGGGCCCGGGTATGATCAAACGAGCGGATGCCTTTGCACGAGGGGAAGATCGAAGGAGATGAGAGAACATCAGTGTCGCGAGATGGGTGGAGGTAATATCTGCTGGATCGAGCGTCGATGTGGTGTTTGGCGATGCTGCAAGGGCGTGCAGCAGCGGCGTCGTCCTTGACGGCTGCGACCCTTCTATAAGAGGTATCAATAGATATACTCTGCTTAGGGAAAAGAAAGCAAGAAATCGTACCAGAATCCTCCGACGGAAGCATCGCCTGAACAATTGCTTGTCGGATTTCATCTTTACGAACAAAGTTCTGTGGAACCGTTGAGTAGTTGCATTGAGTTTCGTCCCATCGAATGTACCTCGAAAACCGCAGCTGCTGCACTTCTCAGTTCCAAACTCTCCTTCGTCCTCTTACTAGCATCTAGACCATTGTACTCTCCGTGAATAGCAAGTTCAACGAGGGCATCTAAAGCAGACGCCAGTTCTAAACGATCCCACTCTTCTCCATTAGTTTCGGGTACTGGCACATATGGAGTCAAAGATATCTCTGAGAAGGGGAAATTGATATTTGTTGGAAGGAGACGTAAAGCCTAAGTTCAACATTAGGTTGGTGTTCGACACATATTCCGGAGCCTACCTGCGTTTTAAGCGACGTTGGTGCATTGGATGCCAAAGCCGTCTCGATGAGGCACCTTGTATAGGGTAGATTCTCTGGCAGCTATCAAAGATAGTAAGATGTGGAAATGGAAACATCTTCACAGTTATTGAACTTACGCCATGTCCTTTGGAGCCAATAAGCATTCCCATTATCCCAAGTATGAGGGACGTGTTCGCTCGCTTTTGATCGTCCCAAAACTGTAGGGCAAATTCTTGTGGTGCAATAGTCTGGATATCAATAGATACGGGAAATTGGAGGAGGGCACATAGCACGGGTGGTAGAGAGGTTTCGCGGAAATAGCTCTGGGCAAAGGTATCGGCAAGACCATCAAACAAGTAGATTCAACTGACGACACCTGATTGGAGCTATTGAATCGCAGCAAGCCATCAACGCATGTTAAAGCTCCTTGAGCAACGAGTCCTCCATCGACACCTCCTTCCTGTGTTACTGTATTGAAGAGTTTCTCGAATGCTCCTTCGAAAGCCAGGACCTTTTGGATGTCTGGACTTTGAAAAGTCAAAGCTTGAACCATGGTGATTGCCTCTGAAGAACAACTATCAGCATTAAGTTGGACGATGGAAAAATGAAAGTGACGACGCGGAGTGATATTTAAAATCGGAGAAAATCACGCCCACCGTTTCGAATGATTTCCCTCTTGTCCTCGAGTACGGCGATTACACTGCCGGGTCCAGCAGGTGCAGTCGAAAAGTAACTTTGGATAGCTTGTCGTCGATTATGAAGAAGGGTAGTGAGGAATTGCAGAGTTGCGAAGCGCGTATAAAAGTTATTGTCTGCGAGTAGGGCGAATAGTGTATGTGTGGTTTTGTCTGAAGAAACTATGACGTCCGTATGCTTGGAACCTAGTTCCTTGCTTCCAGCAGTCGCGTCTTCTGTGTTGCAAAGGGTGTCAAGCGTTTCAAGGATCGCCTTGCCAATGTCTGCATCGACCTCGGCATCGTTGTATAGGACATCCAGCAAGCCTGTGAGTGCTCTCTCTCCTACTTCTTGCTTGCAGTCGCGTGAAAGACCCTTGAGAGCTAAAACGGCGGCCCGTCTATCGGCGAGAAGAGTTGCAGGAGATAAACGATCGCTGAGGCGACCAATGGTGTCCGTGGGCGTCTGGGGTGCTCCGGTGGGACCCCGGAGAGCAACATAGGTTTGTGAAAAGAATTCCATTGAATCTGGAGGAGAGGGCCCACTATGAGCGAAACAGAGCTGATTACAGTATCGTCGCTGTGCGGAAACAAAATGGACACGTGAGCATTCCAACAGGGGCTTTTCTGCTGAGCACAGTCAAGGGCGCCGCGGCTGGACCTGATTTGAACCTAATCTTCTTGACGCAGCGAAAGATGGTTAGTCTCTTTCATTACAACCTTTTTTTTGGAACCCAACGGACTCTTGATCTCCATGCCTTGTACTTATTTACCAGATTCCATTACGTTGCAGCGTCCATCTGAGCTTAGCATTGCGCAGCCTGAGGCAGAACAAGGGTCAGGATTAAACTATTATCCAGACCTCCTCCTTTCGGATTTCGCCAGACTTCATCAACAAAATTGCCTGGAAAACATTTATATAAGTATGATGCAACTACTCAAATGACCGCATGCGACGATCCTAGTACGATTCTGCCGTGCTTAGTTGGCTCGGCGCAATGCCCACATCTTATACCGCTACACCTCATTCTTGGGATATCTTTCCCCCCAAAATGCGGAACCTGTGGGTATGGATGCCCACAGCGGCGATTCCTCACCTTAATAAGAAAAAACAGGTATCCTTTTCGTCACAGATGGCCTTTGGATGGCCTGCAACATAACTGCTCATAACTGAGCGGTACCCTAGATTTCTATTTCCCACAAGAAAGCCGGCCTTCCTTTCTTGTCTCAAAGGTACCGCATTGACGTTACAGGTCCGAATGTACCTTGCTCAGGGTGGCCTTCATTTATTTAACCACGATTGCAGAATAGAGTGCTGCATTTCGCGCCCCCCGTCCTTCCCCTGTATGCTCGTATAAAGTCTCTCAAGCTTTGCCAATATCTTACGAGCCAAGTCTTTCTCCACAAAGTCACCTATGACTTTGGCCTCGCCTTTCGTCGCGCTCGCTCTGCTTGCGATACTCTATCCACTTTATCGCAAGTTCACTCGCACATTAATTTCTGACCTTCCAGGACCTGAGCCAGAAACTTTCATCCTCGGTAAGATTTTTTTTCTCACCGCTCCCATGCTTGATACTGAGAACGAAATTTAGGTAACCTCCGACAATATTTCCGAAGCCAGGCCGGCGAGGTACGACCTTCTAACAACCTAAATTTATAATCTCCCTAGTCTTACAACCGCGATAGATTGAATTTGAGTGGCAGGAAGCATACGGCGATGTCGTGAGGTTCAAAGGACCATTTGGTGTGAGTTGCTTTACCTGAGGATTATCGTATACTTTCAACTAAAGGAATAACAATACTACAGGAAGATCGACTTCTAGTTTCGGATCCCAAGGCCCTTCAGTACATCTATCACACTGCTGGATATCGGTTTGGGAAGCAGGCTGAAAAGCGACAAATCAGCATCATGCTTTCAGGGAAAGGAATCCTCTGGGCCGACGGTGTGTAGCTTTCTTTGACTGTCGATTCTCGCGAAGTAGTTCGATGCTGATAAATTACCCTATCGCAGGAGAGGACCACAAGAGACATCGACGAATCATGACTCCAGCCTTCGGATCCAAAGAATCGAAGGCATTTGTCCCTCTATTTTTTGCTTACGCCGCGAAGGTATTTCGGCTCCTTCCTTCCCTCCCCCAAAACATGACCTTTATCTCTGTGTGCAGCTTGGTAGCAAATGGAAGGATATACTTGCCACTTCGCCAAAGCAAGAGTCTGTATTCAACGTCTCCGATTGGTTTTCAAGGGCGACCCTGGATGCTATGGCAGTTGGTACGATCCGTTTGCTTGGTGGTGGGCACGGAAACTGACGTTCCCTCACATACAGCTGCCTTCGACTACCAGATTGACTTGCTTGAGAATGCCGACAATGAACTAGGAAAGGCCTATTCGAAGTTGCTGTTCGTCCTTTTCTACGCGACTATTTTATAAGACTTGACATAACCAATTTTTTCGCAGTGTGGGTGCCTTCGGGTCCCCGACCGAGGGCGATCTCCTCCAACAATTTTTTATGCCTTACCTACCTAAATTCCTTCTCTCCTACGTTCGGAGCAGTGTACCAAGTCAACGATTGCAATATTTCCGGAACGCAAAGAAAGTCGCTGTTCGGGTCGCCAAGGGACTTATTGATTCCAAGACGGAAGCTTTGAACCTTGGGAAAGGCTCGCGAGATGTTATGAGCCTGTTAGGCGAGTCTACTCAGTCGTGTGCCGACCCCTTTTTCTCAACTATCCTCGCTATTTATAGTTCATGCAAACGCTTCGGAGGAGGCGAAGACGCGCATGAACGAAGAGGAAATGATCTCTCAAATGCGGTGAGTTTTTGACTTGTTTTCAATTTTTTTTGTTGGCTTATGAAGTATATCCCTTTCAGCACGATTCTTCTTGCAGGATTTGAAACAACAGCGACGGCTCTTTCATGGTGTATATTGGAAGTCGCCCGGCATACTAGTGTTCAAGATAGACTTCGGCGAGAAATCCGAGCAAAAGAACGCGAAATCAAGGCAAGGGGAGACACTGAGTTCACATCAAACGATTTCGACGCCATGCCCTATCTCCAAGCCGTCCTTAAGGTCGGCTCTTCATGAATTAAAACTATTCTGGATCAAGCTCTCATACATCGCACTCTAGGAAGCCCTTCGTTTTCACCCACCCGCCTTCAACACGTACAGGGAAGCCATAGTCAACGATGTCATCCCGCTCTCCAAACCCATCACCACGCTTTCCGGAAAGGTAATCACGGAGATTCCAGTCCCCAAGGGCATGAAGGTCGTCACGTCGATCAACGGCTACAACAGGTCAGACGTGTCCTCGCGTTGCTGCTGTCATGCAGTCCCATCGTTTTGGCATACTAAAGATGCGCACTCTTTTTTTCACAGGCATAAGTCGATATTTGGCGAGGACTCGCATGTATTTGACCCGGAGCGCTGGCTCAATCCTGGAAGAATCGAGAAAATGGTCAACGTTGGGGTCTTCGGTAATCTGTGTGGTTTTTTTGCCTCCGTCTTCTTGTTCGTAAATTAAGTTTCATCCTTTTTCTAGCATGAGCTTCGCTGGGGGCATACGGTAAGTTGAATCTTGAATTCGTTAGACACGATCAACTTTTCTTTCGTCTCTAGTTCTTGCATTGCCTGGCGGTTCGCTGTGTTGGAACTGCATGCCTTCATTGTGGAACTCATCAACACCTTCGAGTTTGCTCTCACTCCCGAAGCGCAGATGGTCCGAAGGGAATCATGTTTCGTAATGTCGCCTATGCTCGAGAGTCAGGTCGATAAAGGTGCCCAGCTTCCGTTGCGCGTCAAACTGGCATCCCGAGAGGAAGACTGACGAGCTTGATACAAAACATGAATGAATGATAACGACTGATTTGCCTCAATCTATGTGGATGACTACCCTCCGCTTTCAATGATAACGAAATTCGTCGATATCTATGTTTTCAAAATAATTTACAAATAGTGTACAGATATTTCCCCGTTCCACATGAAAATCGTACAAGTTACTTTCCTCGAAGGAGATGTCGCTCGCTCTTCGTGATATAAGTACATACCAGAGATCATCGGTTCCTCTCTCCCTCCGACTTCTGGTTCTCGATCCATTGCCCCCATAACGCCCGTAAGGATAGCTCTTGGCTGATGGACTTCGCGAACTTGATAACGCGCCACACATCATGGAAATTGCTCGCGAGACCGAGGCTAATCCTAACGACGCCCAGTTCCCTCCCCATCCTCCGTTCGAAATCTGATAAAGTGACGCCAGGATATAGTTGTTGCATTTCTTCCGTGATGCCCAAAATAGCCGCTGCGCCGCCAGGATTACACATGCACCCAGTGCGTAATGAAATATTTTTCGTCGAGGCAGCGTACTCGATGAATGAATTTGGCATCATCTCCCCCGATGGCTATCGAAGTCCCTTTCAGTGATAGACAGAAGAAAGAAAGAAGAGTACGTACACCAAGGAATAATATTGAGACAAGGGTCCCCGTCTCGGCCCCTTCGCCAACAATACGCACCCTCTGAGTTGGTATTCGGGACAGTATTTGCACTACTGGACGCCCGGAACTGTCATGCCGAAGTCTTGACAGAGAAGCCGATAAGTATGAAAGAAGACACGAAAGCCGCAGGGGTAGAAACGGCATATAGGCCGTTAGGAAGCGCAATCCATGAGTGATGGCGGGCAGTTGCAGATAGTTGATCGTTCCATCCTAAACATTTTCTTCGATGAATATTACCAGGCGTCGAGGTTTAGAAAGCAGACGACAAACCTCGAATTGCTCGTGTGGTCGGAACGCCGGAGTTACAATGTTTCCGGGAACCTGTACAACATCCACAGTTCCCCCAGCAAACCACGGGCGCTTGAGCTGAGCGAGGAAGGCGGTCTTAACAATCAGTGCCCCGACTCCGGTAGGGTAGCCGAACATCTTGTAAAACGACACGGCCATTGCATCAATCGGGTAATCCGAAACATTTAGAATTGATGTCGCCGCCAACGCAGCGCCATCGACCAAGGTATGATAACCAAGCGACGAGGCGTATTCGCTCATTGATAACGGGATTTTGCTATTAGATATGTTCGATTGAGCTGTCAACACAAATAGACTCGGCGTCAGATCGATAGACCGGGGTCGATTCCTCAACAAAATGTTCTAGCGTCCGACAAATAGATAAATCAGTCAAACGATCCCGAGCGTCTTGTGTTGGATCTTACCTTGGCCATGGAAATGTCGAAACCACCCAGGGGCGTCGAGGGAATGTAGCATGTTTGTGCACCCTTGAAAGCCGCGAATTCTCGGATGCCATGGACCTATTTAATTACCGGGTCGAGTCCAAAATGACAAGATAGCGGAAAAGATTGCTTACACTATTGTGGGAATCGGCACCGATAACGAGCTTGCTTCCCCCTGTAAATGGAAACGACTCCGCTACAAGCTTCAAGGCTGCACTAGCATTCGCGGTAAAAACAACAGTATACTCTGATGGAGACGCCTTGAAATACGCGAGGACCGCCTGTCGTGCCTCATCAGCGCATTTGAGCGAGAGCTTCGAGCTATAATGGTATAAGTAGCTTGCCCTGGCAATACAAAAAGAGCGCATATACTCACCTGTTGCTGACGGAATGAGTGTTGCCCAGGATATTGCAACTGAGAAAGTTAGCGTGGATCCGAACCAGGCTCTCCGGATAAAGGGCTCCCCCCATATAGTCGACGTAGGTTTCGCCTGCGCGTTCCAGCCGCGCAAAGTCAGTTCGACGGAGTGTGTCGAGAATCCAGGTTAATCGGTATTCTGCACGATGATCACTACTGGGGCAAGGATTACGTGTAAACCTCCATCTTACCTGGATATTCTTGGAGGAAATTCGTGAAGGTTTCCTCCTCTTCGGAATCCATTTGAGCATCATCAGGGGAATACGCCGTCGGGGTACTAGATGAGTCTTGATAGCGATGATTGATGATAGAGATTTTTTCATTGGACACCAGTTTCGTTGATTCTCTTGATGGAACTAGGCTCTCGCTCGACTCGATGGATGAGGCGCAACCGAGGCCAAGGTGGGATAGCACTGTCGAGCGTTTCTGTCTTAACGGGCGCCTCGAAGGACCAGTACTGGTCAAAGTAGAAGAAGGCGAATTGCCCATGTTGCCGGAAATTTAAGCCGTTCCGGAGGATTGATATCGCTTGTCCGTTTTATAGCAGGACAGACCCTGGGTTCCTGGCCAATGCCTTTTCTTGACTAAGTCAGAGGCATAATGGAGAGTCGGAGGACTGATGTGGAGAACCAATGACAGATCCATCAAACAGCACCACATAGCGGATTGCATCTAATTGGGCTATCATAACACAGCCAATGTTTTGGTAGGTCCACAGGATCGTCTAGAATGCAGAGCAGGAAAATCTTTCTCGTAAGATCTATCTGTAATGCGATTTACAACCAACACTATATTTCTGTGGCCGGGAATTAGAAGCGATTACGAAGATGCCGAAGGTACACGACGAGTAGACGCTCCGACTCGTCCTGAGTGATATTGCGATCGCAGGGAGATCGCATTGGATATCGGTTACAGTACAGTATGTAATAACTCTCAAAGGAGATCGAGGATGTCCATAGAGCGGTGAACACAGCCTGCCTGCCCTCTTGATTGGCCGTTTTTAGGAGCCAAGTCTCACCATGGACCAAAAAATCACCATCATCCTTCTGCATCGGATGATTGGAATATTAAAAGCCACGCACAAGATAAATGGGCAGCGGCGATGGGGTCCCGTCACCAAGGTAAGATTCAAAGTACATGAGATAATTGTGACCATGAGCATAAGACAAAAGATAAGCTCTTGAGTTCCGTTTATGCTCTTTCAGAGAGTAGAGTCCACAAGGACCTTAACCACAATACGTACAAGCCAGAATGCTCATCACAAGTCCTCGGATTCAAGAGAAGCCAGTCAGGCCGAGAGAGATATATTGGAAAAAAACGGAACCCTGTAAGCCTCCGAGAAGATATTATGTAGCCCAGGATTAGCCGAACGCGAGGCATCTGACTGATTGTTTCTGACAGGCGAATTGTGGCTTCTTTGTTCTGGGGTTTCAACTCGACCCACATGTAGAGCCTGACTGTAGCCTTGTAGAGGGTCTGATGGAGGGGCAATTCCTTTTGCGTCTATCGCGCCTTGAAGGCCGGAGGTCTGAATAGCTGTGGGCGTCCAAGACATGGGCAATCCAATAGATCGGAGCTGCACATGGAGGGTAACCCCAGGAGGATAGTAAGCACGAGTACGTGAAAGGTGTCAAGAATCACCACCTGGCACCTGTATTTGTCGGAGGAGTGTCAACTGACCTTACTCTTTTAGTTGTAACGACACCCACAATGTCATCGAAATCGAGTAGGTCGACATCGGAAATTCGGATAATAATAACGAAGAGAAGAGATAATCCCCAAATGGTCTAGGTGATTCAGCGTGTTCACGAAAAGGATGGAGGCATTGAGGCTTACCGATGGTTGTGCTGGGTATGTTATCTGCCCGGCAAAGCCCGAATGGCAGGTAACATAGGCCTTACGAGCCTCGTCTCGCACTCTCCTAGACACTTTTCTTGATTTTCTTTCCATGGTCGTGTAGCCAACGTGTTTTAAGATGTATTTGTCTCTTAAAATCGATGGATGTCGTCCCCAACCATGCTGTAAAAATCAGAATGTTATCTGCCACGACCCCAATGTTATCTGCCACTGCACAGCCACAGGTCCATGTTATCTGCCACCCTCGCTCTGGGGCGGGATCCGGGCTTCAAATAACAGAAATGCATGCTTCAAACGAATGAAGGTTGGTCCCGCTACTTGCTTAGAAATTTTCGAGATTTTCTGTGCTTTTGGACCGCTCAAAATCAATATCCACTGCCCCTGTAGCCCCCAGCTGGTTCTTGAACCTCTCGGGCAACAAGAACCAGATATGAACAGGCATTTGTGTACATAGAAACTCAAAAGTAAAAGCGAGATTTGATAGTGGCAACTCTCAGATTTATTCTACGCGACGTGGCAGGACTTTCTCGGGCTCGCGCGTAGCGCGAAAAAAAACCACATTTTAAGCGCGTTTTTCACGCTTTTTTGTACACTTTTTGGGCTCACAAGGGAAGCCACTAACTGAGAATAGTATCTCTACATATTTAAGTGGAATGGGAGGGCGTGGCCCCATTTCTCGATGAAAATCCTTGAAGTCTCTCAGTTCTCGGGATTTTTCTCACCATTACCCGATTTGATACCCAGTACATCCATCGGAAAACCGGCATTGAAGACAGATCAAGCACTGCAGCCGGCCCGGTTATGTTCTGTTTGCGTGTGTTGATGGACCGTCGGCAAAATTGTTTCTTGATAGCTTGCCAACTTCCGTATAACCTTCTACTTATAATAATCAACTGTTAAGCCGTATCTTTGCTTGGGTTCGAAGCGGAACATTCGTATGTCTTTCCTTGATTGAAAATGTGAAATTTCTTGAACATCCGATTCGTTAGATTCAATTTGGATTCCTAGTTTTTCTTTGATTTTCTCTCCAGCTGTATGTCCGTGTCTGCGTCGACACGATTCAGCTATTTGTCAAGAAGGACCAAAATTCACCTTCCAGTTATACCGGCCCCGGCTCAGGAGCAATTCCGCCAGAATATCTTCAGCCTCATTCGTTCAAATTTAATGGCGGACCAACCTTCTCCGTTCAAGCCCAATGAGACCCCCGGACTTAAGAAAATACCTCCCTACTGGTATCCATACACCACGATGACCAAAATGCGTTGGATTGGTCGAGAATTGTTAGAAGTTGTATCGACGGAATTTCGGGATCGGTCAATGGAATATTATGTGAGTCTCTGATATTTCTTTTGTGTGTGTATCTGTGGCTAAATCATCTTACCATTAGAGATATGCTTTAGAGTCAGGAGTGACAACTGTTAATGGAAAAGTAGCTAAACCGGATACCATTTTACGAGATGGAGACCGCGTAGAGTGCGTTCAAATGACTTCTAAATTTGACGTGATATTGATTCTTTTTGTTCAAAAGAAATGTAGTTCATCGTCACGAACCACCAGTGACCTCAACTCCCGTCAAGGTTCTCAGTCATGACATCGAGCGTGGATTTATTGTGGTCGATAAACCGGGTAGCATCGTTCGTTCGTCTTGACATTCGTTATCATGACCACATCCCTTAATATTCCCTTCGGACAGCCGGTTCACGCATCTGGACGGTACTACCGCAATTCCCTCATCGAGATCCTTGTTGACGATTTTGGATACGCCAAATGTTACCGTGAGTAAAGACGATTCGATCTCCCCCTTCGTATCCATTGACCGCCTGGCAGCTGCTAACAGGCTTGATCGACTGACCTCAGGATTAATGATTATCCCTCTCTCTGTGAATTGTGCTCGACAGTTAACGTCAGAGTTCTCGGCCGGAACTGTTCGCAAAGAATACATTGCTCGTGTCAAAGGCCGATTTCCATCGTAAGCCTCGGCCTACAGCCTCCATTCTTGCTCTCCGTTTCTAATGCTACCTCATCAGGGACGAAACTGTTTGTGAAGAGCCGCTTCTTACGGTCGATCGACAAATGGGGCTGAATATAGTTCATCCTGAGGGAAAGGTATGCATGAGATAGCTGTCGGATCCAGTTGAAGACTCTTATTGTCTCGCGCTGTAGTTTGCCAGAACTGTCTTCAATCTGATCCGGTATGATGAAAATACAAACAGCAGTGTTGTGCGGTGTATGTTCATTCCTTCTCTTCTCACAAGGAATTCAATTTAATCACGTATCTTCCGAAGGTCGGCCTCTTACTGGACGATGTAAGTACTCACAGCTTGTCGATACGTCGTTCTCACACTAACCGGTATGGGTCTATAAGCACATCAACTTCGTGTACACCTACAATTTTTAGGGCATCCCATCGCCAACGACCCTGTATATTCGGAGAAGCGCATCTGGGCAAGTGGCCATTGAAACCTGGGAAAAATGGAATCTAACGCACTGAAATTTTTTAGGGTGACAATGTTGGGAAGGGAGGCATAGATGTTACTCCCAGTGATGATCGTGAAGCGCCTGCACCTCCTACACATCTCGAAGCCCTAGTAGAGAACCAAGGAAGCCCAGAATCGCTGAGTAAATCAACAAATGAAGGCGAGGTTACAATTTCTGCGAAGCTGCTTCCTCGTGAAACCGGGGAAGACATTGGGATGGGCTCGCCGGTACCTCTCTCGAAGGAGGCTGTTGGTGTCATCACAAGACTTAGAAATATGAAGGTAGGATCGAAACGTTGATTGGGAGAATAAATCACTCATTGGAATTACAGGACGAGGATGAAGATTGGAGTCGATGGCGCGACGTCGTGTTCCGTGCAAAAGGTGTCATGAGGCCGAGCAATCTGGTTATCAAGCCCCCACCACCACAAAATCGGAGAAAAAGAGGAGGCGGCAAAGCCGACACAGTGTCGACCGTCGTTGAGCCGTCACCATCACCACCACCACCACAGGCACCTACCACCACCCTCGACATGTCTGAATCACAACTCAACTTGGACACCGCGACACCGGCACCCAGCACTAGAGCAGAAACACTAAACCCAGAAGATCCTTCGCCACCGCAAATTTCATTAGAAGAAGCCATTGAAAAGGTGTCATTGGCTCCGGCAACTGGTATGGAAACAACCTTCGAGTCAGAACAAATATATTGCCCCGAGTGCTACCTGCCTCTCCATCCCGACCCAAAGCCCGAAAAGCTCTACATCTTTCTCCATGCCCTCAAATACACAACCAGCTTCGGAGAGTTCTCAACAGAGATGCCAAACTGGGCCGCAGAAGGTTGGGAATGGGATCAGTCATGATGGGTTTCGTGTCGCATTTGTAATTTGTTTTTCGGTTTTATCGCAATGTGTATATGGTAGGTATATTAAAGTTACGAATTACTGGAAAAAGAGTTGAATGACCAAGACAATCTGCAGAAGGAAACGGATCTCACCTTGATGAATTTCGCCATAAATTTCCTGTTAAAACGATCAGTAAAAGGTTCGTTCATATAACTAAGGGGGACATACTTGTGGAACTCCGTCCGCAACAGATCATTCACAAAGCTTCCTTGCCCTGCCTTCGGAGCCATGGCCTGGTTCTTGAAAATGAGATCTAAGAAGAACGGTCAACGAAATCCTAGTCTAAAACAGACAGACATTGAAACTAACCATCGTCCCAGCGCTTCTTGACCTGGAAAGTCCCAGGAACGGTAGTATTCACACCAGCAGGGGTTTGTTGACCCAGAGCCGCTGCGAGGTTGAGTAACGGATTTGAAGTGGCGATGTCAGCTTCTCTCGAGGCTGCTTCGCTCGCGGACTGTTCAGACTCCAGACGTGCCTTTTCCTCAGCTCGTTCGCGTTTGATCTTCTCCAGTTCACGCAGCAGCTCAGCCGTATCGTCCTCCTCGTCGGAGTCTTCCTCACTAAAGAGCCAGAGATCAATATAAAAATATTGGTGAGGCGGAGCTATGAGCTTACCTCTCATCCTCATCTTCATCCTCGTCCTCCTTCGCTTTGCCCTTACCCTTTTCGTCTACTGACTCCTCGTCGTCGTCGTCATCTTTATCCAACGCCAGTGCTTCCTGTATCAGCTTCCGGCGCTTGTTCGATTCATCATCTGCCGGCTGCGCAGGTGCATCTTCCAAGAGAGGCGGTTTTCCCTCTGCCTTTCTCTTCTTATTCCGGGCCTCCTGCTCAGCGGCGAGGAGGTCAGCGCGCAAATCTCTCTTCTTCACTTCGCTCGTGGAGGTTTGTCCGACTTGGCTAGATAAAAGATTCAATGCTTAATCAGACGAAGTTCCCAAAAAGTTGTAAATTGCGAACCGGAATTTGAGCTTCGTGTGCGCAGCCATGTCTCGCACCGAGAACTGACGAGAGCCACCCTTGACATCCTTGGCCTGTGCAGGATCCCATGTTGGTCTATGGGCTGTAGACATTTGTATGAAAGGTCGGTCTTTTGAGGAAGGATGAAGTTTCTCGTCAAGGTGTGCAACTTTGAACAGGTTACACTGACTGACATACAGGGGAATACTTTCCCACCACGTGATGGACGACACGATATTCAAAAACAATTTCAAATTGGTTCCATAGCAAGTCTGTACTCCAGAATGAAAGCAGCGTGTATTCAATATGCAAGAAAGCCTAAATACATTCTACAAAACAGCATGCAGGGGTGTTCAAAGCGATTAGGAGTGTCAATGAGCCAAAGCAAGCTATGCTAAATAGTGATGAGATGCAAGAGAGAAAAAAATGATAGGAAAGCAGAGCAATGTCACAAGCGAGATGGATTAGAGGGGCGGGGGTGGTGGTGTGGACAGCCTGAGAGAGTTATCATAAATTATCCTCGCCAAGGCACGCCCATCTACTCAAAACAAAAAAGCCAAAACAAATGAAAGGCACCCAGGAAGGAGGGTTATGGAGCATAGGCATGTCGTCCTGAACGTTGGCTGTTGCTATAGAACTCTTGCCGTAGATCGTGAAAATTGCTTCGTAAAGTTGCACGATACCTCTTTCCTTCGTTCCACCGTCTTTCAAAGGACGCCCGCGACAATGACCGTGCCTTCATTGCCTTCTGTTGCCGAGCCTCCATGTGTGCCTGGGTCAACAAAAAATGTAGGTGGCGTAATCTCAGCCTATCAAACGCGGTCTGGTGGCCCATGTGGGTGAGAAATGTGGATTTGAGGTTTGTTAACCGGGAGATTACTTACGCCATATTTTGATGCCAAATCTGCCAATTTTGCCTCGTGTTGTTCTAATTTGGCAAGGATGGCAAGTCTCTGACGCGGTCGAAAGGGTGGGTTTCCTATCAGTTGACGCATGCGTGTTAGACGTTGAAGGGTTCTGACATCGAGTGGGTGAGTATGTTCTAGTCAATAGTGAGGACCACTCACGTCCGCAGGGAAAAGAGTCTCTTGCAGTACTTTTGGTGCCACGAGGAAGACCGCACATTCCACTCTTCCGCGCCAATCTGAAATCGCGAGGTCAACGTGCTGGTTAATGACCCTAGAGATTCCTCAAGTCGCGTGCAAAGATCAACGTGGCGAGAAAGATCGTGCTCAATGCTATTGGCGAGAAAATACTTGAGAAAAAGCAACACGCGTTTTAAGTGAATAGAATGAAAGGAAAGTAGAGGACGCACCGTGTTCATGAATTTAACATCCTCTAATGAAGAACCAAGGAGGCTGAGATTTTCTCGAAGTATATTGATCTCAGACCGCTCATCCAAAATGAGCGGTGAAGTCGCGTTTGTACTCGTGAGAGGAGGGAGCGTCATGGGGAGTGTAGCCGCAGAGAAAGGTTGAAAGGTACGAATGTCAGAAGTGGTTGATGTTTCCCTGAGACTGGGAAGGTTTTTTGGGCGGGGACACGGGGGTGGGGTAGATATCAAAGGATATTCTTCACTGTGAAAGCTATTTGACTCGTGGCTTCCAGGCTACATCGATGCGGTCTTCCTGTTTTGTGGTGAGGAGACGTTGGATTCTTCGTCACCCCCGCGATTACCGCTGACCGCAGCCTCATCGTCCACCTCCTCTATCCTTCCATGCCCAACATACAGATCCTTCCCAAAGACATCCTTCGACCAACCACTCTCAACAACATATGGTGACGGTTGGAAGCCTCGATATGAACCACTGTGGGTACGACTGGGTCCGGGTCCGTACGCGTCAAAGGGATAGCTGTCTGCTCTTAGATATGACACCCCTGGTGGATGAAAGCCCCCGCTTAGTGTAGGCGGTTCTTCGTCAAACATTCCTAGAAATTGAGAGAAGGTAAAGCCAGGTTGTGTGGGTTGTCCGACAATACCATTTTGCAGCGTCGACGAAGTTGCGCTCGCGCTTGGACGTGGCAGGCGCCGTCGAGGGGCCATCCGAGAAGACAGGTCCGGCCTGTCGAACTGTGAAGGGTCTTGCGAAAGAGTCATCCAGGATGAGAGAAAGACGTTCTGTTAGAGGATGGATGGATTCAAGGCAGCATATCATGCATAGCAAGGGAGCAAGAAAGAAGGAAGGACAAAGACGAACCAATCCCCGCCGAAATAAGTAAAATCGGCTACAAAGCGAGGAACGAACAAGTGTACATGTCGCTCAAATATGTTCTAATCTAATTTTGGTTTTATCATCATCTCTCCACCAATTGTCGACATTAATTATCCTTCAAGCTCCTTCACATGCGGAGAGGTACTACTTACTATTTCACAAAAATAAACATTCCCGAATCACAATTGGCAACCCCAGCGACACAATTGTTGACGTCAACCTGTCCAGCAACATATATAATTAAACAACACGCGTTAGTATGTCAATCTCAGGCTTGTAGAAAATCAAAATCCGAGCTGCGGATGAAGGATTTATAATACAAGCTGTTGGCCTCCACAATCGATGACACTAGCGCTCCTACAGATAACGATCAAGCGCTCAGCAAACACTATACATATTTCATCCCCGATGAACCGCAACCGCAACCCTCGGACAATTAGCAATTCGTGCCCTCCTTGAAAGCCCTCCCCGGGGCCCGAGTTTCCCTGAGTTTATTTCACCGCCTGGAGCTGCTATCTATCCATCCAAGGTACAATTGACAACGCAACCCCCCAAAAAATGACCACTGTCATTCACCCAAAAAAGAATACGAAATAATAATTTACAAAAGCCACCGACAAATAGGAAGAGCCAATGTCCTGCCTAAAGTTACTAGTTGTATATGTAGTATATCCGCAGACAGGGTAGGTGGTAGAGATTAGAGCGGCAAGAGATCGTCGAGTAATTGATTGGTGGGTGTAATGTTGTGGTATACTGTACAGGTTGAACATATCGAGAATGGGAAGAAATATAGCCGTTTTCGGGTGATCGAGTAGATGAAATAAAATATACAGAACATGTTGATAATATGGGTTCGATGACAGGTTAGGTGGGCAGCCTGACGAAAGGATTTGGATGAGAGAGATGGTAAAAGGATGGCGAATTCGAATCCAAGTCGTGTAAGGCGCGTAGCAGGGGGTCGTTAACCAGGCAGGGTATAGAAAAAACAGCATGAGCGAGAGAAAGCACAGCGAATATAGAGGAATGAAAAGAAGATAGATCGAGTTTCATTTTTTAGGTCCGGGTTCGACGAAATGGGTTGATAGTCAAGCCATATGACTTCGGTCTTCGTGCTCTGGTGGTCTGTCGTCCAACAAATCGATAGGAGAGGTGAAATTCATCAACTGCAAATCGCACCCAGGGAAAAAAAATCAGCAAATCATCCGTTGACGGGCAAAGGCTACTCACATAAGGATGCAGATTCGAAGACCCCGTTTCCCGCTCGTGATCAGTTGACCTATGCCCTTCTTCCGAAACAGGAACACTCCCAGGAATAGCAGCGACGACACTAAGATGTCGATTATACACATACGGGCCGTCCGAATGCCGTCGCCTCGGAGGGTGTGGCAAAGAATCGTCCTGGCGTTCCCATACCGTGTCGTCTGATCGCCCACCAGACGTTGGCCTGGACGCTGCTGTCTGCGAACTATCGTGTCGATATTGCGGGTGCGGTTTATCTTGCGGGGGTTGGTAATCCATCAGATGAGAAGGCACCGTGGGCGAGGCCATGTCGAAGCTCTCCGCATCGGACTCGTACCCCGGTGAAGTGCTCTCGGTGGAATGTCGGTAATGCCCGGCCTGAGATTCCGTGGCATATATCGGATGAATTTGTGAGGCTCCTGCTGGTTCAGCGGCATAGCGAAACGCCCCCATCCTTAATGCAGAGCTCGGGCTTCCGGGAATATCAGGGCCATAGTAATCCGGTAGCGGCGGCGAGGTTGGGATTGGAACTTTTCCAGACATTTGTGGAGAAATGATCTTGGCTTTGTAACCGGATTCTCGGGTAATGGAACGAGGGAAGAAAATCTGGGAAAAAAGTTAAGCAAAAGCATCCGCCGGATGCATGTGAGAAGATATGTAACGAAAGCGAGAACGCACAAGAAGGGTGATAGCAGAGGAGATAAAGCACCCAATGCCTCCCATCATCAAAAGAAAATCTGCGAAGCGACCTGAGTATTATTAGCTCAAGCGAAAAAATGCGAACCATACCCAAAGCAAATCTGTCCGCGGCGAAGGTAAGGGTTAAGGATCAGAAAGAAGCCAGGTAGAACTCACGGATTGCTGATAATGGGGAATGGGGGATAGAGTGCGTCGATGGCGAGAATCAGTAGGGGGATGGTGAAAAGGAAACGGAACATGACACGGATACGCTGCACGGATTCATGATTGAGCCTTCAACAGTTAATACAATGCAGAAATACTCACATTCAAATGGTAGAAAGTCGCCAACCTCACAACAACATCAGGTTCCGCGCCCCCTTCTTTCACATAGTGGATGAACCCAGGGAACCGAAAGAGGATGTAAAGAAAAGCCACGGTTGTGGAAGTGCCCGCACTTGATCCTACGAGAAAAATCCACGCTTGTACCTAGCGGGAGGACGTAAATGGGTCTTCTCAAACGTCAATGAAGTAACTCACCCTTTCGATCTCTCGCCGGGACACCAACGTTGTCAGAGGCATGCCCAATACCGCTATTATGCTACCTAGATTCGTGAAGCTTGTCAGGGATGGAATCAAAATTCTTCGAATGCAAGTTCATACCCGTGTACCATGTCCTGAATTCCCAACTATGAAACCAATTGCGTTTACCCGGACCTTGATGGAGAAGGAACAACCAAAACGCCAACTCTGCACAACGAATAAGGCTACGCCCGCAGGACGAAAGATTTTTCTGGATTTCACCTTCGAGATGTGTGACCCTGTGGAAAATAGGTAAGATCTACAAGTAAAAAAAAATTGGGTAGCGGATGGGCGTACAGCTCTAACGACCATGCGATGCTGAGGATAAAATACATGGGAAGCAACCAGTGCTTGTCTTCGGTGGACCAAAGATTTATAGGCCTGGGTATTACTGGGGATGATGCATGAACAGACGTTTTCAGGAATGATTGTTAGTAACACGCACTTGAGCCATCAGGAGTCAAGATGTATCCTTCGTTACCAGTCAGTCCAACTGAGGATTGGATGTACTGGTTTGATACACACCTTCCTTAAACTTTAGAGCAGTAGTTGAGATGCTGAAGACTACCAGGAGAGGAACGGTAGCCAAATAGGAGTATCTAATCGAACCACATGCAGCAGTTAGGATGCAGCATGCGGTCGGAAGAAGAGAAAGGACATACGTCATTACCCGCTTGAAAGCACCTGGCTGTCTGCCCGAATCCCATTTCAAACAGTTAAACCGATCGTAGGCCCACAGGTGGAGGAAAAGAAAGGCGAGAAACTGTTGGAAGAGATGCTTGGCCACGCGGTACTGCCGTGATGGATATGCGGACTCACAATGCAGGAGAGTATAGCCCAGAGAAGGTAGGCTGTTGGGGATCCGTTGCTCATGAATTGCAGTACCAACACCCAGCTGGATGGACTGAGAAAGCCAGTTTGATACGAGGAAACAAGGAAAGTCTGGGGCGACCCTTCGACAGGAATAACTTCAAAGTATCCCTGCTCGGCAACCCCCGCTGCCAACCCCGCAGTCCCTTTTGGAAAATGATCGGGTTGCCTTCACGGATCTCTGCGACTTGGGAGCCCTTGGCTCTGCCTCTCGTAGCCTTCTGCGAGCAATCTTTTCCTCGTTTCCGGGGACGATGTTCGAAATGAATTTTATGTACCGTTACCAAGATATATGATGACAATCTCACAATGACTATCGCTCCAACAGCCCGTGCGATACAGTCTCCCGTAGCCTGACGTGATGGGCTCTTTTTATTTCCGTCTCAGAGCAGATCAAGTTATTTAAAAGCGGTTGTCCCGCCATCATCATCCAGGAATATCTTCACCGAGGCCCGTCGTGCGCTTGTACGCCGTCGCCGTCGACAGCAATAAGAAGTTCACAAGGCCGTATTTACGGCCAAATCGCGATAGGACAGACGTACTCCCAAAATAGGCCAAGCAGCAGTGAAAGCGGTGGCGAAATTCCCGTTATGTATCCAGTCCGATGGAACCATGGCTTAGAATTCCAAACGATCGTAGAGCGGCCCTCCAAGCTTCTCCAAGCCTTGTTAGTCGGGATAAATCCGTCTTCCCACTTCATTAACCTTCAATAACCTCTGAATTTTGAATTGCCCGAGGTCGCCTGACTCGGTCGCCTGATGCGTCTGATGGTGGAAGATTTCCTACCGTCCACGTTTGATTTTCCCCACTGAAGGTGAGACGCTATTGCTAGCTAGGGCAACCCAATCAAAAAACGTGGGCGGCACATAGCGGGAGGATGTGGATATCTGGATACAATTCAAAATGGCCGTTACGATGCAGGCCTAGAAAATAATGGTCAAAACTGGAGACTCTTACATACCTTCTCTGGAATCTCCTCTCGCTTGAAGTGGCCCAAGGACCGCGAGTAACGACCGATTTCCTAGGAAAGCTAGAAGACCGGAAGTGCCAAATTGAAAGAAGGACAGGACTAAGAAGTGATGATACATCTCCACCTCAAGCGCCGAACTCAGAGACAATTGAATGAGACCCAAGGGAAAACAAGTACTCGCCAGGAATGATGCGATTTGATGCGAGGAGAAAACGAAGATTACGGGAATTACCCAAGACTGGTGGATGCCTTAAGAGCTAAAGCCTTGAGGAATGGAATGGCTGGATCAAAGCCTGAGAGACATTTCCATCATCGAAATGCCCCGCGAACTGATACGTCAGGCTGAAGTTCAAAGACAAGACCTCCAAATACTGGATAAGAAAGAAGGAATTTCCAGGCCTGATATCCTTTATTGTTCACGTTAACGGTCGTCGCATAGAAGTATTTAGACGAGGGTTTCTCGCGGAGCGGGAGATTTTCGGGTGAATACCAAAGGGAATGGAAGAATCTGCAGGCCTGAGTTTCGGACTAGTGTTCCAGCAATGTAAAGAACCCCTCTCCGCATTGCAAAATATTGCGTTTCATAGATCAGAATAAAGGATAATGATCGAGTTACTCCGCTCCGCATTCAGTTCACGAGATGAACATATACCCGAAGTCATTTAACGGATGCTGTGAACAACGGCTAGAGCTGGAGATCGAGACGCCGAATTAATGCGAAAGAGACACAATAGCAAGGAAGATTCGATGCCCAGACAAGAAGTCGCATATCGGGACCGAGATATAAGCGCTCAGTTCCAAGTTCCTTGATCTGATCAAAAAATGATCTCATTTATCAATCAATGGTCCGTGCGCATTGGTTCAGTATAAAAGCAGGCGAACAACACCTGCACAACTCATACTTACCTTGATGGCATAAGCCCCTTCAAGTACCTGGGTTTGTGGGCCGTGGAGATCCTTCATAGCACGGCGACCTTGTCCTCAGAGGGTGTCTGCGGCTAGTCTCGTGACCAGACGTTCTATAAAAGGGAACAACCGCGCGAAGTCCAACTGATGTGAAAAAATGATGGCGGAGTCTTGATCTAAAAGCCATGTCCAAGTCTTCGAGTTGTAAAAATGTCGGACAACGGAATGCGCGATGAAATTTGGGGACGAACATTTGGAGGATAAGCGCACATGACCGAAAAAAGCCCAAAATGGGGGCAAATAAGCGGCAATAGGTCCGTGCGCATTGTGTCAGTATAAAAGCAGGCGAACGACACCTGCACAACTCATACTTACCTTGATGGCATAAGCCCCTTCAAGTACCTGGGTTTGTGGGCCGTGGAGATCCTTCATAGCACGGCGACCTTGTCCTCAGAGGGTGTCTGCGGCTTGTATGGGCTTAGGCTCATGCACCGTCTCAATATTTTCCTGTCCTGCTTCGGCCACTCTGGCTGGGCAGGCTCCTTTTTTTTCGCCCTTTCTGCGCGCTAACCCTAACCCTAAGACACTGTAAAATAGTATCATACTCTCTTCTTATGGGAATAAATGCCTTGTATAGAAATGTATATCGAATAAAATAAATGAGCCTCCCACAAAATTTGGGTTTCAATGCGACAAGCACTTGAAGAAGGAAAGACTACTAAACAACGGAGGATTGAATTGTAAAGCATCGTAGAATATTCCTGAATACCCCACGTAGTTTGTACAAGATTTTATTGCATGAGCGACGAAACTGCTTGTGCTAACTATCGTCTTCTCCAAAGAAATCATCCTCTGGAACATCTACCGTCTCCAGTTCCACAGTTGTCAGAGCAGCAGATCCTGCCTCTTGAGGCCATTTCTGACTCTGCGTTTTCCCTGTCTTAGCTTTTGAATGTGATAGTACCTCACGCTCCGGCTCCGTGGGTAACTGGCTCTGCTTCATTTGTTCCCGTATCCACGCCCGAACTTCTTCCCTGTCTGCGTTTGTTTTCTTAGCCTCTACTAATGAGGCTGCTGACGGTTCCTCGCCTTTTCTGACTTCAGGTGGAAAGAGGGAAATGTACTTTTTAGTTTTCGGGTAGTGCTGCATGTGCTCGATCGGCAATTCGATTAATCAAAAGATGGAGAAGGGTGCGCACCAGAATATAGTTTAGGTCAACACGAAGGTCGTCAAGCTCAGATGAGAGTTTCTTTTGAGAGGCAGGATTGTCTTCTGATTCCAGGCCTTTTTTGACTTGCTTCAGTTTCCGTGTTACTTTCTGGCGCTCTGGGAATCGCATTGTTAAGAAAAAGTTTTTGGGAAGACGAGGTGGTAGAGACGCACCGAAGAACTTAATTTTATGGTATCGTTGTGCAAAACCCCGTTCCTTCTTTGCCAGTTCAGCCTGCTGCAGTTCCAACTCGAGCGCTTTCAATCTGCGTTCTGTCTCCACACGCACGTCAGCCGCTAGAGTGTCCTACGGCAGATGTAAGGTATGTTGGTTGAGATTAAGGCAACTCCTGGACATTTTATAGTTAATCGACCTTTGCGAGCAGCCGTCTGGTCTGCCGCAGGGCAGCCTTGACTTTTTGGACTCCTGGCGTCGTGCTCGACTCTTCCTCTTGCTGGTTTTTTCGTTGGTAATGGCGTTTTTGTTTTGACGACGAAGACTCTGCATTGGAATGCTTGTCTTGGGTTCGTGAGGGCGGCATGGCGGATAGAAAAGAGGGATTTCGTGAAGTGAGGAGGGATTTCGTGAAGTGAGCAAACTTGGAAAACAGCGCCAAGAACGTCCTTGTGTTTGGTAACGAGCGCGTTTGCCAAACAACGCCTCGATCGAACGAACGTCATCTAAACTTTCTTATTGCTTTTTCTACTGGCTCTCTCGAGCCCAAATGCGTAACCTTACACTTATATCGTCCTGGGACTCACCCATTCCGCGATCCAACATCACTGCAACAGCTTTTGATCTCGACGAAAATGTAATCTATGTCTCATCGGAACGCAATAACCTGGACGGCGAGGTCGAGATTGACCTCTGGAAAATAGATCAGTCACAAGGACTGGATAAGGCGCCTGTGCGTATCTAGCTACAGCTTGTTTCTATTCAATCCCATCTCACGGGTTTTCATCCCAGTCTACCCCAGAGTTGGTATCAAATTTTCATACCGTGATATCCTCGAATGGGCCAACCACGGCTCAGACGCTATCGCTTCGGTTTCTCGCCGAGACTCGACAGATCGCTGCTATAATGCGGGGAGGAGATGTCATAATGATTTCAACGGAGCTTGAGGGCTCTCCGGTACGTGACTATGTCGACGAACGTTTTTGTAGGCATTCAGCCTCTTTTCAAGTCGGATGTAGAAGGAACGTTTGAAACAGGCATATTAGCAGCCTCATGGAATCCCGACGAGTCTGTTGTGGCTATCGTCACAGGTACACTACTCCGATCTCTCAGATACTTGTGCTTCAGCTCATTAGTTTCGAAGGGGAACGAAAGCTCATACTATTAACTTCAACCTTCGATATCTTTTCAGAAGCCCCTCTCTATGTCGAGGAATTCGGAGAAGGTAAGTTCTACTTCTTTGTATCGACGCTATTTCCCCAACCCAATTTGTTGAGACATTACCAGATACTCCAATCAACGTTGGATGGGGTTCTAAACAAACCCAGTTTCATGGATCTTTGGGAAAATCTGCTGCACAGGCGGCGCCGAAAATTAAAATGGGAACGAGTCCAGACGACGACAACCTCCCTCGGATTAGTTGGCGCGGAGACGGAGCCTACTTCGTTGTGTCTTCTCTCTCGCCAGAGAAAACGCCCGACACACCTACTCACAGGACGCTTCGCATATACGACCGACAGGGAGTACTCCAATCTACATCTGAAGATGTCGCAGGCTTGGAGCATACGCTGATTTGGCGGCCGTCAGGAAACTTGATCATGAGCACGCAGAGGTTTGGCTTTGAGGGTGGTGGTGCCGGAAGAGAAGGACGCCATGATGTAATTTTCTTCGAACGGAATGGGTTGCGGCATGGAGAATTCAGTCTCAAGGTTGACCAACTCAGCGTCAAGGGAAAACGACCGGACGATGCCACGGACAGAAAGTGGGGATACAGGGTCCGCGAGTTGGCATGGAACTCAGATTCAACTGTGCTTTCGGTTTGGGTTGAAGGAAATGACGGGGATGTTGGTAAGGCTATCACTGAACTCCCCCAAGCTCCTGCTGAATGTTATCAGTTCAATTCTGGACGATGGGAAATTACCACTGGTATGGCCATTCACAAGCTTTTGACATGGGAGCTTACGCTACTTTTGAGAAGGTATCTTAAGCATGAAATAGCTGCCCCAACATCGTCATCCTCCAAACCTGGTCAATTTACGTCCTTGAGTTGGCATCCAGAGATAGCCTTGCATCTGATACTCACAACAACTTGTACGCTGTGACTCTGTTGGTGGCGGAAATCGAGAGACTCACAGAGACTTATCTAGCCAAAATGATCCAGAGGGTATATTCATGGGACAGTTTCGTTTCTCAGTCTTCGCCTCCCAATGACTCCGGCACCGTTGCCGTGCTAGATGGATGTTGGTTGATTTTCTCTTTTATTACAGGACGTGGTTGACATTTTCTTCAGCGTCGATACTGCTGACGCCCTTCCGGTCGCAGAACGTTCCTCCACCAATGTCCTCCTACCAACTTTCTGTCTCACCAGATCTTTCGCTTAAATCCCCAATACCTGCCCACTCGACACCAGTCTACGTGACATTCTCGCCTGAAAATGATGCTCTGGGTGTTCTTTGGGAGCACGGATATGTCGAAATATGGTCGCTCAAGACAAGGCTACTTCCTGGCCCGGGAAAAATCATGGACCCTTCCAAGCTTTTTGAAGAGATCATTCATGAGAGCAAGGACACACGTTGGAGACAGGTCGCTGTCCGGTTAAATGGCCCTGACTCGTATTCTGTCACAGTACTGGGAACAGGTCCAGATTCGCCCACAGACACCATCGCTCTACTTCGTGTCAAGGGAAGCAATATGGATAGCATTCACAAATTCCAGCTGCCGTCTCGGAACTGCCGCCTGCTTACTGGGTCCGTCGTGGACACGTATCAAGGTCCAGACGGTACTATCTTTCATTGTGGGTCATACTTTCGCCATAGCTTCTGTGGAAACATTCAATATTGAATTCCTCTTAGATACCGAGGAAGCAAACATCGCTTTGCCTGTCGCCCGTTTCCCAGAGTTCTGTATTCATGTTCACAAAATTGTGATCCCTCCAACAACTCCAGAAACGGAAGAACACGTACTATATGTAGGCCTCGCAAAATCTGGTAAACTGTATGCATCGAAATCGGATGACGAATCGCGGACGATGTCCAAGAACACAACCTCGTTTACCATCGCTTCCGGTTTCGTCATCTTCACGACAACCCTGCATGAAGTTGTATTTGCGCCCATTGCCTTACTTTCCAAGCTCTTTGAGCAAACCGATGCAGCAGCTCCGAAAGAGATCCCACCCGACTGGCCCACTCGTAAGGTAGAGCGAGGGTCGAGGATTGTAGTGGCCGTTCCGAGTTCGATGAGCCTTGTTTTGCAAATGCCGAGAGGAAACCTCGAGACTATCAACCCACGGCCTCTGGTGATGGAAGTGGTTAAGCAGGATTTAGATGCGTATGTTGTTTCTCTCATCATTTTCTGCGTTATTGCCATCTCACTTTTTTTCTGTCCGCAGTGGAAATTACCGCAAAGCGTTCTTCGCTTGCCGCAAACACCGTATCGACCTCAACGTCATCGTTGACCACGATCCTGAGGCGTTCGCTGAGAGAATTCCATCATTTGTGGAACAGATCCCTGAGGTTGAACATCTGAACCTCTTCCTTGCCCTCGTCGGGTAAGCTCCATAACCTCAAGAACCTTTTGGACTCAGATTGAACTATCCGTTTCATAGGCGTGGGTCTCATTCTCCGGAGTTCATCGCGAAATGTTGCGACGGCTTCCAGGTGGAATTGGAAAAGAGAGATTTAGTGAAATATGTCAATTCAATACTAACAGCACATGTCGTCAAGACTCCACCTGATCACGAGGCTGGTCTAGCGCTTCTGCTCCGTCTGCGAGGTGAGCCTTCTTTTCTTAATCAACGGATCATTTCCAGCTCTAATCTCTGACAAAAATTAAAAGAAACCGACCCCAGTGTGGTCGAAGAAGCCGTCAAATATATCATCTTTCTCGTCGATGCTAATCAACTCTTCGACACAGCTCTCGGAATGTACGACTTCTCTCTCGTAATAATGATTGCACAACATGCACAGAAGGTGGGCGTGGTTCTATTCTTGAAATACCCTGGGCTGTCCCAATTTATCGCCATATTTGCAAGCGTGGAGTTGGAAAATGGGGCTGGAAAGGCAAACACTGTTGGAAACACGTTACTTATAATTTGTTTTAGGATCCGCGAGAATATCTTCCGTTCCTCCGAGAACTCCGTGCATTGGACAAGTATTACCAGCGGTTCCGCATCGATGATCATTTGAAACGGTACGAAAAGGCCCTCAGGAACCTCAGCCTCGCAGGTTAGTCATCTTGTACACATTTTCTGATATGCTTGTGCTGACAACCTATTTTTCGAATAGGTCCTGAACGGTTTGAAGAGGCTGTTGCATACGTCGAGAGTCATCAGTTGTACGAATCGGCCCTCGCAATCTGGAAAGGCACGGAACAATATGAGGTATGTGCTCTATTTTGAACTACCTCTGCTCTTACTAACCCCACTTATTCTCCCAGGACATTTTAAATTCGTATGGGGATTGGTTGTACGAACGCAGGGAATTCCGAGAAGCAGCCTCAGGTCAGTCACGGTTGTTATCGGGCTTCATCGAGAGTTTCTGAACTAATATAACATACTCGTCTCAGTCTTCGTCGAGGCAAAGCGGACAACTAAGGCAATGTATGCTCATGAAAAATCCCTCGCATGGCAGGAGCTGTTCGATCTTGCTGTGTTGGATGGTATGCCGGAGGACGACATCGTTGCAATGGGGTATCGTGTCGCAGGTTAGTGCCTGGTCTTATTTTTAGTGTTCGGGATAACTAAACCTTTATCTGACAAATGAAGAGGATTTGGCTTCGAAGAAAAGGCACGCAGAGGCTGGGCGGGTATTGTTGGATTATTGCAAAGACATTCGGGAAGCTGTGATCGCCCTGGTCCAAGGGAGTGCATTTTCCGAGGCTCGCAGAATTGTATGTTCCTTCTGGTTGTCCGCTTTTGGTTGGCAGAACTAACTTTCATTAATTATATTTAGATCAGCTTGAACGGGACACCTGAGTTGTTGGAGGATGTAGTCCACCCCGCTTTGTTGGAGAGCCGAGTCCAGATATCGGAAGACATCGGAGAGATGCAAGAACAAATCAGGAAGCAGGTCGCCAGGCTTCGAGAGCTCAGGATTAAAAAAATTGAAGAGCCCGGTGAGACGCTATTTTCATCCTTGTATCCTCAGGCCACTCACCGACGACGGTTCCCGTTCTAGACGCGTTTTATGGGATGGAGGACGACGTGGCTCTCCACAACGTGGACGTTATGACCGATGTGTCCATGCCGGCGACTGCCTTCACCCGTTACACGGTCGCGCCCACCTCCGCTTCTCGGTCTTCCAGGTAGGACTTCTGATCTTGATGTTTATCCACATTGTTCACGCGTTTCTCTCTCTGGAATAGGCGCACATCTCGGTCGAAGCGAAAGATGGAGAGAAAAATTGGGTCGGGACGGAAGGGCACAGTGGATGAAGAAGAGTACCTTTTAAAGTCTATCACTAAATTGGTGGAGAAATTTGCGGTGACCAAAGGTGTGTCTCTCCGTGGTCATCGCGTTTTGCCGCGGTCTCATTATATTTTTCCAATGTGCCAAGGCGAAGTTCGCAGTTTGCTGCCACACCTGTTCCAATTTACGGATGAACACCGCGAAGAAGGGTCAAAGTTGCAGCGGGAGGTGGGTGACTTTGAGCAGGAGATACAGGAGGCTCTTGATGAGATCTGGGCGCGACCACCTTCCGCCGAGGGTGATGAAGAACCTGAGCAGATAGGATGGGCGGCGCGGATGGCAGAGATCGAAAAACGCAAGGCTATCAATCCGTTGGACAAGGTCCCGAAACCCGACCTTTCCCAGACCAAGGACTGGCGAGTGAAGCTCATGGTTCACAAGTAAGTAAGTTCCAGGAGGACCAGAGGAAGACTATTTTGGTAGAGGCGAATGGGTCCGCATGTCGTAACCGCGTGTTCACGATGATCCCCCTGGAGCGCCCGGCGAGAAGCAGGTAATTTTACCGTGCTCTTGGCGGATATGAGGACCCTAAAAAAGAGGCAGATCGAGGACCACTTTCGGTGTCCCTCGGGATTTCAAGTGGGATTTTCGGGACTTTGTATTACATGATATTAGGATTGGTTATTCTGAATATCGGGCAGACGTTTCATTTGGAGTGATATATGGCGGTGTTACCTCCGTTGGATCCCATCGCAACAAATATTTTTCACATGTGCACGGCAGTTGCTGGGTTTTGTTGGCAATGGCAGTTGAGGTTCAAAGGCTGGAACACATGGACCCTGACCGTCTTTGCGAGATTTAGACCAGATTGGAAATCAATCCGCCTCTTAGCTTCTGCTTATCATCTTTTCTTCCATTTTCTTGTTAGTTCATCATCATCACATACCTTTTCCCTCTTTTTTGTTGTTGTGCTAACCTCCACCAACCATGGCCGCTCGGGCGCCGCAACACTCAGCAACTTCCCTCGCTCGCTACGCAACTGCAAGGCAACCCGATGTCGATGTATTCAACGGAAGCAAATCAAGAGACTACTGCAATTCGTTTTGGGGGGTGGGCGACACGGGCCCGAACATTATGTTTGCACGGATGCGGGGCGCATCGAAGACGACAGATGAGCTGCGGAACTTTTGGAATGAAAGGTGCGTGCAGTTCACATCGTGGGTACGCACGCCATTGAGCATCCCTACAGATGCATTATTGAGGAGGAATATGCGACGCGACTTGCAAAGCTGGCGAAAGCTCCCATTGGAGGTGATGAGATTGGGTGAGCTTCAGATAATCCTCCGTTGTTTGTCGTAAATGCTGATAGCCTGCGACAGGGAACTTCGTCGCTCACTGGATACCCTCCGGCTGGAAACCGAGAAGCAGGCCGAGAACCACCTGGAACTGGCGAACCAAATCCGCCTTGACCTCGAGGGCCCAACTGCTCAATTCCATCACAAACAAGTCAATCATCGGCGAACTGTCCAAGCTCCGATGGAGCGAAAATTCAAGGAGAAGCAGTCCCAGGAATCCTACGTGAAGAAATCACGCGAGAAGTACGAGGGTGACTGTCTACGGATCAACTCTTATACCCAGCAAGCGACCTATATGCAAGGCAGCGATCTACAGAAAGTCCAACAAAAGCTTTTGAGAATACGGCAGACAATGGAAGGAAATGAGAAGGATTTTGCTAAATTTACTCGGGATCTTTTGGAAACGCTACAAGTATGGGAGAAGGACTGGAAGGACTTTTGCGATTCATGCCAGGATCTTGAAGAAGAACGGGTGGATTTCATGAAAGATATAATATGGGCATATGCGAACGATATATCCACGATATGCGTCGCTGATGATCAGGTATTCATTCCTCAACTAATCGACATTGAGCAACCTGCTAACCACTTGATTTAGTCTTGCGAACAGATACGCACTGCACTGGACCAGCTGGAGACAGAGAAGGACATCGAAAACTTTGTTAACGAATACGGGACCGGAAACACGATAGCACGGCCGCCAGAAATTTCACACTCAACCGGATTACTAGAACCTCAACTTCCAGGGTCACCACTGACTCGAACGGCTGACCATAAACGAGTCTCTCGACGTTCGGCACCTGTTTACCAACATTCTGATGCGGCGGCTCTCACCCACAATCGGCAAAAGTCCGTGGACGATAATGGCACACAAAAATCGACTAACCATGTCAACGGCGACTCGCGCTCATATGAGGAGTCTATCTCGCGGGAGAGTGGTACCAGCCACAATGGTCGCGGCACAACATCGCCGCCGCAGACCAGTCCGGCTAGTCACCCCCCACCGCCTGTGCCCGAGGTGGCGCAGTCAAGTCTGGCTCCTGCAGCAACAGCTCCTGTTACCCGCACCCCATCACCTGCTGTCAGACCGCATAGGGAGTCACAGCCTCTTCCAATGCTTCCGTCAGGTGGCTCAACCCAAAGGCAAGATCGATCCCAAACACCACCTCCGCCTCTTCCACAGCAGGGCAATCGTATCCTATTCTATGGTAAGTGGAGCCATCCAGACAACTTGTCATGATTCTTACCAAGTTTATACTTTTTATTTTATCAATGTGATAATAGTGAAAGCACTGTACGAATACCAGGCTACTATCGAAGAAGAATTCGATTTCCAGCCTGGAGATGTTATCGCTGTCACGGCCACACCAGATGATGGCTGGTGGAGCGGAGAGTTGCTTGATGAAGCGAGGAGGGTTGAAGGGAGGAACGTCTTCCCGAGCAACTTTGTCTGCTTGTTCTAGTGTGTTACCCAGGAAAACACACACAACACATTATCATCCCGCCCATCTACTTCTGGTGCATTTCGTGGTTTATGTGGGCATTGTGTCGACACCGCCGATACCCCCCCATCCTTACCTATTTTTCCATGGACCCCACTTCTGTCAATTTAAAATTACTGATCACCAATCTTTCATCACGTGTCTCCCCTCCGCTTAATCTGACATGCTTTTCTCGGTTGACCCCTCCGTCCCCCTCGCTCCCTTGTCTTTCTAGTTTCCAACACAGTGGTTGTATTAAGGTTGCTTTAATTTTTTGTCACCACACATCCTTGTTCGATCACCGTTCCCTCCTCCTTGACGCTTGAAGTCGATGCCTCCCGGGCTTCAGTATGTGTATGTAGATACACCCATCTAGACTTGTAATAGTGTACTTCGTCATGGGAAAATGGCTATGTATGCTTGCATTTTTATTATTAACTCCACCAGCGATCAATCAAAAATTGATTATCTAATGCCTTGAGCGCCCGTGTAGCGTGGCACGGGCGCTCGTTGGCTGTTCTGGGAAAATTGCTCTGTTGAAATGAAGAGAAGAGCGTTTGTTGGTGCTGTATGCATAGCCAGGTTTTCAGTGTCAATTTGTAGTGCATAGACTTTTTCAAAGGAGCTATACTCGTTGACGTTCACTGATAACTTCTACTACGTGTAAGAGCACAGGAGATTCAAGGGAGATTGTTGGCAGTTTGCCTACGCTGTGACGGGGACATGGTACATCAGTATCACATCCCCAATGAGCTCGTATCTCCCCTTCAATTCCTTGAAGTCAGTTAAGTGCTGCGGGTGTGAGAAACGGCGCCTAAATTAACTTGTTGGATCGAAATTTGGTTCGATGTTCGCCGCATTTCAGAATCGATTCCACTGGAATACTTAGAAGATATAAAGGGGTTGCCTTTGATTCTCGGTTAGCGTTGACATATCGACTGTCTCTAGCAACTGGAGTCGTTGAATTTGATGGCAAGGACGACTAAGCCGTATATCGGACACTGGCAGACCAATTATTGGGGCAGGTTAAATATCACAATTTTCGAGCTAGAGAAACCTAGAACTAGGGGATTTGACAGCCTTGTGTAGTGTATCCTTGGACATATAATAATATTCGTGGAATATCACCGCGACAATGACGCTTGGTTGAGCTGTCCGAAAGGCGCATAATTATCCTCCGATGTACGGATTGGTGTCATTGGTGCTTTTCTAAAGTAAAGTATTCGAGGTTGTTAACCAGGAAGGATGCTCCTTAAATTTCTCAGGCGATCGAGTTAAAAAGCGTAAGTCCAGATGGATTCAAGCTAGGTTTTTTCCCCCTGATTTCCAAGGATGATCTTCTTCACGGCCTTGTCTCTCGTCTACATTACTGCTGTGTTGGGTTCGCCCCCTCTCGAAAACCGCAGTGGGTTTCTTCGGTTTCTTCAATTGAAAATACTCATTCTGGATTTCCATCTTCGTTAATGTAGATTCGTGGTCTGAGCAAGTTGTCACTTTGCACAACCAATATCGTGCGGAATATGGCGCCCCGTCAGTTACTTGGAGCAAGTCGCGATACGCCGGTGCCCTATCTCTTGCGAATAAATGTGAATTTAATCACAGGTATGTTGAGGGTGTTCCTATATACTCGAGTATATAACGCAGAATGTTGACATCGAGGTCGATGCTTGATTTATCAGTGATCCCCAAGATCAATACGGAGAAAATTTGGTAGGCTATCTGCTCCTCGAAAATTCTGCGGTGGTTTACAGCCAAATAGTATGCAGCGACTGGTGATGCGAGCATTGCTGATGCCTTGGGGGACTGGATGAGTGAAGCATGTAAGTGGACTTGTTCTCCGAGTTGCAATATTACGGCAAACTGACGGCTCAAAAAATTAGCGGAATACGATTGTGAGTCTGAAGGGGAGAATTCCATCGGTTTTCATATTGTTCTGATTGAACACAGATAATAACCCTGGGTACTCTGACGCGGCGGGCCACTTTACCCAAGTCAGTTTCCAACATTTTGACTTTAGGTCCGAAGTGACCCTCGTTCCATAGGTGGTCTGGAAGAGCACAAATCAGGTTGCTTGCGCCATAGCCGATTGTCCTGCCGGCACCATATTTCCAGACGCCGCCTCCAAGTTCATTGTCTGCCAATACACTCCTCCCGGAAACTACGACGGCGAATTTGCGTGCGTACCTTCATTTATGGCCTTGTAAGCGCGTCGAACAAATCTGTTTACAGACAAATGTGGGTAAACACATGTAGAATATGATTGTGGATTTGAATCCGTTCCCGACTTTTAATTGATCACGTGCTGAGAGAATGTTCCTTGAGCCGGAATGATGGAATGTGAAGCTCATTCCCCTCTTTTTCGCAATAAATGGTCGCTGTGCTTGATGGAGTATGGCCATAATGAGTCTTAGCTCTCATCTCATACTCGTATCAGCTTTCCATTTCCAGAGGCTGTCCTAACTTCCCAAACCAGAAGGCCATCACAGTGTTGCCCACGAATACACAGGATCAGGCGAGGGGTATGTACCTTCAAATTCCCATCACGCCGATCTGGTCGAGCCATTGGTTCTCTCCCAGGTGCCTGGCCCCCTCACCCATCCTCTCCAATGACCGTCATGACGTCGGTTTCCATAAGCCAATCTTCCCACAAGGTTCCTGGAATAAAACACAAATGCCTAAGGCGCAAGTCGCGGAGGACATACGAGTTGCTGGATCCAAAGAGGCCAGGGGAAGCTGTCTCTTTTGACATAGGCCAGGTCAGAGAGATAGTACTTATGGACAAACGTCTGCGTGAGGAAGGGGTCGTTCGATCCGTTCCAGCTGGCTACACCGAGTTTGCACAACGCTTCAATCAGTACACCACCGGGCGCGAGCGATTTGCGACTTATTCCTTCGTCCATGGCAGATACGTAATCCACAAGGACGGGAGCCCGATTGCATGGGAAGATTTCTTGATTGATGATTCCTTGTTCGCCTCGAATGCGGATTTTATGGAAAGCCCATCTTCCGAAACTTCTGCTTCACCGACTACTCAGAAGGACGGGAAACCGACGTCGGGAATTGATGTTAACTCTATTCCGCTTCAGCAACTTTCTGCTCGAATGAAAGAGGCCATGAAGACAACGGACGAGCTCAGTAAATTCTGGCTGAGAAGGTGTGTCACCTTGATATTTCTTCCCCTATATCCGCCACTTACGTCGTTGATATGCAGAGGTGCTATTGAGCATGAATATGCTTCTCGACTTGCCAGATTATCAGAGACCCAGTTCGGAGCCAACGAGCCTGCGTACGCACCTCATCACCTAGAAAATCAAGGGGCTTCGTTGACTCTATCTATATTTTTTTAGGGAATTTCGCAGCGTCATAGATGCCCTACGAATTGAAACAGCAAAACAAGCGATGAATCGCCATGAACTTGCGAAACAATTTGCCGTCGACCTAGAGTCTAGATGCGTCAATCTGCAGCTGAAGCAGAGTGCACATTGGAACCAAATTTACGAACCCACATCGATGAAGTTGCGGAAATTCCTCCAGCCTGAGTCACCTCAAACCGATGGCGTGTCTGTGGAGTGGAGGAAGGAGTACAACAACATGCGACACCCAATTGATGCTCTTCGCAGAGAGGCCATCCAACAAAGCGAGCATGCAACAGGCCTATCGAGGCACGACTCCTTTGATGATATATTGGCCAGGCCTACAACAAATCAGTCGAAGCCATCTTCTGGGTGGACGAATGAATGGGCTACTCTCCGCATTTCTTGTGAACGGCTAGAAGCAGACCGTTCGGAGTTTATGAAAGGCCTGCTTACTGCATATGCCGATGCGTTGTCCACTATTCGTGCAGCCCAAAATGAGGTGGGGTGCCTCTTGATGTTGATTTGCTTACAGTTGACGTCTCTTATAACCAGTCCTGCAATACCATCAACTTTTCCCTCGACTTGTTCAGGCCACAAGATGTTGTTGATGACTTCATTCAAACGTTTGGAGGAAACGAAACTCTTGTTGAAGACGTTGACTTGCAGGCTAGCCCGACACATTTTTCGCACAACCCCGTTCGCAAGGGGAAAGAGCAAATTACCGCCCCTTCTGTCAGGGTTCCTTTGCCGACTCCTAGCACGAGGAACGAGACTGTCAGGCGATCGCGAGGCAAGTTGTTACTGTTGAAACTTTCTATCTCAAAATTTAACTTGACTTTTTCAGTGAAAATATCGACGACCTCCGAAGCGGGACCACAACCCAGTTCCAACAATGAAGGGGTTATGGTGATAAACGGTAATTCGTCAAAAAGCAATAATAGACTCGAAAAGGGGAAGAGTCTGACAGTGCAGGGCGAACGTCAGTATCCGCGAAACACTTCCTCTGAAGTCGCTGGGCCGCGAGAATCATCAACTCCGGTTACGACACGTTTACGACCGGCCAGTTTTTATTCCAAAATAAACACATTCTGGCGGCCCACTGCTACAGCCCAGTCTCAAAGCTCGTCCTCGACAAATACGGATTCTCAGAGGCGCGGGCGACCTGTTCTGGTGGGTGATAAGTTGGCGTTTTCTTGATAACGGTTGTTGATTTGATTGAGCCTTCAGGAAATCAAGACTGCGTTTCAGAGAGGACGGCTGAGCTAAATATCTGGGCGGCATCATCATGAGCGCGATTGTTCTTGGGGCTACAACAAAACTATCTTATTCGCTTGGAAAGCTTTGAATATCGGATGGCAGGGTTATCTCTGCGAAAACTAGATCGCGGTTTCCCTTTCTTTGTAGGAACACATCTCCACCAGGACAATGTATTTATCGACCGTACTGATACTTCATTTATTTACCTACCCCATGCATATGTACCACCATCGCTCCAATCATACTGTTGTAATCATATCTATTGTTATCGTGAATGTTTCTATATACATTTACCAGCAAATATTCTTTGCACCGTTGTCTAGAAGAACTTGATGACTTGATGATCAGCTATGTAAGTTCTAACCGTGTGAAGATCAAAGGAGCCTTGACATCAAGCCAGTTTGACCTCAACTAATTCCGCGGTTCTTTCTTAATCGTTCTTGAAAGTCTCCTGCAATTCGGGCTTTCCTAGTCATCCTGCAAATAAACCAACGGACATCCCGGAACCACCGATTGCACGGGCGCCACATGTCCCTCACAACCGAAAAAAAATTCCCAATCCCGTGGATAAGTTTTTCGGCGGTTGCGGATTCTGCAGTTGCTAGCGAGATAACCACCAACGAGCAACATCCGACAATCGCTGGGCTAGATCTTCGACTCAATGCTCACTAATCGGGCATGCTGTCGTGCTCTGCCTCCCGGCCTGCACACCCCCACGTTATCACAATTGGCCCCTGGACCGCCGGAGGGTTTCCTTCTTTGTTCTCCGAGTCTGACTCGTTTGTTCAAGCCACTCTCTTTTTCTTGCCTTCTTTCTCTTTCGCGACCGTCCTCTTTCTGTGATGGCAATGACGGTCGTCGTTGAAACCCCGGCTTCGGATGGGCCTTGCGCACAGCCAGTGGTACCCCAGGAGGACAGTACGACCCAAGCTCGGTCGAAGCGAAAGTCAAGCTACAAACGGCGCAGCCCAACACCTCCGCATTTAAAGCGGCATAAACAGTTTTATATGCATGAAGGGAACATCATCATACAGGTTTGACGTCTCGATGATTTTTTCCCAACATGCCTCGTTTTTAAAACCTCGTGTTCATATTTATAGGTGGAAAACACCCTCTTCCGTGTATCACTGTCTGTCTTGCACGAGAATTCGCCTATTCTGCAGAGCACGATACCCCCCATACAATCTGGAAGTTTACCCCTCGTAGGGTTCAACGACAAATGTCCTCTCATCCTCCGTGAGGTAGCAGAAGTGGATTTCGTAAGACTTCTCTCTATCCTGTTTCCATCGTTAGTGGCTCTTTCTTTGCTTTCATGATGGTCGCTGAACTCGAATTTCTTTAATAAAAATAGTCAACTGCAATCACCCAAGAAACCTGCGACCATTCACGAGCTCCTCTCCGTCCTTAAACTCGCGACCAGCTTCCAGATGGAACGGGTGCGCGCCGCCGCGATGCTAGAGCTACATCAACTCCCAATTGACCCCATACGCAAGATAGCGATTTGGGAGGAATTCCGCCTGGACCCCGATCTTCTATTTCCCTCATTCGTGGAGCTCTGTCAGCGTTCTGAACCTCTAACACTGCCAATGACAATGAGCCTGGGGATACGCAATTTTACGAAGGTCGCTGCCTCGAGAGATTACTATAGGCAGCGAGTGGGATGTATAGAGTGTCGGCGGACGATGCTGAGCGTGGAGGAGAGTCAGAAAATCGCGGAAGGCATTGTCGCGCTGGTGTTTGCGAAGAAGCCGATGGCGAATGAGAAACCTTTGTTGTGACCGAACTGCGTTTGCGTCTACGGAGGTTTTGAATAATGACAATGATGTCTATAATAATTCCCAGTATAATAATAGTAATTAATGAAGCGATCTAATACTTCCTGGGACCGAGAAGACACCGAGAGTGATGACGAAAAGAGGTGGCTAGGTACGCCTATGTTCGTCGTAGTGAGGAGAAAAGACTGCTCGACTTTTTGGGAGGTTCTATTTTCTCTTCTTTCAAAAATCGGCTAACGTCGATTGGCTCTCCTGTGGGGGGCGTTGACCATTTCTCGACTGCGTTCACCAAACCATGTTCTATCCATCGAATAAACATGCTTTCACGTTGCCAAACTCCTGTGGTCCAAATGGCAAGAGGGCCTACAGGGATTTCTGTTTTTGACGCTTCCAGTGGTAATTCTTTCTCGGGGTCCTGGCTGGACGCGGACGAGGTGAGCAAGTTTTGTCTTTGGCGGTCAGAATGCATTCGCATCCGATTGGCAATCACGACATCCGTAAAAACACGGTCGCCCACGATGATAAGCTCGTGGTCAAGAATCGGAGATCGTAATGAGGAGAAGTATCTTCGAATGCCGGCTATGCATGAATAGGCAGGTTTGTATGCTTTGTGACGGAGAACCGGCACTTTGAGGTGGTGGGTAACTGATTCCGACTGTAGATAACGGTGAGGTTTTTGCGATATAGTGATGGGCAGAATGGACGCACCTGAATACCTCCTGCATCGAGCTTCGTGCCTGCGGAGTTGCTCACGATGAGGACGTTGTCTTCTCCGAAAGTTTCACGGCAAATTTCCCATGATTTCTGAATGTATCAATTTTAATGTAATCCTTCAAAGGATGAGAGAGAACAAGGCATGAACCTGGAGCTCCGGAACGATGGTATCTCTATGTGGCAAAGTCTGTCATTGGTTGTAAGGCATAAATCACGGTCGCAGGATAGAAGAAATGCCAAGTTACCAAACAGTTGTCCTTGTCAAAGACTGCCCCACGATATCCTGCTCTCTTCAACGCACAAAAGTCAATTTGGCGAATATCTTCCTGTGCCGTCATGGTCAAAAATTGAACTGACGAAAAAAGAAAATCATCACAGCTACCTTTAACCACCAACGCTGGCACAACTAGCCTCGGGTATATCAGCAGTTGGAAGGGAACGAGAAGGCCTGGGATGTTCAACGGCATTCTGATTCTGAAGCAAAGGCTGAATTCGGGACGACCAAAAATAGGCGCCTTGTTTGTTGGACAAGACAATGGCAAGCAGGCGGCCCGGTCAGCTCACCTCCATCACTGCACCCTACTTGGCACCACAGTGACCACACTAAAGTTCAAACACGAGGAATCTCACTTTCTGTCAATATTCCGGTGGTAGCGGAAAAGCACTTCAGGAAACAATTGACTCAACCCTTCGAAACGATCCTTCCATCGAGTTCGGTTATCCTATGACATGCCTAGAACAAAAACATTGTCGCCCACTACAGCCACTAGCGCTTGCCGCAATTGTCCTGTCCGTTTCAGATCTTTAGATCTTGTTACAATGAATGCTCCAAACCCTCTGGTTTGATTTGGAACAGGCTCTGGAAATGCATTGGTTTCGTGCTGTAATTGGGAGTCGTCTTGATTCTGAATCCCTCAACTTTCTGAACTCAGTTCCATCCTCCGTAACTCACCGTGCATCGCCGGAGGGCTCGTGTCCTTGGTATCAGCAGTGGCCTCGAGGTGGAAGGGGAAGGTGCAACGAACATTCTAGATGTGGGTGCCCAGGGCCGCAATTTCTGTAGACCTATACCCTAGTTCGTGGCTATCGGCAACTGAGATTTGAAGAACGACCACAGTAACCATATTTCGCCGCTGTATATAATCCATCTCCTACTCTTTTCTTTGTTTCCATCCAACTCTTACCTTCATACAGAAGACGAAGTTATAGGCCATCCGATTCTCGCCATGCATGCCCCTACACCGCGACCAGCCATCTGGACAGTATCCGAGTGCGTTGGTTCTGCCTCTTCGTATGGTAATGCTCCATGCTAATTAAGGACTCATCAGCCATCTATCGAAACTAGGCTCTCGCCCGAGGACGATCCGTTGCAAAACCCTACATCGCAGTGATAATTTATGAATTGTATGTTTTTCTCTTCTTTCCATATCCTCAAAGTTAGTTTCAAATGCATATTCGGTATCCAGTGCTGCAACTCGTTATTGTTCTCTCTTGGGATCTGCCGTTGTTTTCTATGTTACATTTTCGAGGAACGTATTGTCAATGGCACTGTTATGCTTCTCTCAATACGCAGTTTGAATTCTGTGCAAGAGACCCAAGCAAAGATCCAACCCCTTTTGCTTGACAAATAGCGCAGCGCCATGGGCGACTGTGCAAGTGTGAAATGAACGCTCTGCGAATTCGAAGGCTCTTGGTGCAAGATGAAGAGGCCCAGACACTGACTGCGATGAGTTGACGATGAGGCTCTGTAGTTGACTCGGGTCTATGTCCCTCGAACCATTTCATTCATGACAATCTTTCTATGGTCGTGTAGGCTATATTTTGCAGTTGATAATATACACTACGCTACTTAAGTACTCCTCATATGAGATTTCCAGCTACAGCCAATTCAAACTTGCTGCAGAACAGCCGTCTAAAAAGAGGAAGTTCTTCGCACGGCAGGTTGCCTTCGACACAGTTTACAGCACTTACAAAACGCCAACACCAAACTCTACCTCACGATGAGCGACATCTTTGGTGGCGAATTCTCATCTTCATTCCAGAGTACTGTCACCGACGAGATCGACTTTGACCGCGCCGCGTCAGCTTTCCCCGACATCTCACTGGACGGAAGCACCGAATTCCCAAGCGCACCACCTCCTGCCGCGGGGAGAACGAACAGTGGGTTCTCGTTCGAGGACTTTGACGCCCCAGTACCGCAGAACAATACCGCGGTCAAGGTCACTGGAGATGACGAGATTGATAAATTCGAGAGCGAGTTTCCTGATATTGATGTTCCCAGTGTGAGTTGGCTCGTTCAGTTCATGTACCTGCGTTGCGAGATATACGGCGCCAAAATCTCAATCGTTGGGATTTCCTGCACTTCTCTGCGGTGTTGTTTCAGCTATATCTGGCGCAGTGATGTGCTTGAATAGATTCGTTAACACCTATTCTTCATCTCGCAGTATTCTGCCCCGCAGCAACCCGCATTTACTGCGACATTTGCACCGCAACCGCAACCCTCTGCATTTTCATCAACCCCCATTTTGAACCAAACAATCGAAGATGAACCTCAGGTCATCAAGTACGTGTTCTACCTGCCTTTTCCGGAATCTCTCACTCAATGACAACGACCGCAGAGACTGGCGTGAAAAGCAGCAAGAAGAGATCAAAGCACGCGACGCCGAATCGAAGGTTCGTCGGGAGGAAACTATCGACAAAGCCGAGCGGGCGATAGAGGAGTTTTATGAGAACTACGCCAAGAAGAAGGAGAGGAGCATCCGCGATAACAAGTACGGTCCAACTCCCCATGTCAATTCACTGAGATTAATGCCCGTTCCTTCTCTTTCTAGAAACTCGGAATCTGAGTACCTTGCTGAACTCCAAGCATCACTGTCGACTGGAACGACCTGGGAGCGCATCTGTAGCCTCGTCGAGCTCCAAAATTCACAAAGCAAGAGTATTGCACGAACGGGTCCGGGTGCGACTGATTTATCGCGGTTCAAGGAGGTACTGTTGAGACTGAAACGAGAGGGAGATGCTGCTCCGGGAGCAGCTGGTTATTAGCTGCTAGGCCGCGTTTCTCTATCCCCTAATGCCATTTATCCCTTCGTTGCGTACTCGTATTGCGCGGAAAGTAAAATGATCCAGACTCCTTGAAAACATAATATCCATTCCATTGACCACTATAAATGATTAAATGCTATCTGCCAGAGTACCCGTACGCCGGCAGAAACCGTGCGACCCACAATAAAAAAGAACACCAGAACTGAGAAGAAACACCTCAAACCAGCCCATTACATCTTTGCTTTTGTTGCTGTTGGTTCGAGAGCGACCTCAGTTTCCAGCTGCGCGAGGGCTGCTGCGTCCTTGCCATCCTCGGCCTCTGGCGCAGCTGGGGTCGGTACAGCTGGGCTCGACGTAGCTGGGCTCGACGTAGCTGGGGCCGATGCAGCTGGGGCCGATGTAGCGGCCACAGGTTTCGAAGAATGCTCCTCGATAAAAGCGACGATCTCTTGAGCGAGCTTGTCTTTGACACCATCTGGCTCGTTCTGAAGCTCATGGAAGCCACCCTTTTACAAGGGATTAGAAAAAGTAGACCTAAGGCAAGGGTTAGGGGCTTACAGTGAAAAGGGAGAGTTTCTTCTTTGCCGCTGAAAGTTTGTCATGGAAAGCTTGTGAGGCTTTGTGAGATGTCACCTGTATGGAAAAAAGTCAGAAGTAATACAATGAGTGGAATGCTGTTAACGGACTTTGTCTTCAGTACCATGTACCAGAAGCAACTGGTACGAGTGAATTAGAAGCGTTGTCATGAATTTAAAGCATTGAATTTACAGGCAAATCTTTTGGCCAATGAGGTGTGCGAGAATGCAAAATCGTTTGGCCCTGGTTTTCAAACAATATCAACAAAGATATCCCAATCGTGAAGTTCATTACAACACATACCCAAGTCAACATGTCATGGATACCCTTCAAAGAACCTGATTGTTTGACCAACGGGTCCTTGAGATAGGCGGTGTTAACCTCAGGATCGCGCGATAGTTGCTGGGAGCCCAGACCATAATTGTTCAATATGATAGAATTACAAGACAAGCAAAACCGGCGACTTACCTCTGCTTTCACTGCAGCAGGGATCAGCGTGTAAGGCATTACAGCGGATAGCTTTCCCCCAATCCATTTTGCAAGCCTGGGTGCTGGCGTGGTTTGCTCCAGAAGAGGGCTCGTTGCAATGACACCCGCTATAGAGCTAACGGTGGACTTGTACTCGCCCTTATCTCCTTGCGTTGCGAAACCAAGGACCTCTCCACCACCCTAAGGAAATTAGAAGACTATTTAATAAATTCGGACGCTGAATAGTAAGTCATACACGTACCATCGAATGACCCATGAGGAAGACAGGGATGCCCTCATACAGCTTCTGCGTGTGCTTCACAGCCCACTCAATATCCCCCATCTGGTCCTTCCAACATGTTTTTCCGTACGCGCTGGCCTTGCTCCTGTTTCCTTTCGTGTCCTGACCGGTCAACCCAAACCCACGCTGGTCGAAGGCGAATACAGCAATTCCTCGCGCAGCTAGTAAGGGATGGAAGTGTGTGTATCGACCGATGTGCTCGGCGAACCCATGGATGAATACAATAGCGGCCTTGGTGGGATGGGGTGTTGGCTCGTATGTCCGTGTGTAAAATTGGGTGGAGTTGGGACCGGCAAGCCAGGCTTCGGAGTAAGTTTGGGTGGACATCCGTTTGACACTTTTATGCAAGGCTGGAGCGAAGGAAGCAAAGGATCTGTGGGCTGCACTGGATGGCGAGCGGAGGCTGCAGACGATCCCTGTCCAAAGATGGAAGAACATTCCTGATGGGAACATTCCGTAAGCAGCAATTTGGTTATTTTGACCCGTCTCCACATCGTTCGTTAATATTTTATCCAAAACCTGGAACCGAAGAAATAAATTTCTTCCTCTAACAAGCAGCGTATTCAAACGGCAAGTCCTCTCACGGTGGGCAATCTGCTGTCCAGTGCAAGGAAAAGGTTGGGTGTCCAGTAACCTGTCCAGTGGACCGTTGTCACCCAGTTGTCACGAGTCCCTTGTGTTGATAAAGAGAATCAACATATCCTTTGTATTATTACGGACTGGACAAGCGACTGGACATGCAACCTTTTTTCTTCACTGGTTTGCCCGCCGTGTCTAGATAAGATAAGATGAACCAATCACGTGGGTGACGAATTTTCGGATCGTTGATCGGCACGGGCTTACTGTTACAGCTTACCTGGCTTAGGCTCCAAACCCCAACTTCAACCTCTATTTTCAGGCAGCAGTCTGTAGAGCAGGACAATATCGCCTTGACGGCAGGGCGGGATATTACAAGGATGCTGGGTATCTGGGGTCGGTCATGTCTTCGACCACAATCATCCAACGTCGCCGCCGTCCGCAACGGAACCTTCCACTTTGCAAGCGCTAGGAGCTACCACACTTCGCTCGTCATCAGTCTGGGATTACGGAATTTGAGGTGTAAACCCGCAGCTGGTCTATCGTCGACATCGAGGATCCTTAAATATTTGCCGACACGGAGGTTTAACTCGACACAAGTTGCTCCACCAACCCCGCCTTCACGCAACGTCGCCTCGAAGGAGAAACGGTCGCTTCTGTCACGTCTCCTCCCCGCGAAAATTGCCACAAATGCTCCGGAAAGCGTGTCATCTTTCCGAAAGATCGTCGCCCTCGCAAGACCAGAGTGGAAACCACTGACTATTGCAATTGGATTGTTGCTCATTTCCTCTGCGGTTTCCATGAGCGTGCCATTCACTATTGGCAAACTGATCGACTTTTTCTCCTCCACAAACCCTGTGAGTGTCATCTCTCTGGTTTATTACACCCGGTGTTAATTTCATTCGCTTAGCAAATACCTTTCGGCCTTTCGGTTTGGCACGCGTCTGCCGCCCTTCTCTTCCTCTTTACCCTCGGGGCAGTGGCAACCGCTGGTCGTTCTATGCTTATGAGGCTTTCGGGTTAGTTATTGGAGATTGACACTTCGGAGAGCCTTGATATATTATTTTATGCCTAGGTCAACGCATCGTTGCTCGTCTGCGTGAAAAGACATACTCGGCATCACTAAAGCAGGAAGTAGAATTTGTGGAAAGGGGAGAAGGTGATGTGCTGAGTCGGCTGAGTGTTGACACGAGTATCGTCGGTGAAAGGTTCGTGTTCCCAGCTTAGGCCATTCATTCGCTCAAACCATCTACAGCGTGACGCAGAACCTCTCAGACGGTCTTCGGGCAATCGTGATGTCTACAGTCGGGCGTGAGCAACTCAGTCTTCTGAGGACAAAATGAGCACTCATTTCAATATATCTTAGTTGGCGCAATGTTCTATGTTTCGCCGACTTTGACGATGCTGATGCTTGCAGTGGTTCCTCCAGTATCCCTGGGTGCTGTATGGCCTATCCAAAACTCCAGATACCCACGTACTGACGTTCCAGACCTATAGGTTTTCTACGGCCGTTATTTGAAAAAGCTGTCAAACAAAACCCAGGAGGCCATGGGAGAAATGACAAAGGTATATATTGTAAAAAATGAAAAATGGTTAGGCATGATGCTCACGAAAATCTTTCAACTAGGTTGCTTCAGAATCCCTCTCTGCCCTCCGCACGGTTCAGTCTTACAATGCCGTCCCTCAAGAGGAGAAAAAGTTCCACGAGAAAGTGGAAACAGTCCTGGTCCTTGCAAGGAGAGAAGCGATCGCGAGTGGAATTTTCTTTGGTAGTACGGGCTGGAGCGGGAACGTGACCCTTCTTGGTCTCCTTGGATATGGTACGCTATATTCTAACTCAGTCCTTAACAATGTTTTCATACGGTCAAAAGGTGGCACTTTGGTGTCTCATGGTGATATTTCAGTGGGAGACCTTACCAGTCTCTTACTGTATACCGTCTATGTTGGAAGTGGTTTGCAAATGCTCACGTGGGTTGTTTTTTCGATGCAAATTGCTGAACAATTAATTGAGGTTTCTTCCAGATCATTCTTCGTATGTCAGGTTTTCGTTTTCGATATGCTAGAACCTCATTATTTGCGAACTAGTCCTCGATTATGCGTGGAATCGGTGCTGGTGTTCGCGTCTTCGAGGTTCTCGACAGAACTCCTGCGATCCCTTATGCAACAGGTGATGAAGCTCCGAAGGACAACCTCGGCATCATAGAGTTCAAAAATGTACATTTTGAATATCCCAGTCGAAGAGGTGTTGAGATCCTAAGGGACTTCAACCTAGAATTATCCGCGGGAGAAAGTGTGGCAATAGTGTAAGTCCAACAATCCACCACTATGTTCGCTCTTGTTCTGAAAAATGACCTCAGAGGTGAAAGTGGAGGCGGAAAGTCATCCGTACACTCCCTTCTACTCCGGTTTTACGATCCTATCAAGGGAAAAATAACCTGTGATGGAAAAGGTGAGCTTTTGCCTCGAAATGTTCTAGCGACACGGTTTGACGGGCAATATTGAAGATATTCGTGAATTCTCGACCACGTCTTGGCGACAGATTATTGGCTTCGTTCCTCAAGATCCTGTCCTCTTTACTGGTACAATAGCATCGAATATTGCCTTCGGTAACCCAGATGCCAGCCGTGAAGAGATAGAAAACGCGGCGAGAGAGGCCAATTGCGAATTCGTTTGGGGAATGCCAAATGGGTTTGACACTGAGAGTGAGTTCGAGAATATGTAGCCGAGTTGTACTATTCTGACTCGTCATGCAGTTGGTCGACTGAGTTTGAGTGGTGGGCAACGACAACGTCTAGCGATAGCGCGAGCACTGTTGAAAAAGCCCGTAATACTTGCATTGGACGAGGCCACGAGTTCCCTGGATGCTACTTCTGAACGCAGGGTGTGTGGCATAGTTACCTTCGGATGAATCGCCGCTAACTTTGGCATTCTGAAGGTAAATGATGCCGTTGACAAGATTCTTCGCGCAAGGCAAACCACGGTATTGATCGTTGCTCACCGGTTGTCTACAATCGCTCGTGCGGAGCGGATCGTTGTCCTTGAAGGTGGTAGAATCAGTGAAACTGGGACCTATCGCGAGCTTGTAAGCTTGTCATTTTTTTTTCTTTTTTTGGAAGAGCATATCTGACAGGTTACGATGGAAGGTTGGGCGTCAAGATTCAAGATTCCGGGCCCTTATGGCTGCTCAGCTAAATGCAGCAGCGGGAGAACAAGTGTATTTAGGCGGACACGAACAGGTACACGAACAGGTACACGAACACGAGAGTGGCGAAGAAGCGGTTGAGCTGGCGAGCCACCCAGAACCTTTCAAAGAAGAGCACCGCTCAGCTCCGCAGCTTTCATGACCTTCGCTTGTCGTGTACGGTATGTACGTATAACTATAATAGACGAGCATCCACACCACTCCACATATGTATTGATTAGACTTACACATCTTTTTATCTATTTAGTAACCAGTATAGCAATACGTCGAACTTGGACGATTTATTCCCCACCAAAATTCTTATCTCCCATGATGTTCCGGAGGCTATTCAAAGTGTTGACGGCAACTTTGAGGTTCTTGAGTACACGCCACAACCTCGTGGTGGTGCTGACCGAGTCCTCATGTCCATAATGACATAACTCGATAGCTGGGACGCTAGCGCTTCCTCAAGCTTTCTATGGAACCTCTTACCCCCAATAGTACTGAAAGGACCCTCTCACCCATCCACGGCCCAACCGCGATCGAACTCGAAGCGCAAAAGACGCGCCAATTCATCAATGAATTCAAGAAACCACTTGATGACTTGACGGTAAGCGCCGTCGCTTAGAGCTTGGATCTTACGCTAAGCAGAAATTCTGGATAGACCACCTTTTCTGCTTTGCACGCGCAGACGATGCAGGTTGCGACCTCCGGGGGAGATGTCACGGGGAACCAGAAGCTTTCCGAGTAAGTAGATCTATTCTCATGATCTGTCGAACAGATTGGAATTAATCGCGCAGTCTCCTTCAACAAATGGATGCCCAGGATCACAAGCACAAGGCTGGCCTGATAGAAATACAAAGCGAGTGGTTTTCGTGTCGTCTGTTATTTTGTGCTGACAATTGTGTTTGCACAGAAATCCTTGATGAATTGCTCGAGAAAAAAATTGTTGAAGAGATGAGGAAGCAAGGTAATTGCCTATCCAATTGGCCGCGAATGAATCTGACCGAAATTCTAGTTGAGCAGGAAGTTGCAAGTCAAATAGACGAACTTGTTAAAGAACAAGTCGAGGAGTGTCTGAAGACTCATATCCCAAAGGACCTTCAAGATGAAGTGGCCGTTAGCAAACGCGAACTGGAGGCGCTCAATCTGAGGCTTCATAATTCGTGAGTTGTGCTCAGGTGGATAGCACGGTGTTGATCGAATTTCGCCAGGGAGAGTCGTCGTGCCAATGCAAAACTCCAAATCGACAAACCCGGCGAACCTCTGGCGACGATGTTCATGCCAAATGGGAATGTCAGTGGTCGATTTCCCAAGGACCTAACGAGTCTTTTCAACCTCGACGGTGGGTTCCTGCCCTACAAGCTTCGAAATATTCGCGCTAATTATCCAACCATCTCAGCCGAGAACACAAATGCTCTCATGGTTGACTATGGGATCCCTGAACCTTCAGAATCTAGAGACAACAACCTCAATAGGTTTATGCAATTCTGTGGTGTTCGATATCAATTGGTGGAATGAATATCCTTGTTGTTCCGCGTTGCACTGGGAACTGACGATGTTAAGCGTGATCAGGTCCGACGCAGAGGTGCTTTGGGAAAGCACTGAAGGAGAATTTAGGTTGCGCGAGCCCGGGCCTTGTGTCGAGCAGAAATGCGAGCATTACGTCGTGTTAAGTTGGGAATTCCGTATCCTGATGATGTTTTCAACGAAAAATAATTTCAGATGGGGATTGAGGTTGTCTTGGATTCAGGGCAGTGGGGACCCCACCGCCACCACCACCATTCAGGTAGGCAATAATCTCTATTTCAATTTCCGGTGCAGAGTTTTGCTTTCTCTCCCGACATCTTAGAGCATTCATTGCAACACTTTGCATGCCTTCGATAGCTCAGTTGGAAGAGCGTGGGACTGTAATTTGATGACAAAAGCTATCTATCCCGAGGCCATCGGTTCGATCCCGATTCGAAGGATTTTTTGCTTTTTGAAATTTTGTTGAATTTGGATTGCGAACTTTCCCCAGTGCCCACCTCGGAAAGTTTTTTTTTTCTTCTTTCTTTCTTTTTTTTCTTTCTTTTTTCTTTCTCTTTTGTGGCCAGCTTGGGGGAAATGAATCCTTTGAGAATTCCATTCATTCCCTAAGGCAGATATAATTGAAAAAAATGACTCAATTCCATTCATAAAACTGACCGAGTTCCACTGCAGTCTGCAAGAGCTGTTTCACTTGTTTTATTGCTGTTTGCATCAAAGTTGGCACTCGTGTGAATTTCATCAAATTGTGCACCCTCATTCCAACGTCCATATCTCCATGATCTATGGACCAACTGCTATGATTTTACATGTGTTGGAACCCCCTCATAAAGCTCTATTGCGCCCCAGTACTTTAACCATTCAAAAGCGACCACTGCAAATTCAGGTTTTTGGCAGCCTTGTAGGTACTATTCGGGGTCTGCTGCTATGAATATTGTGAAAGTCGAGATTATGAGCTTGGATAATGATATAAATACATGTTCTACAGCGCGCCCCATTGTCAAAATTCAAGAAATTGGCTGCCAAATGGCCAGGGGACACATGTGGTCAGTGCTCCTCGTCCGGGACACCTGATTTCTGTCATTTCTCGGCTAATTTGTCTCATTTTTTTACTGGGGCACAATGTATTACATGTATTTATATTGTTATCCATGTTTATAACCTCTGATTTCTTGATACTCATGGCAGAAGATCCCACATAGTCCTACGGGGCTGCTAAAACATCGAATTTGTAACGCTTGGTTTTTCATTGTGAAAATGGCGGGGCACAATAGAGCTAAATGAAACGAATCCAACGCATGTGAAATTACATTATTTGAGCCGTTCGTTGTAGAGATATGGACTTCGGAAGATTCACCTCGGAAGGTGCAAAATTCAATTTCGCACGAGTGCCAACTTTGATGCAAACAGCAATAATTGCCAACATCATTTTATGAGTGATAACATGTACAACATGTAGAGGGAAGGGATAAAAGAAAGCAAAAGGATGAGGGGACATTCTGTTCTGCCTCAGTTCCAAGTCCAGACTAGCTAACTTAATGTTATGCAAGATAATCAGAGAAAGTGGCAGACTGGCAGTACCCAAGTGCCAAAGTAAGTAAGTCCACACTAGCTAACTTAATGTTATGCAAGATAATCAGAGAAAGTGGCAGTACCCAAGCGCCAAAGTAGTGGGAGTCCCAAAGGAACTAGGAGGTGGATGACATGGCCCACAGTGGAAAGCAGAGTTATGATTTTTTTTGATATGTAGGTAAAGAAGTGATTCATGAATTAGATGATGCTGCATACAGGAGGTGAATGTGAAATAATTAATGTTTAATGTTCAAGGATGGTAAAATGGAAGATAAAAGGCGTGGATATTGTGTTGAATGCCTAACATGTGCTCGAGATTTGCTTCACTCAGCTGCCAGTCGATTGAACATAGGTGGGGCGTGCCCACTGCCCAGGCAGAGCTGAATATGTAAATTTAAAGGAATCAGGATAATTTGTGTGGGGGTAATTGGGTGGAATGGTGTAGGTTCAGTCTAACTGTCGGAGATGAGTGAATAAGGGCGTTGAGCGTAACAAGGTGATAATACTTGATACTTTTGGGAATCGCGCAATAAGTAGACGAGATAATTCTTTAAGAAAGGTTCTGTTCTGGGCAGTTGTTACATGTGACGCGCAACGTGTCACTGCCGCGCGTGTCTTTCTTTTCCCTCTCTTTCTTTCCTTGAGCTTGCGACCGTTGACGTTGACCCCAATCTTGAAGCGAGCTAGCTCGCATAGCCAATGACAGGGGCCACGGACTAGTTGAAGTACCGCCTAGTACCGCTTTACTTGACAAGCTGTGGGCGCCAAAGACCTGTGCAGTGCCAAGTGATACGATAGATGTTTGCAGTGCATGGCATTTTTTGACCTATTCGAGCCTGTCACTGCCTGGAAAGGGTATAGAAGGAGGGCTCATATTTCAGCTGGTTATTGGCATCCTTTCCTGCGCCATACGCTTGCGTTTTACTAGCGCTCTCTGATGTCTTACTTCTATGTGGACCTTGGGAATATCCCAAACTGCTCATCGTCTATCAACCTTCTTGCAATTGTTGCAATCTTCGGACTAAATAACGGTTCGGAGGGAAACCATTGCAATCCGAATGCCGGGCCAGTGGGATTCCCCAGCCGTGCACCAATCACGCGGTCCGTTTCCCCGGAATCACCTGCAGTGGAACCCTGGCCAGAAACCCAACCCAATCCTCACGCCTCATCCGGAACACACCCTCCAGTGGGATTTAGATCCAAAGTCACAACACCAGCTGCTAGCGAGGCGAGCAAGTCGCGAAGAAAGTCACCCCCCAAATATTTTTGCAAGCATTGCCGACAAGGATTTACAAGAAAATCCAATCTTGACCGTAAGCCGCGCGATTGTATTGAATTGTGATTTCCTACTAAAACTTGTCCAGAGCACTATCAATCTCACCTAGGAGTACCTAATAAATCATGCCCTTTCTGCAAGCAGATGTTCATGAGTTCCATCAGTCGACACAAAAAGTCGTGCAAACAGAATCCTAACCGTCATGGATCACACCCGCCGCACTTGGAGCCAGAGGCGCCTAAAGCCGAGTGATAATTTTATATAACTATTTTGACTCCTTTTCTTTCAAGATACCTTACTAGATCTATAATCCATATGTAACCCTTGATTAATCGCGCTTCTGCAGAGAATATAATTGCGCCGTGTTTGACCAATGTGAGAGGCAAGTCCTCAGCATTCCGGGTGTAAAAATGTATCTTCCACTTGACGGCAAAAAATCTACAAGTTACCCCGTACTATTGTATCCTCAGATGGAATACTGATCCTCTTCTCCGCCCAATCCCTGATTAAAACACCTGCAATAGCACTGACAGGTGGAAGACGGAACGGCAACTCATCCCACGATGGCCTTCGTTCAGCGAACCTCGGTTGGGTCATTGTTGTATCCGCGGGCGTCACACCGGGTTCCAGTATGCGTTTTTGCTCGGCGTTGCTGTGACCCTCGGTAATTTCGGCCATCTTCTTGTAATCAGCTTTGCCAAATCTCGTGCCAGACTTGTGATTGAGGACATCCAGGACCTCTTCCCGTGTAAACCACCGTGCATCTGAAGAAACACTTCAGGAATGGCTCCCACATTTCGATGAAACTTACTGACCGACGAGTTCATTGTCCAAATCTGTACGAATCGGTTTTGAGGAATCAGCCCGAGCGTAAAATCCGACCATGAGGTTTGCTGGGTATGGCTGACACACAAATTAGTCGACTAAATTATTGCCCTCGGCGGACATTCCTCTTACCCAGGGTTGGCCAGAGTGGTATTTGACGTTCCAGACGCGAACACCCGCCTCTTCCCACATCTCTCTGGCAACAGCATCTTCAAATGATTCACCGGGTTCGATAAACCCTGCCAAAGCAGAGTAGAATTTCCCAGGAAACCTCCTCTGTATATTGTACTTGAGTAATCGTCATTTTTCGGAAGGTCCACGGAACGTACCCCTCTTCCAAGTAGGATTTTGTCACCAGTTTCATCAATCGCTATCATAATAACGACGGCGTCCGTTCGTGGGTGTGTGAAATTATGGACGCCTGTGCTTTAGAAGGGTCAATAAAAATGAATGATGCCAAAATACAAATACACAGACTTACGCAGTCGGACAAGGCTTTTTATTGTTATTGTCCGCCCAGGGAAGTAATGACCGACAGGCGAGTTTCCAGCCACCCCACATTGAGTAGATCGGCGAACCGCAACCAGCGCAAAACTAAGGAAAAGGGAGGTTGAGATCCTCAATTACAACAACGATCAATACGAGACGCCGACCTTATTGCGCTGATTCCAGTCCAGAATACTCCTCGCCGATGCAAAGACGGCAGCATCGAAGGCATCGAGAGTGGACATGAGAGCGCGGGGTTCAGACCAGGCTAATCTCTTGCCTTCTCTCCCTGGGGTGGTTTCGCTCAGCATCCCTTCTAGCACTTCCAGTGTGGAGTCTAGATCTAGAAGATCCATGGCGAAATATGGAATACCATTGACTTTCTTAATGGCCGTTTCTGGATCACTGAAGTCGGAGGCCAGAAGCGCAGTACTGTTATCGTCCTTGTCGGTTTCATGCAGCCCAAGGAAAACAACAGGAATACCGAGATGCCTCGCAGCCTCTGTAGGAGAGTGTTGGGGATGATCATGACTTTCTCCATCTATCTCCACCACAAGTTCTCCAGGTTCTTTCCCCTGGCCAAAATATGGGGTTGGTCCCAGGAATTGTTGGACATCCGAAGTGCTTAGATATACTGGGGAAGGTTTGGTCGATCTATCAGCGCTTGAAACGATTAAGGGTTGTCCAGCATTGAAGAGTAACCATTTCGTCTCCGGAATAGCTGCGATGGCGTTTAGAAACGACTGAGATGGGCGAAGCCAGGAAAGGCGATTTAGGGGCGAGCCTCCATAAAAGTTGACGTGTCTAGGACCCCTAGATATTAGACTTTTCGTGCCATCAACCGTGGCTGAAATGCGTACGTTTCGGGCATCTCTGCTGTCAGTGTTCAAAACGGAGCAGAGAATATACAGCAGGATAGAGAAGATAATCCCGGTGACTTTCCAAACCCGGTCCATGGGCCGATCGGCCCGGGATAGCAAGATGATTTCAGGAAATACATATTGTACCTTGTTGAATACTTTGCGGTCGTACGAACAGGTAGATTTCTGAAGTTGAAGGGGAATCATCCTTTCATCATCTGTTGCAGTGGGTTTCAGCGGAGATTAGATGAACTTTCGGCAGCCCCAGAACCGCCGGCCCCTTTTTGCACCCACCTCCAACAGAGCCACAATATGCCTCGTGTTTGCATGCAGGTAGATTTGCTACACTCGCTAAACCTCTCCCTCTTGATAGGTTTCGCCCTTTCGCGCACGCGCGCGGCCAAAATAAAGCCGTAGTGTCGGCTGATACATCCTTTCTTGGCCTTCTTTATACCCCAAATTATCTCGAAACTACCTCGGGACGATCCCACAGGGTTGACACCGAAGGTGGTCGAAGCAGTAAGTTTATTTTTCTCGGTTTGATACTTTTACCAATCCATGACGGTCCGTAGATCCTGTTGTTTTTTGCTCATGCCAATCGTTTGTGACGTTTTCGATCAACATATCGGCCTCACCAACGCCCTTCTTACTGAGGATGAAATCCATGCTGTGAAATCGCGTTATCATGCAAGGAGAAGACAGATTGGAGAAATAGACCGTCTCTATCCACTCGCGGAGGACCGCACACAACTCTGGGAGGATCGCATCCAGCTCGTCTCCCTTTTGAGACGCTATCGACTTGCCCTTTCTTCACATAAACGATTGCCAACGGAGATACTCCAACAAATATTTCTGTACGCATCTGCAGAATATGACCAGGATCTTCCTCGTCCAACTGATCCACCTTGGCTGCTGTGCGGAATCTGTTTATCATGGAGGCACATCGCTATAACCACCCCGGCTCTTTGGAAATCCCTTCATTTTCCTAGCCGTTCCCGTCTCACACGAGCACAGAAATTATACATATCCCAAATATGGCTCGCTCGTGCTGGAAGGTCGGGTTTTTCCTTGACATGGGTCGATGACCCGGACGATCTCTCTTCACCAGAAAACTTCGTCAAGAAAGTAATAGCTCCTTACGCCAATAAATTCAGATATCTTCGTCTCAACTTGACACCTCCTGACATCGACGCTTTATTTTCCCTCCCTGCGGGATCATTGGACTCTTTGGAAGAGTTCCATCTCGTTTACCAAACTGGGACGAAGCCTCCACAATTCCTACCTTCCACGGAATCCCCGATCCTTCTTTTCAGTCCCAGGGCACGAATTCGAAGGATACGCATTAACCTTACTCCGTACATAATTCCGAGCATTTTCTGCTTCCCATGGCATAAACTCGAATCCTTTCGATGTGACTCCGGTATAGAATCCTCGGACTGCCACAGCATGTTGCTTTCGTGCCAAGCACTGAGGAAGCTTCAGGTCCGCGTTTTCGGTATCAAGAATGCTCGTCCTCTGGACTTGGAAATAAGCTTGCCAAACCTTACCACATTTGCGGTCAACCTCTGCGACGAGGAAGACTACGACCCGTTCTTCCTTCCTTTGGTCACTCCCTCGCTTCGGTCTCTTTTAATTTTTCAATACGCCGGACGACCGTGGTCCCCAGGAATGTATAACGCCCTCGTCGAGCGCTCCAAATGCGATTTGGAGGAACTTTACCTTGGAACACTGGATGCCGAACCCCTCGACGTCTTGAGACTCTTCGAATGTACTCCAAGTTTAACATCCGTCACCTTCTCACACAAGACTACCATAACTCCGGAAATACTGGAAAAGATTGGCCGATGTGACATTGGCGTAAACCTTACTCAACTTTTCCTGAAGGGAACGCACGAATTAGACCCCATCCTCCACATGCTCGAGTTACGCGAACGCAGTTTTTCCACCGATCGAGGTCCGCAAGGGGAACGTTTCTCGACCTCACCGCTGAAATTCGTAGAAACGCATTGCCGTCAAGAAGAGGTTGATTTGCACGACGACCGTATATGGAAACTACGAGATTGTGGATTCGAAATCAGTCTATTGCCAGAGCCTGAGGATTATTATCAACTTTAGCGAAACTTGTAACAAAATCAAAATAGACGCCCGTGAAAAAAAGTTCTGTTAAGCGATGGATTTAGAGGGGAGGGGGTCCAGCCACGGTGGTCAACTCCTGGAAGACCTGTGAAAAGTCGCCTTCCAAGTCGACGCGTGAGGCACGCTGGTCCTGTAAAAGCGAACGTTAGTTCTGCCAGGTTCAAATTGACCAGGTATGTCACACATACCTCAGGGGATTTATGCCATGTAGCGACGTACTTGAACGACTGCTGCAAACCGTTCTTGAACTGATAGGTTACCCAGAGTTCAACATAAATCTGTCCAGCGGAAACTTGGACTCCAAGATGCGACGCGGTTGAGCAACACCGAAGCCTAAAGTGAAATACGATACTCACTGTCTCGGATGCTTGGGGGGATAAAAGCACGGTTAAAAGCTTCGTTCGCAGGTGCTACAGCATGGACTACTTACATATGATTGATTCGAGCACAGGCGCCGTACTCCCACTGAAACAACCGTTCCAGTGCGAGTCTCCCTGTCAACGACTGGCTGCCTGACAGGTACAGGACAGCGTTGTCGTCTATGAAGGTTGGGACCATGCGGACATCGTTGGAGTCCGCCATTCTATACATCTAGAAAGAGGGTTCAACGTTAATAAAGGTATGGGGACCCTTGTCACTTGGAAGCCAAGTTACCTCCTGCACCCAGGCTTTGGCCTTCCCGATGTCGGCTGAAGTCAATTGTCTCGTACGCGTGGGCATTTCAGGTGTTGAAGGTAATTGAAGGTAAGGTGGTTTTAGCCACGCTGTCCTTTATATACTCAAGGAATATACGGCATCGACCTTCTTCGCGCGGGCGCGAACTTCAACGCTAATTCGTACCAGATCGAACGGCGGTTGTCGCAATACTCGGCACCCTTCTCTTATTTTCGCGAATGGGTATCGATCTTCTCTAAACGGATTTTTATTCGAAGTCTTTGACTGACATGGATACCGTCCGCAGTCATTCGTAAACTCAAAGTTTGGAGTGGCGGTAGCACACACCTTTGAATCTAATACGTATTCCTTCAGACAGAGTGAAAGAAGAGGCATTGCGGCTCTTAGTAAATGGTAAAGACCATCAGGAATCCAATACCGGTGGAGGCAGAGAGTTGCGATAAGGCGCGGTGTGAAGAAAATATGGGTGCTGCAAACTACTGGAACTGGTTAATCTGTGTTGAGGATTGAAAACCAAGAATTCTTCCATGAGTTGAACGAGAGACGTCGGGACAGCTGAAGAAAAGAAAGAGGAAAGAGGTCGCCGCAAGACCTATGTCCAAAACTCAGAGGGATAATGAAAAAATAAGGACTAGGGAATTCACCTCTGGAAATTGGAAACCAACCGAATGAGCCAGTGCAAGGCCATCGGGCCAGGAGCCTCCATTGATAAGTCGCCCAGCGGCATCGAGGCGATACTCATTGGACGGATTGCCAAGTACGTCACATATTGTGGCAATTTGATTCAAACTATCCGTGCCAGGAAATATTGGACGTAGGTTTAACATCTCAGCAATGATTGCTCCGAATGCCCACATATCGACGGCGCTCGTATAATGTGGGCTCGAGAGTAGGACTTCCGGGGCGCGATACCAGCGTGTTGTAACATACTCTGTATATGGATGCCCGCTACGCGTGTCGCGGGCAAGACCAAAGTCAGCCAGCTTGATGATAACCACAACATCTTTTTCTCTCAGGGTGTCTGACGCAACGGATGTCGTTACAAGGGGTATTGGAAAGGTAGGATAATCGAATAATCCAGTGGTAGTGACCAGGACATTCTCTGGGACCAAATCGCGGTGGAAATAATGGTGTGAATGGATATGATCCAAGGCAAGGTTCAGTTGATAGAATATGGATGATAACAGCGCTCCAGCAAAAGATCGACTCCTACGAGCTTGGATGAGCTGCTGGAGGTTGCCCTCCATGGCGCCGAAAGCAAGATGGAGCTTTCTATCTGCCAAAGTAAAGAAATAGTCGTACAGGAACACAACATTTGGGTGAGGTGGGAGATTGCGCAATACCTGGACAAAAATTGAAGCATTCAGAGAGGCATTGCTGAGTATAACAACCACGAACCTCCAGCTCTTTCCATTTATTTGGATCTTGGCCGCTGTTCATGGGTATAACCTTTAGCGCAACAAGGTCTCTTCCAACTCCATATCGTGCAATGGTCGGAAGCGGTGGGGGATCTACGCAAGGGGGGAAAATACTGTGCCAGTGACAAAAGTGAACAGAGCCGAAAGGTCCTTGACTAATGGTCTTGAGAGGTGTATAAGTTCGGATGGAGCCTGAGGCAGCAAATGCTTTCAACTTTCCAAACGCTTGACTCGAGGGATAATGCTTACTTGAATCATCGGATATTAGACTCCCTAGGATGGGGGACGATGCGCTTGGGCTTCCGACTACATTGACTGTGGCCTCGGGATTCGACGAAACCGCTGGGATACTTGAGCTCTGTCCCGACATGAGTTCGAGATCAAGGCAGAGAACAACGGACTGAATGGCATCATCTGACCATCGAACAGTCACCAGCAAGTCACATCCTCTCTCTTCCACTTACCAAGTCCTCCTGTTATAAGCTAGAATGGCTCTCATTGAAGTAGATAATCCTACGCTTTACTTGGTGTTGACGCTGGAGCTGAGTTTCTTTTGCAGGTTATTGCAAATGACCGACTTGGACGCAAAGGTTCGTACAATCGATCGACTCTCAGCCTCTGTCCATGAACTGACGCATTTATTCACGTCTGCTTCTCTCAAATTATCACACATCCCTACTTCAACATTCGCCTCACAGTACGCGTCAAGTGTAGTCCAGAAGACACGGTTGGAGATTTGAAGAAGCTTATTGCGGCTCAAACTGGCACTAATGCCTCCAAGATCCAGCTCAAGAAATGGTACGTTCACTGGTTTCCGTCTGCTTTGTGTCGATTAGGCTTATCGCACAATAAGGTACACCATTTACAAAGATCATATCACGCTGGCAGACTATGAGATCCACGACGGGATGAGTCTCGAGATGTATTGAGGTGGATGTATCTGCACATATATGTAATATAATTTGAATCGATCAGGTTTACCCAGCCTTTTGGGTGTACTTTTTTTCTGATATATTCTCTTCAGGGATAAATCGATAACGTCTTGAACCGGTTCACCCACAAACGTTATTTCTGGCTTCTCATCGATATCAACCACCAGGTGGAGAAACTCCCGATCGTGAAGGCACTGTCCACCAGAAATTTATAGGCATGGTACCAGCTGGGACCGAGCTGAGCATTTCCCAGCTCGTCGAGGCCCTGCAATGGAGACTTCGAAATATCGACCGAGCTGAGGCGTCCACATGTGTTGATCCTGATGAACTGGAGTGAGTATCTACTTTTCTTGACATCCCCATCCGTTACTTGACGATTGATTGTTCGATCTCATTCAGAAACAGTTCCAAGGTAGGCTTATGTTGCTCCATTGATTTCTAGTATATTAACATTCCCTTTTGCAAAGCTTCTGCGACTTATCGATGCAGGAAAGGATATTGTCGATCAAATTCAGGATCTGTATAATTCCTCTCAACCAGCCAATCGTCTACCCCTCGAAATCCTCGCGCAGATCTTCAAGGCAGTACAAATACGCAAGAATCTCGTCATATTCCCCCCGAAGTCTCTTGGAACGGACGTGAAAAGGGCGAATCAGTGGTTGAGAGTGACCCATGTATGTCGATACTGGAGGCGCGCTGCCCTCTCGACCGCTTCTCTATGGACGAATATCGTTATCTCGCTACGTGTCACCGGCTATGAGGGCCTCACTCGATGGTTCTTAAAGAACAGTGGGCCATCGATACTCGTCTCTTGGGATATGCTCCTTCAGGTGGAGATCGACAAAAGGAGGTATGCAGGCAGGGAGTTCAGCGACAGCTTCATCGACGTTTTTAGTGCCAACTGCCATCGCTTCGAATCACTTGTCATCCGTGCCTTTTCCGAGTTTCCTGTGCGGATCTCGAGCCGTTCTCCACATGCCAGATTGGTGCAGAGCATCGAGCAGATGTCTCCTCTACCGGTTCACCTCAAACGGTTATGCCTCCCATTTTACCCAAATATGTTGAGCGGGAAGGCAGGCGAGGAAATCAATGGGTCAACGATTGATCGTTACGGCTCACAAAGCATGAAGACCAACCATTTCACCCATTTTGCCTTGTTGGATCAGCGGAATCCAATCACACTGGATGTCTTCCTCGATTTCCTTAGGTCCAGTCCGGCGCTTGAATCACTTTGGATTGAAGAATCCGGCCCCGTCGTTTGCAAGGGAGACATTCGGGAAATTACAGATACTATTATCATGCCCAACCTGCGATGCGTTCGGTACAAAGATTCCTCTTTCCCCCGGAACGGCGTTGCATCCATCTTTTACTGGCTCCTCACCCTCATCAGACTTCCAGAAGACGCGGCCGTTTACTTAACCTCGCCATCGATATCCAAAGCATTGGAGCAATCTCAAGAGATGTATCAGGCCCTTTCGCCCTTTTTTGAGCGCGTTTCAAGGGTGCAGATTTTTCAAGAAACGGACTGCCCTGAACTCCTCTTCCACAACGATGGCCTTTACGTGAAGATACCAGAGACAGGTTATTTGTATCAAGCAGAAGACGGACCATATTCTCATGTCGAGACTATCGTTTTTGAAGATAGTCGGTTCCATTGCATGCCTGCTAGGTTGCGGCGGTTCTTGAAACCATTCGTCAACCTTCTTCGGATGGACCTGTTGTGGGAATACCCTTATGAGTTCCACTGTAATCCACTACTGGAAACCTTTAACACCAACGGACCGGATCAACCCCCTATCTGCCCCCAGCTTCAAGAAGTGGGAATCAGGCTCAAGAAGAGACATCTGAAGGGCGGTGAAGCTGTGCCGGTGGCCATGACACGAGCGGACACAGGCGGGACTTATATGATAAACCAAGAAGAATATCGCGGTCCCGACAAATCGAGGGTTTTTAGCGGTTGCACTCTGAACGAAATCTTCCAGTTGGGCATCGCTTCTGATTCTTAACGGGATTCGAGTATACCTGGAGGTTGTTTCTCCACGGATTTTCCAAAAAAGTGGCCCATCGCATTGTCAACCAGGCATATTTTTTGCGCGACTGGTTAAATTCATATAAAACCAATTTAAGAATACAGTTATCGTTCATAGCCCAGGGCTGCCTTCATATAACACATAGCTAGATATAACACATAAAAATATATTCCTACAAATCCGGGTCTAACAACGAAAGCAAGGAGAAGAGAAAGAAATAGGAGAACAAGAAATGTATGTCAATGGAGGTATATCAGTAACGCAAGATTGCGGGTGAGTACAATAGAGTGCGGTGGATGAGTACATTGTGAACAGTAAGTCAGGCGTTTGATAAGTCGCCTAGTATATTGTGGCATCTTGCAACCTCCAGCGTCGAAGGGGGCCCCACCACCACAATGAACGAGATCTTGCTGCGGCAGCTGGAGGAGGTAGCTCATCCGGAGTTGAATTTTGAGTTCGTCGTTCAGGATCATGGTCTCTCCGACTTTGTTGGCGTCTCGACCGTCCCCTTTGATCATCCTCTTCAGAGATATCCGTAGGTTCCTCGTCGACAGATCGATCCCGACAATTATGCATCTCATAGCCTTCACTGTCCTCATGTATCGTCTTCCGGCTTCTTTGCCCGCTTCGATTGGTGTGTTTTTCCTCTTCCACGACTTCTTCCAGGTTACTATTCGTCCTCTTGGGGGACAACCTCGACCTCGACCTTCCCCTCCATCCAAGTCCCTCCCAGCTCCATCCCCAACCCTCTACCCTCGCAGTTCCAGGGTCATTCCTCGCTCGCCCCATCTCCCTTATCCTTTCTACCCGCTCCGCTGCCTGCACCCTGGCAGCAGCATTGTGGGCATGCCTTAACGATGCATACCACCGGCCTATTACACCTGGCAAGAGGCGTGGCAATGTGCTGAGCGTTATTCGCGATCCTGACGTGCTGACTGACGAACTCCCTGTGACCGTCACTGACGAAGCATGGGAGGAATCAGCGGCGCTGGGCTCAGAGTTTTGGTTCCGGCGTCGACGGTGGCGACGGGATGGGTCGTCATCAATATCCATATCTGGGTCATCTTGCGAAGCGCTGGAGAAAAGTTTCGGGGAGCTGGGTGCGACACCCGCTGTTGAGGACCTCGAGCGTACTTCGGCTTGCCCCGAAGACATTTCTCGCGATTGGGCCGAGGTCGACATCCCAGAGTTCGGTGCAAATGCACCAGCAACACCCTTCCAAACTTTCTGGGCCTTCACTCTGGTTTCTTTCCTCCGTTCCCTCGCCTCTTTCTTCCTCGCCTGGCGCTTTGCTTCCCTGCGCAACCTCTCCTCCATTTTCTCGTCTTCGATGGAATAACCATCACTGCTGCCTGCGCCGACCCACCACCACCATCCGAGGAAACTTTGCCATAGAACGACGGCCCACATCAATCCCGGAAGCCAGACAAATTCTTCTTCCTTGTGGACATAGAGGAAGTTCAGAGCGGTGCTAACGACTGCGAGTGAGAGGGAAGCACAGCCGAAGACTGCCGTGCCTCCGTCTGTCCGCCAGGCTTTTTTGGGCGGTTGACGAGAAGGCCCCAAATAAAGAGTGCAAGTGTGAAGAGAAGAGATAAGGCAGCTTGCACACATTTCTCACAGCGGACGCGATGTTGTTGACGGAAGTGCTTCCACTGATGGGAAGGAGCTGCATCACGGCAGCTACAACTGCGAGCGGGCCTGTACGATAACATAGGTCAATCATGATCTTTGAGTCATCTGGTGAGAGAAGGCGGACCCAGGAGAGCAAATATGAGTCTTCCTTCCAGTCTCGAAGGGTAAAGCAGAGTAAGAAATTGGATGTGTGTTATCTAATTATCTGTTAACCGAATTAAATGCAGCGAAACATAAACCTCGCACCTGTATAAGCCCAGATGTGGAAGCATTCATGACTAACCAAGTTGCCCTCTCCGCGACAGACCATCCTTCAGTGTTGCTCTCCAAATCCAGAGGTGGCACATTTACAGCAATATAGCTCAACATATAAGGCCATTTTTCGCTCTCAGCAAATGTCGCGGAAAGTACGACATGGATAGTGGCGATTAGCGAGATGAGGAGTGTGGTAACGCCTGATAGCTGAAGGACATAGTTGACCGGCGCCAGGGGCCAATGATACTGGGCCGTGAACATAAGGTGAATGAAGAGAACGGCGACAAGGGTGAGGATTACACCGGTCAACATAATTTGCACGGGTAGAGACCGCGCAAACGGTGGTCGGTAGGCAAGATATGGGTCATGTGGGAATCTAGGAAAAAAGGTGAGATTTATAAAGAATACATTATCGAATGGACATACTCCACATCCTGTGCCGCCACAGAGACAGCCAGAAAAAATGAAAAAGCCCACAGCGATTTCATCGTCCAAGCTGGACGCTCAAGACCAGAAACACCGATCGTTCGAGGTTGCAGACAAACATCTGCAATCACACCCCTAATGATCCCACATTCCTTAATCGCGGTGCTCCTTCGGACGTTGGGGGCGACGACGTCCACGACAAGATGAAGGAATACCACAAACCCCTAGCTCGCCATCGCTTCGTCTCCTTCCTGACTTGCGCCTTTCTCGCCATCGCCTTCTTACTCTTCCTCTTGGTTTCCATCTCTCTCACCATCATCAAGCCAATATATCTGCTCGCGTTCAGATCTACAGCCCCCGTTAACCAGCCTTTGAGTATAGCAACGGAACTACGGTTTGGTATATGGGGGGTGTGCGCTTCAAGGTAATTAACCTTTCTCAGATCTTCCCTTTTGATCCAAGATTCTAATTACTGCATATTAATGTGAATTACAGTAACCTTGTACAACCCACTTTGACCAACGCCGGGGAGTGTTTCGGCCCCAAATTGGGGTATGATGTACCGGATTACATCGCAAACGCCATTGGCCTTTCCCCCACCCTCGTAGCGGTGGTCCAAAAGGCCCTTCTTGTCGTGCTTGTGCTGCATCCAATCGTTGCAGGGTTGACGCTGCTCAATTTTATTGCCGCCTTATTCCTGGGCTCCCATATTGTCGCTATATTCGTCCTGGTCTTCACTATTTTGACCTCCCTTGTCGCAACTTTGGCGTTGGGTGTTGACCTTGGGTTGGTACTTGCCGCCAAAGCGGAGCTGGCAAAGCTCCAGAACGTTCAGTTCGAGATTGTATTTGGGAATGGTGTTTGGATGATTGTTACCGCGGTGGTGCTCTGTTGGTTGGCAGTAATAGCCCTCTCTGCGCGCTCTTGCTACTGTCTTGGGGTGAGGAGGTCAGTTTCCCATTCTCTTCCTTGTTCAGTAAGCTCTGGCTCATTAAACTCTTGTGTCTAGACATGATCATCATCACCACCATCACCATTCTACCTACTAACCCATCATCACGAAAATTGACGGTTATATACCCTTTTTCTAGGAAGAATTCACGGACCCACTATATCCCTACATTTGTTTTTATTGTTCATCTTCTTTGCATCACCCTACATCAACGACCTTCATGACCATAGCCACGACTATTCCACATCTTGGATAAATTTATCTGTATACCATTGCTGCTTTGAAATGTTATTAGGTCCAGTTTTTCGAGGATAAGGAACATGGCAACCGTAAGGTGAGTAAGGTGATAGTATCGTTCAGTACCAGTGTGTTATTTAATCACCAGTATGCGTTCAGCACAGGCAATTGCTGTAGTATGGCATGTACTAGGACCAGCCCCATCATAGATAACGAAAATCTCCTGTTTGGAAGGCTCTCGCCAATTTATCATGGCCCCAGCCACTTCCGGCCAAAGATTTGTCTCGAGGACGCGGCCCCATGTAAGGGTCGGCCTTTAGAGAATATAATCCAAGGCCAGTCCCACGGCTGATTTTCCCGTCTGCACGATAATATTCCTCGTCCTCATGGGGGGGTTCCCCATCCATCGAGAACACCCGCGTAAAATTTGTGCATTTGAGGACAAGCTCCTGAATGTCTCTGCATGGCAATTCACCAACGGCGAATGCTTTTTTGGAGCGAATATTCACACCTGATAAGGCTCGAATAACCGGGTGCTGACTCCTACGCATGGATCCGGAGGGAGGCGCCCATTCGACCTCGAGCCGCTTAAGGCCGGAGAAAGATTTCAAGAGAAATTGGAGGTTGCTCGGTGATTTCTTGTTTGTGTTTTCAGCTAAAATGAGTGTCTGGACTTTAGAATATGGTCCCCCCTTTGCCTTTGTTTGGAAAAAGCTTGTTGTCAATGGAACCTCCACATAAAGATGCGTCCCATGGAATAATAAAACACACTCGTTGCCGTGCATTTTCTCCAATTTGACCGTTGAAATGCGATCAAAATATCGAGCTAGTGCGGCATACATTTCTTTGGAGCGGCGTAGTGCAACAGGGATTTTTGGAGAAGTTAGGTGGATGGTGACATCTTCTGATGGTTTCAAGCAAGCCAAAAGCCAGTAAAACGCGTCCGATTCACCCATTGCATCGCCTTTCCAAATGTTATACTGGATGCGATGAAGATGAGGCAATTCGACTGGCCCGGGGACGTCCTTGAGATCCGCCATTGCAACCACTGGACCTGCATTCTTAAGGCAAATCATTTCTAGCGATGGATTCGCCTTGAGAAAATCGAGGAATTGTGTGAGCGAAGGTCTTTGCTCAGGTTCTTGATGTTCGAGCGAAAAATGAGAAAGGTGAGCAAAAGTGACTCTCGGCAAGGGTAGAGAACGGGTGGAATGACGTGTTACCCCAGAAAGGTCCAAATTCGTGAGGAACCCGACATTTGTTGACCAGGGCAGTTGCATGTCCAACGCTCGAAGCATTGGCATGGGCCTAGTGATAAGCTCGAACAATTTGTTATCTGCCTGATCTCGTGCGTCAATGGCACATTGGATGCTGAGTGATTCAATGCGATGCAAATTGGCGGCGAAAATATCGAGAAAATTGGCGCTCAATTTTCTATCTTCCTCCTCGTAGTCACCCTCGAAAGATCCTTCTATGAAGTAAGAGTAATTGAGGCTAATTGTCCAGGAGAGAAGAACATGGCGCCCTGCGTTGTGGAGAAACCATTCCGCAAGTCCTTCATGATCTTTAACTGAATCAGTTAAGACAATATTTTTCCACAGTGAAGGGATTGCGAGTGCGATGCATCTCCAGTCGTGACAAACATGAAGAATCACCAGCCAGCCATTGGGTTTCCCGTCCGAGAATATTATGTTTGGGGGGAAGACGTTTAAATACGTCTGGACCAGTTGGAAAATCAACGTGAGTAATTCGAGAGGTAGGCGATTTATTCTTGGGGTTGCATTCGGCAAAGTTCGTTTAGCTTGAACAACTGCCAGCATATCTGAGGCTGTTTTAGCGACCCCTTCGACCTAATGAACCAGTTAATTGAGGTAACCACGGCCGAACACGTTAAATGACCTTTGGCTCTACTACTTGCATAGTCCTGGATTAAATTTGAACGTTGCCTAAAGTTGTTCGTTAGCGTCAAAATGGTACATAAATATATACCAAAGGAAGTCAAAACGTTACCTTGTAAGGTTTGGGCCGCTCTCCTGCGTTGTGTTCCAATGCAAGGGAGTGGCTGCCTGACAATGAATAATATTGTTTAGAGACTCAATTCGAGTTGGCTGGCAAGGGGCAACGCTTGTGGAAATGTACTTACTTATGATTGATCCGGTGGTTGATCAACTTGATCCGGTTTCTCTTGTACGGGTGGCGCTTAAATAAGTACACCGACATTGAGGACGAGCTGATAGCATATCTTCATGACCACATAGTCGCGACCAAGTACTCACTCCACACCTTGGATGTTGCCAAAATTTCATGTATATACCATTGTTGCTTTGAAATGTATTGAAGTCCAGTTGTTTGAGGAGGATAAGAAACATACTATGTATGTGTATCATATCATCAGCCTTCGGAATCCTTTCAGAACCGTGACCAATTATGTTCTACATACGTTCAACCTCATCATAAATAACGAAAGTTTCCCGATCGGAGGGCTCTCCCGAACTTGTTATCCCTTCTTCCAGCAAAAGAGCGGTCTGGAGGAAGCGGCCCCACGAGACAATCTTCCTCCAGAGAGTACAATCCAAGGCGATTCTCCCGCCTGATTTTCCCGTCTGCACGATAATATTTTGCGTCTTCATGCGATTCCCAATCCTCCGGGCACACCCGCCGGAAACTTGTACATTTAAGGACAAGCGCCTGAAGGCCTCTGCAAGGTAATGTCGCAACCTTGAGTCCTTTTTTGTTACGAGTATTTACATTTGATAAAGCTCGAATGACTGGGTGCTGACTCCTGAGTATGTCTCCACTAGAAGGTGCCCATTCGACCTCGATCCGTTGAAGGCCGGAGAAAGACTTCAATATGGATTGGAGCTGGTTCGGTGACAACTGGTTTGTGCATTCAGCCAAAATGAGGGTTTGGACATGAGAATATGGTCCCCTCTTCGCGTGGAAAAAGGTCGTATCCAATGGAGCCTCCACATAAAGACGCGTGCCGTGGAATAATAAACCAGGCGCATTGGCTTTTGCCAATTTGACCGATGAAATGCGATTAAAATATTGAGCAAGTGCGCCATACATTTGCTTGGAACGGCGTAATGCAGCGGGGATTCCTGGAGAGGCCAGGTAGATTGTGGCATCTTCTGGTAGGTTCAAGCAAGCCAGAAGCCAATAAAACGCGCCCGAGTGAGCCATGGCATCGGTTCTCGATATTTCGTATTGCACGCGATGAAGGTGACGCAGTTCAATAATCCCAGGGGGATACCCTAGATTCTCCAGATCCCCCATTGAAAGCACTGGACCTGCATCCTTAAGGCGAAGCGTTTGAAGTGCTGGGTTCGCCTTGAGGAAATCAAGGAAAAGCTTGAGTGAAGGCCGCAGCCTGAGTTTTTGTTGCTCGAGTGATAAATGAGAGAGCTGGCGGAAAGTGATCCTCGGCAAGGTTTGAGAACGGATAGAAAGATGTTTTATCGCAGAAAGCCCCAAAGTCGCTGGAAATCGAAAATTATTTGAACTGGGAAGTTGCACGTCCAAGGCTTGAAGCATTGGCATAGGTCTAGCAGCAAGCTCGAACAATCTTCCATGCGACCTGTCTGTTTGGCCAATGGGACATTGGATGCTGAGCGATTCGATGCGATGCAAGTTGGAAGCAAAAAGATCGAGAAATTTGGGGCTGAGCTGTCGATTATCATCGTCGTCTTCTAAGATAACTTGGTTGAGGTTGATTGTCCAGGAAAGAAGAACGAGTCGCCCAGAGTTGTGGAGAGACCATTGGGCAAAGTCTTCGTGATCTTTTACCGTATCACATGTTAGGATATTTTTCCATAGCGAAGGGGTTGCGAGTGCGACACGTCTCCATTCATAACAGATCCAAAGAATCTTCAGCCAACTATTAATATTGCCCTCCGAGTACGACAATGAAATTGGGGGGAAGGAGTTTACAGTTGGATGCATCTGGACCAGTTGAAAGATCAAGACGAATATTTCGAGAGGCAGACGATTTATTCTCGGCGTTTCGTTGGATATTCGTTCAGCTTCGGCAACCCCCAGCATATCTGGGGCTGTTTTAGCTACCCGTTGGACCTAATGAAACCAGTTAATTGACCTTGGAGTCTACTTGCATAGTCCTGCATTATTTAAGCGAATGCTGTTGAGTCGTGAGCGTCAAAGTACATAAGTGGTGAGGAAATACCTTGTAAGCTCTCTTTTCTGCGCCGCTCACCTGCGTTGTGTTCCAACGGAAGGGAGTGGCTGGCAGGGAATAGAGTTGGCTGGCAACGCCGACAGTGGAATCTATACCTGATCCGGTCAACCTGATCCGGTTTGTCACTGTCAAACCGTCGGAGTCAAAAGCCAATGCAACGAGACTCTGCTTTGCTCTGCTTGGTGCCATCTCACTCTATGGATGGCGCTTCAATACATCGACACGGAGGAGCCCATAGCAGATGGAAATCTCAACAGGATGAACCTCGAATCTGACATCCAGGTTGCGTCCAGTATCCTGAGCGGGTCTCGCTTAAACGTACCGCTTTCCGAGAGTCATCTATCTCTCTATTGCTACCTTGCTCAACTTCTGAACCTGGGGAAATAATGTGTGGCCACTGGCTCCCTGGTTTTTGATCCCGTTAGTTGCAATTTAGAGGCAGCGACGATTGTTGTCGCAATCAACTCTAACTTTACTGAACACGAATGTTCTGACCGGAGGGACACGAAGTTTGAATGGGAATTTAATGATCTCGAGGCTAATGAGGTCAAATATGCGAGGTAAGTAAGTAAGCACTCAACTCAATTGCCTTTCCTCATTGCACTCGCCATAGCCGATATCCCAAAATCTCTATACAACTCGCGACGCATATTTAGAACTTGCTCGCTGTCTGCAAGATTGTTAAGGCTGGAGAAATTAGCACCGACCATGTACGCCATTGTCGAATCTGCGCTGCTTCGGAATATGACTTTACAAACAGGTCTATACGTGGATTATCGGACCTTCATCGCCTCCAATATGACATTACGAAAACCGATGCGATGGCTCAATCGGATGCGTCTTATTGGCTTCTGGTTTTATTTTGTCGCCTTGTTATTCTACGGGTCGCTGACCTGATTTGAGGAACGTTGGGATACGCTGGCCATCAGCTCATCTGTAAGGATCAAGGCAATGATATTAGGCTTACCCGCCTATGTTCTTTACCTATGTCTCGGAGCAACGGGTTCTCCACTGCATCCGTGCGAAGATTGACGATTCGTAGACACAACTCCCCTCTGAATGGCATGCTTAGCCACATCATCGCAACTTAAAAAGGATCGAGTTCTAACCCTGGGATGGACCGGAGCCTTTTGATACGCTTGTACATCGAAGAATGAGACAGCGACCTTCGCATTTTGAACATGAACGTAAGCGTCAGACTTTGAAGGCGATACAAGTATCATGATAGAGCGAACCCATCAAGGATATTATGAATAACAAAAACTACTATATGGACTGTCGATATTAAATAATAACTTCTAAGGTCATGAAGGTCGACTCGCGACAAGGCCAGCTCCTGGTGCATATCAAAATTATCATTACATTAGGTTGAAAATCATCTCCACTTTTCCAGGCCCAATTAAAGGACCGTCGCAAATACACTTGCTGCTGCCAGAATCCCGACTGACAAGGGATGCATCATAGAGACCAGTTCTGGTGCGCTTGAGGTGGATGTCGATGTTGAGGTTGGTATTACAGAGTTTACTGTCGATGATTGTTCTCCCGAAATATACTGCATAGTCCAAAAAGAAGGGTCAGGAGTGCGACAATATTAGAAACTTGAGTACTGACCTCATAAACGTTCTTTTGGACCACCGGCGTCGACTGGCTTGAGTCGATGGGAGCTGCGTTTGGTGCAGGGGAGGCCAAGGCTGCAAAAAGAAGAAAGAAAAGGCGAGAATTAGTTTACTTCTGGGTAAAGGCAATGATATAGACGATACCAGACGGAAGGGTGCAAAGAATGAGGCCAGCCAAGGTGGCGAGATGTGAAAAGTGCATGCTTGAAGAATGAGGTTATCTGGCCTGGTATATAAACTTTAGCGCGGAGGTTGAAGGAAGGACCACCGGGGGATAACAGTTCGGATGAGCGCTCTGGGTTCGGGGAGGATGATTGACTGGAGGTTTATATAGAGCCCCACTAAAGCCCGATGGCGACGCAGGCATTGTTTTACAGAATACAAGGACATTCACATCCTTGTAATTCTTGTACGAATATGATGTCCTCGCACCGAATTCGCGCCCTTTGGGAAAAAAATGTTAGCTTAGTTAAGGCAACCTTGTTATTGTCGGCCGGGCATCAATCACACACAATGATTTGTGAAGCATTGTCTCCAGGATTTACATACACGGTAACCGCCGAGCGCGGATTTTCGATTTAACCTGTTGGAAATGGGAAAACCCCGATGACTCAGGATGTATTTGGTGGGTTCTCTATCTTACCAGTGAAAAGAAAGAAAAAAAAGACTGCCCAGGGTACTACAGTACTCCCCCGCTGGTGCCCTTTGCAAAAAATTCCGGTCCAGTGTCTGCAAGTCTGTATTGTGTCGCGATATTTCGGGGGTTGAGCTTGACTCCGTCGGAAGGGACAGAGAATCCGGGATGAAGAGAGATCTGGAGTTGGGTATATCAAGGGGCCGCCATTTTGAACGAAGAAGGGTGAATCTAACCTCGCCACTAACATCCCCACTTCTGCCACTCGAGAGGGGTCGGTCTTCGACGTGGTACGTGGATATTTGGAGCAAGTGTCTGAAAAGTTCGTCTGCTTCGCCTGGAGTTACAATGTGGTGCCGGATGATGAGGGTCGCGTTTGCCTACTAACGTGGTCAGACTTCCAAGCTGGATAGCTCGAAAAATGGATAGAGCGAACCTTTAGGCACGCGGCCCGCAATGCTCTAAGAAAGCGGCTGAGGTCCAGAAGTGGGAAACCTATCCAATCCAAGGCGGAGATATCATCTAGGATGATCAGTGCTGGGCCTGCTGCGCGGTCCAGGCAGACCTGAACGCGTTTAATAAGAATCCGCAGACTCTCTCTTCGGTCCGCGGTTGGTTGGATCTCAGGGAGAACATCTACAAACTCCAGGGACCCCGCATCAACGTGGTGTGCCAAATTCAAGTTCTGGGACATAACAGACGCGTTTAAAATGCAGTTACAGCATGTAAATAAATAGACAAGACATACCGATTTGGCTGCCAGAGCCTTCCAACGCCCAAATCCTTCCGAAACAGACAAGATCAGCGACGAAGGTTTCCTGCGCTCCCTCAGGTGGATCGCGAGAGTTCGGTGCAGAATGAAGTCTGCAGGCGCAGCGAGTTGATCTGTTATCAACAATACGATTCCATCTGGGAGATCGAAAGGTGGAAACAAGCCCGGCATCGTGAAAGTAGTCGGAAAGCGCGGCCTTAACCTTTGGACTCGGGAGGGAATATGAATTTTATGTTTGATTCCGAAATACCGCGTGGATGCAGCGCCCTTATATAAGCAGCTATCTCTCGCTCCTCCATATTCCCTCATTCACCAATCTTCACGATATTCCTCGGGATATCGAGATTATCCTCCCTAAAGAGACTCAAGATTCCTCTGGTCTTGCGAAATTTGGACTGGGAGTCCTCAATCTCCATCCTTATGTGTTCAGGTCATATTGATCGGCAATGAATTCTTATCCTCCTGAACTTCTGGCGCAGCTCGCGCCAGTAATGTTTGTTGCGGGTCTCGACGCTCCTGCTTCCACAACCGCTCCAGTGTCCCCAACGTCTTTGACTTCAGCTTCAAAATCACCGGACGCTTTCCAAGTGCTCACTTCACGACTTCGCGAAGCCCTCTTGGCTCAACGAAAGGTCGCGATTTGGCAACCGGAGAAGAATAAATCATTCCAAGTTTCTTTGGTAGACAAAGATGTGAAATTTCCTCCCCGAAAACTGGTGCCGCCCGATGACCCTCAATACTCTGCCGCACATTCTCCATTGTCACCTCTCACTCCGACTTCACCTCTCCATCCGGACGGACTCATAGCCCCGATATGGATCAGGAAACACACGTCCCTCGTCCCCTCCGTCTTCGTTCTATTTATGCGGATATACGAACATCCCCCATCTGCTTCACGGACACCTCTCGACCTTCCGGACAACGATCGAGAACGCGAACGAGAGTCAGAAGAGAGAAGGAAGGACTCTGAATTGGCTGCGGAAGTTGCTCAACGGAAGAAGATTACAAATGAACGAGGGATCAAACTTACAGTGGTGCTCATGGCTAGCAGGAAGATGTTGGGTGCGTTTCGAGCAGAATGAATATTATTATTCTTGACGTACCCCTTCCTTTTCGTATCAGACGATGCAACGCTTGACTCTCGATTGACTTTCATTAGAAGACAAAGCGGGCTTGACTCCAGAGCCGCCCTCTTTGTTCTCAGTCCCGTAAGCCCGTCGGAACTGAACGAATTCGTGCGAAGGTGGCATTTATCTAACTGTCAATAAATTCTTAGATCATCAGGTTGCTAATTTCTAGTTTGAAGTCTACAGCAAGCTCTCTATGAACCTGCACTGGAATACTATACCGCACATTCGAAACGTGTTCGCAGGAAACGAAACCGACATTCGCAAGCTGTATCGACCCATCCTGCTCAAGCGTCTCTCGGAGTTCTTAACATTGCCCGTCCGTTACGGCCTGAAGGATGGACTGTTCGCTATGAGTATAAAATGGCCTGCTTCGCTGAATTCCGGAGTGAGGATGAGGTCGCACTCAAGTAAGAACAAAATTGGTTATGGTAAGCTAAATCGGATTTTGACCCTTTCATTTTTACTTCAGGCACTACCAGGATGCATACGAGATGCTCATAATCATGTTCGGCTCAACAGCAATTCTTCCACCTCGGACAAAGCGTTGGGCAGAAGCAAAGGTTCTTGCCGATTGCATAAATATCAAGGTCTTTTCTTTATCTCCAAATTATCATAGTACCCGTCATTTATCATTGACCTGCCCAGATCGTAAAACTCTATTTATACAACAACGAACATGCACTCGCTCTCTCCCATCACAATACCCATATCCGACAGTTTGGTGATTTTTCTCGAGGTTGGGGTATTGGTGAAGAGACCTTCGAGTTTTGGAGTTGGGTAGCCCGACAGTAATTTTTTTTTTTTTTTGATTAAATTTGACTGTTCTGTCTAACATTCCCTGCAGACATCGCGTACTTGCAGAATTACTCGAGCAAGGAACCCGGTCGACTCTTGTCCTTCCCGTACACAAACCGGCAGCCCCAACTTTCAACCTATCTCAATCACAGCAAACAATACGGGCAGCCACAGGCGCTGAATACGACGTGAAGTCTCTCGGGATCAACCCGAACCATGCATTACAGCACCCTGGGTTTTATTACTACGTTGCTGCGAGGTGTACCGAAATGCGTAGAACCCGATTCTTGGCTGCTCTGGAAACTGAGGTGAATGCTTTGCCCTCGCTTTCTGTAGATAATGACAGTGACGTTGAAAAATGGCAGCAAAGTCAAAAACCCGTTGCGATATCTCCTGGCTTTACGAATGAGAAGAAGGTTGAACACTTGGCCATCATCAATGAGGTAACTCTAGCTATCTCTTTTTTGATCCACGTTTAACACGATTGTTCAGTTGTATACGAAGGCATATGAACTTTTCAAGAAACACTCGCCAGCATCCAACCAGGGACAAGGTCGATTGACGCTTTGGATAGCATATCGGATCGCCCAAACGTACTATGAGGCCGGAAAATTTGACATGGCTGTTCGGTAAGTAAAATTATTCATTGACTATCATCTTACCGCCTAACCCAGCTCTTAGGTTCTTCGAGCGGATAGCAAAGACTTATCGACGAGAAAAGTGGAACTCAATGCTCCAACCGCTTTTAGGGACGTGGTATGCATGTGCCCAGCGACTTGGAGATGTGGAACTCAGTATCAAACTTGTGATCGAGATGTTGGGCCATGGTATGAGTACTTAACTTGTGTCGTTGAATGCAAATGCAATGTTAATAATTTCATTCCAGATGCGGTTGATTCTGATGACCCCAGTTCGTTGGAAGAAGATCTACTTGCTGTCTTAAAGGTTAGCCCATCATGAGTCTCTTTGAATTAACACCCTGACGCTGCCTTACCTTAGAGCACTGTTCCTGCCTCACCAAACCAGTCACTGGTTGTCGATCTCAGTGAGGCGCAGCCGATTTGTACGTAAGGGATCGTAACGTCAAACTCACCCGTTCCAGTCTAATCTCTTGCCTTCCTAGTCAACTCAGACGTCATTTTTTGGTCTTCGGAAGTCAAAGTTAGCGAACAGGCTGCTTTTCAGCTGAGGTTGACTGCACCGAGCTCTGTTACAATTGGATCAATACCCTTTTCCAGCATTGCTATCCACTTTTCGAATCATTCATCACCGATTATTGTCGAGCATGAACCCTCTGATCCAGAGAATAACGTCAGAGTTGTCGACCTTGGACATATTTCGCAATTGGAGAATGACCAATCCAATGTCAAGGCGGACCTGCGGTGGCAACCCGGTGCCACAACGGTTTTTAAGGGTTCGATGTCGACAGACTTACCCTCAGTTCTGAAGGTCCGTGTTAATTTGGTTTTTGTCTGCGCATTTTCTTATGCTTAGTATCAGATTAATTCTTTCGTGTTAACCATTGAAGAAAATGGCTGGAAGATTGAAATCCCTTTTGAGCCGCGTAGCAACCGCTCACCATCGGGTTTGACTGGCAAGTGGTTAAGTTCCGTGGACCCTCCCAGGTTTATTCCCATTCAACGGGAGGAACATCATTCGACAGTGTAAATTTTTCTCTCGTAACGTATAAGGTTCATTCTTGCTAAATATATCCACCAGAGTCAAGCACCGCACGCACCATCTAAAATTGGCATTCCACCACCATGCGCCAGCATATCTCGACGAGGACTATCCCATCGAAATCGAAATTACGAATACGGACACTCGCGATCTGCAGGTTTCCATAAGCCTTTTGTTGCAGCCGTTAGAAATTGAAGATGTTGGTATGTTACTTTGCTCTACATATATAAAATCACAGCTGACGCTAGCTGCAGTGAATTGGATTGTCGTGGATGGTGAACGGTCGACTAGTCTCATTAAAGGGATAAACCTAGGAGTGCTGGCACCTGGTGTCAGTGCAACGAAGACTGTGCACCTCTTCAACACTGGTGCAGGCGGTGATCGCATGGTGGATGTATCGATACAGACGAGCACAGCCACACTTGCGGTGGAGGACGACCATGACGAAAGCGAGGGTGAGGAGGACGAACCGGATTCCGTCCTTGATACCATGGAACATTTGAAGATGCTCGTCATCCCAACTGTCAATCCGCTTCAGGTCACGCAGACGGTTTCGTATCGCCGAAATTTGGATCCGTGGTCTGGCTTGGCTGACTTGGAGACGTTTAACGAGGACTTTTGGGATGGTGAGCGGGGAGGCGAGGCGCTTGTCATGGTTACGATGTCGTGTGTCGGCCCTTGGAGTGTAAAAATCCAGGGTGTGGAACTTGAAAGACGGGTAAGTTCCTCAAAATGCTGAGTAGAATGACGCGAGAACGACGATCATAACTTTTTTTGCATTCAGGATACCCAACACGCCAAAATTATTGAATCATCAACTGACCTGGAAGCCATTTCGGATTTCCCAGCCGGTAAATTTTATTTTGGTTTAAAACTGGACTTCTGATTTATAAACGCCCTAGAATACGTTGCTGGGGACGAATTTAGCACATATTGTCGAGTTAGCCTTGCTTCGGATAGCAATCAAGAAGATATATCTGGACCTGTTGAAGGGCCAGGTAGATACATTGTGTCATGGTGCCGGTGCGCTTTCACATTTATTCCGAACTTTTCGTCGCGGTAATGAACCCAATAGGATACTCCATAACGGACAAGAGGGTCCCAACGCAAGGAGTTACTTTCCCCTTACCTCGCTCAGACATCCGGTGGAAGATCTCGTGGCACTTCTTGATGTGCCACCACAGGCCTCATTGCACATACCAGTGTCTATGACACTTAGGATCCGGAACCATCACCCAACACGGTCAGCAAATATAACTGTGCAACTCGAAGCCGATTCTCTAGATAGCTTTGTGGTATCTGGGATGCGAACTGGTCGCGTGCCAGTGCTTCTGCCTGGGGCGGAGGAGAAGTTGATCTGGCGGCTGATTCCCCTCGAGTGTGGGTATGTGAAGCTACCTCGAATCAAGGTTATAGATAGACGCAGAGCCATCTCCGCGGCTGTGCAAAGCGCTGGTGAAGTCGTCCCGAGCGATGTACCCACAGGGGATCCCGTGAAGGTGATTGGCTTCAGAGACGATGTCAGGCCAGCTCACGCGGGTTCAGAGTCCGGATCTCGCATGGATTATGAAGGGCAAGATGGGCCTGGAATGATTCTCGTACTCCCATAGTACCCTAATTTTATATAGACATGTCAATCTATGGGGTGCATCTAATACTATCCACACAAAGTCCACGTTCGTCAAATTTAGACAGAAAACATAAACACTTGACACATCGATCAATAGTGTGGAAATATTCTTGAAACGTTAAAAGTTGTCCATAATTGTTTCCGTATGGTTTGCTCGTGCCACCACCGCCAACTCTCTTTGAGACAGCAGGCTCGCCCTGTATGAGCTCACCATTGACCGACCATTACTTATAGACGGTATGCTCTTCCATAATATTCAAGGATATCTCTAGACATAAAAGTCAGATACGACTTTCCTTGGGTTGGACGGTACTAGTCTTCTCCCTTCTGGAGTGCCTCTGGTGCTGCGATGGACCGCCTTAATTCCCCAGGCGGGTCTCCTCAGACGGACCAGGAAACGGACTTGACCAACCCTCATGACCTAGAACCTAGTAAAGGTAACGAAGACTCCCATCCCTCACGCCCCACCAGTCGCCTGGGCTTCAATCGGACCGACTCATCCACGGGTGATGCTGCTTCAGGCTCAGAAGCAGCTCAGTGGTCTCACAGCCTATTTCAAAACGTCGGTATCTCAAACCTCGAGTTGTCGTCCATCAAACCCCAAGTGCCAATCCAACAAGAGGTCGTCGTGAATATGTTGGGGTCCAGCTCCACAGATGCTGCGCACAATGTGCTCACCCCTACTTCCAGCAAAGGGATCACCGTCGAATCACCCCCGAGTTCTTCTTCCGAATATAATGCGAGATTGCCGGCAGTCCCTCGCAAATCGCCGTCAGTGTCGCGGCTGTGTTTCCCGTTTGTCACGACCCCCTCTCCTCGTCGCCACAACCCTCCACCATCACCGCCACCACCGCCGACTCGTCACAAGTACTCCTGTTTCCCGTCGCTCATGTCGCCAGTCGCCGTGGCTCGGCCATCGCCGAAACTTCCTAGGCATTGTTACGGCGACCATGGATATTCGAGGAATTCCCTTCAGCACATCAAGTGGTTTTGGTCCTTGCACGAAGAGGATCGAGAAGGAACTGAACAGGACCCCGAAGGCGTTTCTCAAGAACATGGCAGAGCATATTTTACTCCTTTTCACCATTCACCCTGCCGTTCCTCGCAGATTGATCCCGTGCAACAAACCATGCCCCCTATGACCATTCATCCTCGGCGTGGCGATATTTCAGCGTTGCGCGATCCTTATTGCACTGAGATCGATCGCTGCTTCGTTGGTTTACCTACCTGGACCATTGGAAAGGCGATTTGGATGCATGACTTGCATATGGCGGACGCGAAACGAAATCCAAGTATTCAAGATCGGGACGATGAATATAGCCAAAGCGAGTATGGCGAATCCGAGAGCGAGTTGGAGACCTCCGCCTCAACGCATTTCAGCGACGATTCGGACACCACACTTGTGGAAAGTGAGAATGAGTGCGACCAACCTAACGCAGGAACCTCAGCCGCCGACGCCCACCCGAAGGACAAGGACAAATCTGACAAGATTCAAGATTACGGTGAACACCCACACTCCGTGGACGGCGCTGCTGGCCAATCATCTTCGCCTTTTCTTAGTGGACAACTAATTCTTGATAGAGCGAGCTGGTCTCAAGCCCCGAATGAAGTTCATCCGAAATCCCGAGACGCGGACCTTTTGAAGCCAACGTGGCCAAAGAACTGGTATCACCGCTGGGAACTTCTTGTTGATATGGCTCAACGAGATAGAGCGCACGCGATATTCGATGGCACGGCTCTGCCTTTGGAAATCTCACCGCCTGTAATACCTTCGTCCTTCGGCGATACCTCTGGATCGGTTGGCGTTGCTGCAGGACCGTTGTCCGAAAGGGTTGCTCCACCTTGGGACGTCACACAGCCTCCTAACTCCACCCCCAATGATACCTCTGGACCCTATGGCTTCGTGATAGGATCGTCATTTGACAAGGATCGCGACGACGACGCTTGGATGGCTAGACTTGAAACTTATTAGAGAAGACCCAAGAGTTTCGATACCTCCTTGTTCTTGAATCTTTCTCTTTGCCTTTTGGAATTTCGACAATAGCCTGCTCGCCTCAAGTATTATCCAAATATTACTGTCGATCAACAAACCCTGTACAAGCTATATTACCGTTCTGCAGCTCAACTTCGCGGAACCCTTTTTTCTCCCTCTTCCCTTGTAGTTTTCCCTATAGACGATTCCCTCTACATTTTCCTCCTCCTTTTCCGCCGCCACACTGAAATACCTCTTCCTCCTCTATAATGTCTGTGGATTTTAGCCAACCCTCGCTCCGTTATAATTATTATATGGTTACAGATACTTTTCGTTGAAAGTCACCTCAACCTGCGCTCATTACCAAAATTATTGTAAGTAGGTGGAATTTATTATGTAGTACTGCCTAACTCATCTCGAGTTCAGTTACACCATCGTCATGACTAAAATACATCTTTCTGACTAAAATCCAAGCGATGATGCAATACACTACCAATAAATTCTTAAACATTGGCAATTTCCCTTGGTTTGTATCTCGTTACTATCATGGCCATACCAGACGCACAGATATTTCCACATGCAACTAGCGAGGCAGCGAAAACAGTCGAGAGACACCAGGAGCCACAAGATCTCGTGTTCTATGCTGGATGGGTGAGTGCTTGGGTTGGCGGATTTCCTATAGGGGGCTTAATCGGATACATGTAGTTCTGTCCGTTCGTCCAGCGTGCATGGATCAGCCTCGAGGAGAAGAGGATTCCGTATCAATATAAAGAAGTCAATCCATACAAGAAAGAGCCGCATTTCCTCGGTACGCCTGCCGCGTCCTCTTTCCCCCTATTGTGTTGACTCTTCGTAAAGCCATGAACCCGAAGGGCCTCGTACCTGCCGTAGAGTACCAGGGAAAGGCACTTTACGAGTCGCTGATCCTATGCGAGTTTTTCGAGGACGCTTACCCGTCCCATAAACCCAACCTCCTCCCATCCGAGCCCGCAGATAGGGCACTCACCCGCATGTGGTTGGACCACATCAGCAAGACGTTCATCCCGGCTTTCCATAGACTTTTGCAGGCGCAGGATGTGGAGAAACAGAATGAGGCGCTGCAGGATGTTTATACATCGCTACGATAGCTCGCCGAAAATATCAAGGGGCCATTCTTTAACGGGGAGTTCGGTTTAGTGGATGTTGCAATTGCACCTTGGATCGTTCGTGATTTTATCCTGCAAGAGCATCGGGGGTTCAAGAGAGGGGATGTCAGCCCTGTGTGGGAGGCATATGCTGAGCGGATCGAGAAGAGGGATTCGGTGGTGAACACTTCCAGCGTGAGTGTTGACTCTGGCATGTCGACGTGTATACGTTTGAACATGCTCTTCCAGCTCCGGGAACATCTCGCTGTAATCTTTGGTCGTTATCTGCGCGATGAGGCACAGAGTGAGGTTGCAAAGGCCACGCGAGCAGGTAAAGTTATCCCTTAGAGTAAGTATTCACATGTTGTTAGAAGCTGTAAAGAAGTTGGTGAATGTACGATTTCGTATGAATAATGAGGAGTATCGACCACGCGTTTACTTGAATCATCGTCAATATTTCATTGATCAGTCCAGTCAGCTGTGCTGATCGGGTCCCCGCAAACAATTAATCATATGCCAAGATAAACATCGACTTCGACAAGCTATAAGTATTGTACTACCACCAAGAGCTCGTTGTATCTCATGATAATAGCAAGACGCCCTCTCATCCTTTAGCATCCCATTCCGAACACTCCAAGACGATGCCGTTTGGGCATTCGTTGACAAGAGAAGTCAGCTTCAAGGTTGGGCCTGTCATATTGGATGTCCTGGTCAAGCACTACTTCGACCGACTCAAGAGGGATGTCGCGGGCAGTGATTCTCCCTTGAAACAAGACGACATTTTGTATGATGAAGCCTTCACGATTGTCAAGGTGTGTTCGTATTCTTGGCCATGTCCTTATTTCATCCCTGATTTTGAAATAGTCCTTTTTGAATGCATCTACCTTGTGAGCCTTGAATATCTGCATCGTTAAATTGGAGATTGATCTTGACTGTTCTTTCTAGCCACACCATTGAAGAGCTTCAAGGTAACCATTATACCGGAAATGTCGTTGAGGAGTGTTTCTCATGTCCGATAGCTTTTTCGAATACAAGGACGCCCTCGCCTCCGTGGACCCATGTTGTCCGGACTGTCGTCCCTATGTCATGTTGCGATGAAGCAGCAACGTATCTGATCAAGGCTCTTGGAGGTGAAGACGTTGCAAGGAAGCTTGTGGGTGGGGTGAAGTGGTGGCAAGTTCGGGGAGTCAACGGGTGAGCTATTTATTGTCTATTGGATCTTCGAACATCACTTAAATACGTCATGCGCAGCGTCGATGCGCAGTGGATTACTGCCAAGAAGGATTGGAAAGAGGCTAAACGAAGGCACAAGCGGGAGCAAAACATGAAGGACTTGCCAAGCCCTCCACCTACAGAGCATGTGAAAGGCAAACCTGAAGGAGTATACGAAAAGGATATGGATGCAATGCGCTGTATACTTTATCTCCACGGAGGTATGATTGAGATGTTTTCTTCTGCAGTGTTCTTTCTGTTGAACCTGATTCCAGGAGGGTATTACTTCGGAAGTGTCGATCAAGAGAGATACAGCATCCAACGATTCGCGCGAAAAATTAATGGCAGAGTGTTTGGTATGTTTGTCATGTGTGTATTACACTGATCCGTGGAACTCAATGTATTTCCAGCCATCAACTACCGACTTGCGCCACAATATCCTTTCCCATGTGCACTGCAAGATGCAATCGCAGCTTGTAGGTCCCTCGCTGACTCCTATTTCTATTCACTCCTAATATGATCCATCCCAGATATCTACCTCATCAGGCCACCGCCTGAATCGGCCCATACACCAGTCGATCCGGGTCATATCATCATCTCCGGAGATTCTGCGGGAGGAGGACTCTCTTTGGCTCTACTTCAGGTTATACGGGACAGCGGGTTACCAGCTCCTGCTGGCGGTGTTCTCATTTCACCCTGGTGCGACTTGACACACTCTTTCCCGAGCGTTCATGTCAACACAAGCTCTGTGCGCAACTATGCTTCATTTTCCTTCTAGGTTAATTGACAAATACTTTAGGATGTTATACCTGACTCCGGCCTTTCATTCCACAAACCTAGCTTGCTCTGGCCTCCTCCTTCTGAGGAGGTTTCAAATCGCGTCCATGCTTCCCTTCGGTTCAGGATTCGGCAGGCGTTTAGGTCGGAGGAACCTCAACAATTCACACAAACCTCCACCTATGTGGAGCAGCCCACAAATGGCTCTAATGTCCCAGACCATCTCGCCACGCCAATAATATCAGAACCCCCAGCCAATCTAGAGAAAGTCATGGTTCAAACAGCCGCAGGCGAAGTCATCGAAGTAAACCAACAATTACATTTCTACACCCGGAACAGCTTGCTTGGACACCCCCTGGTTAGCCCGGCAATGTCGTACCTTGGTGGTTTGCCCCCTCTGTTGATCATCGCAGGTGACAAGGAAGTACTGAGAGATGAAATTATTTATACGTTCGTTCTCGCCTCCCTCTATCTTTTGAATGTTTTGCTTAAAAGCCTCCTTTCCAGTGCCCACAAGGCTGCATATCCTGAGAAACATCCTATATCAAATGAGACGCGCGAACTGTATCCCTCCTTAAACGGCATCGAAGACCGTTGTAAACCGACACCCGTCCATCTTCAAGTATACGATGGCAAGTTCATGTTCAAAAGTTTTCAGCATACTTTTCTGACTTGATTCCCTTGATGAATAGAGAGCCCGCATATACTACCTGTTCTATTCTCCTTCACCAATCCTGCCAAGTTTTGTTTCCGTGGAATTGCCAGTTTCTGCAAATTCGCTACTGAAATGAAACAACAACCCCCCATTCCAAGGAAAACTTCGAACGCAAGTTCTCCCAAGTCCCCATCCCGACAACAGTCGTTATTTGGTTTCAGGCCATCTCCTTCAAGACGAGGCACAATATCGACGCCACAAGTCACAGGCCCTGCACCAGATATCACGCCCCCCAAATCGCCTAACGCTGAACAAAAAGTTGATTCGGCCGAGGGTAGACCGTCATTAAGGCGCACGATGTCGTTGGGGCTTGCTCGTGCTGGGACTATGATGCGAAAGAATTCGTCGCTCTCTCCTTCGGCCTCTAGCTACAATTTTGCGGGTGGCAAAGAACCATCAGGAGAACAGCCAGAATCGAAAACATCTGACCCCACCTCCCCTGGGAGTCCATCTGTTAGCTCGAGCGATGTTGGTGGGCCTCGGTTCGGTACATCTGTGCCAGAAACGCCTGAGGAGCGTACTGCGGGCGAACCTTCTGTGTACCAGGACATCAAGGTACTTGTTTCTTGTTTCATTTCTCATCTAGGTTTTAATTGCTTTTAGGATCGGAATTCATGGGAGTGTCGCATGATACGAGAGAGGGTTAGCACCTCGGGGGTGATTCGCCCTCTCCAGCCTGAACACGAACTCGATGCATTAAAACTCCCATGTGAACATATCGGTGTGTTTTCCGAACTCACGATGCGGAGATACCTCAAAGAGCGGACCCTGTTCGACAAGAAGTTTGCACATACTTCCAAGTCGATCGAAAAACACCGTCGACGGAACCTCGAGCGGGCGAAGGAGGAAACCATCAGACGGATGAGTATCTTACGTCAAACCTTACTCAGAGGAGGCAGTGGAAAACCGACGCCAGACAAGGAGCTGCCGGCAAAGCACGGTGTGACTGAATCCCCTGGGTGGGGTTGGGCCTGGGCGTTGGACGAGAAGGAGGATCCCCCTCCGAGCAGTATCGTTTCAAGGCGTGATACTGAGGAGGCAAGAAAGTTGGCCGAAGTGGCGGATCAGGCGATTTTGGGTGAAGACCAGACGTTCAGCGCGAATAACCTCTGGGGGGTTGTCATCAATTTCTTGACCGTCACTCCTGGGAAGGAACAGCATCATCATCATCATGGGCATCATAAAACCGACGTCGATTCTTCAGATGCAACGACCAAGACGGAGGAGGGTGCTAAGGTCAAGAGGCATCATTCGAGGTTGTCTCGTCTCTGGCACGGTCATCCGAGTCCCCAAGGAGCGACTGAGTAATTCAAGCATTGAACGCTGTTGTATTTTGGCATAATTACACTCTCACTAGCCCTCATGTTGTTCCTGATATATGTAGTATCATTCCACCACCACTTTACAGTTTCCGACCTATACATATTTATGTCCAGAAACTTGATATATAGATGCATCAATGTAGGTAGATTGTAGCAAGAAAACTAGAGTTTCGCTTTGACACTGTCCACTGAAATACCCTCGTCTTCTAGGACCTTTTTCGCCAATGCACCAATGATGGGGAATCCATGCACATGAAGATAAGCTTTCTCAGAACTTGCCTGTCGTCGCGCGTAGCGGGCTGCAATACCCTGCGAGATGACGGACAACTGTGATAAAGAGGGCGTCAACATTGGAAATGAAGAGATTTTCAAGGCTTACTCTAAAGAACATCCAGCTGCGAACGAAGACCATCTCTGGGATGGGGTATGGTTGTGAGGTCAGGCGGCAGTACTCTCGCTCGAGGTCTTCGAGAGGGATGGGAACGTTGACCGTGGTGTTTTTGAATCCCGTCATTTCCCATTTCCCATCGCCGGGCATGTCTGCCATATCAACGGACCATGGTTGGGTCAAGTTGCCGAGGTCAGCGAGCTGTCGAGAATATCAGAATCAAAAGTTGCCACTATGGAGACAACAACGCTTACAGGGCTTCCCAAGGTGCACAATTCCCAATCAAGGATACCAATGACACGATTTTCGGTCGGGTGGAAGATGAGGTTGTCCAACTTGTAGTCGCCATGGACAATTCGAAGACCAGTCTTCGTTTCGTCCGGTAGGTTCTTCTTGTACCAGACAATCAGGTCGTCGAAGAAAGGAATATTTCCTGTCTGTTTTCCTGACTCAATGTCGACGGCCTTTGCTTGAGCGCTCGAAACTCGTGAGAGCGACTTGATTTGTCGAGGGAAATAGGGTGTCGAAGGACCAAACGTGGATAAACCCACTTCGGCTGGTGATACAGACCCAAGGCAAGCAAGAGCACGAACGGCGGAAATCCAACTAGACTTTTGTGATGAGAAAATACAGTCGGGATATCCGTGATTTATTACGCACCATTCGCGGCGGTCTTTAGGGGAAACCTCAAGCATGCGCACATCAGTGAAGATGCGCCCATCCAAGAACTCCATGATGTAGAAGGGTGTGCCAACCACGGAGCTGTCTTCGCAGAGAATAATAGGTTCCGGTACTGGAACCTTGCGCTCTGCAGGAGTAGCAGGATTCGTGTTGTACCTGTGAAGGGCTGCTAGCATGGTATACTCGCGTTCGACCTGGTGGGCGGTTTGTGAGAGAAGCTGCCCCGCAGGCTTCTTGCGAAGAACAAAACGCGTCTTGCTAGGTTTATGGTATTGATAAGTATGTTCGAAGGATTATAGATGCGCCGGCTACTCACTTCGCATCCGTGAGGAAGTAGGTAGGGTTCGACTATTCCAATGTTAGTTTCAATATGTTTTCGGCCAACTGGACGTCAAGTCCTACCTGTCCAAACTATTATACAGAGTCGCTCAGCATATTTCCTTGAAAAATACTATCATTAACCATACCTTGAACTGTTTAACGTCCACAGGGGTTTTGATACCAGGGGTATTTTTGGCAAGGTATGCATTGAGCCTGTCGAGGTCGATGGTAGCTCTTATTTCACCATATTCACCGCCAATTTTAGGAGAGGCTTTCGACATGGTATATGTGATCCAACGGGAAAGAGAAGGTCGAAGGTAAAGAACACAGAGCTACATGATAATTGTGATATATGCCTTTTTCTCGGATTCGGCAACCCCGCGACCGGTGCTACTCGGCGTTTGCCATCTCTAATTTTACGTAATCGGAAGAATACGTGGATGGTTCTGGAAAGGCCGGTGAGTTCCGGTCGGCAGAGCGAAACTTATTAAATACGAAATTTTTTGATGTTACTTTTTCTTCCACCGCAACCACCATGTTCACCACTTCAAGGGCACATCTCTCCCGGGCTACTAAATATGCTGTGGGTTTTATGCTTTTCTCGTTATTTGCGCTCTGTATTCATGTTCACCTAGGGGCTCAACCGCACCATGATGGTGCGAAATATGAACTCAAAAGTCAATGGCACGTATTCCTAGGATTTTTACTCCGCGCAAAAATCTTATTTCTGTCTGCAGGCCCCTTCGTCGGTATTGACTTGGGTACCACCAACTCATGTGTGGCGGTTATGGAGGGCAAAACTGCTCGCGTAATCGAGAACGCGGAAGGAGCACGGACGACGCCTTCAGTGGTGGCCTTCACGAAGCACGGAGAGCGCCTAGTCGGCCTTCCAGCTAAGCGACAGGCAGTTGTCAACTCCGCCAACACCGTATTTGCCTTCAAGCGGTTGATTGGTCGACAATTCAAGGACAAGGAGGTGCAGGACGATATGCTTCACTGGTGGGTTTCTCACGCCGTTGATCGGATGGAATTGCCAACTCACCACATTTTTTTTTCTCTAGGCCTTTCCACATTATCCCCAAACCCGATGGACGACCCGCTGTCGAGGTGGAACTCAATGGCAAAAAGCTGCAGCTCGTGAGTCATCACCGAATTCTTTTCTCTCCGTCACTAAAATCGTCTGCTAGTCTGCTGAGGAGCTATCATCAATGGTTCTTTCGAAAATGCGTGAGACGGCGGAGCAATTCCTGAATAAGAAGGTCAAGTGCGTCATCATTTTATTTTTTTTGTCATTCGCTTGAAACTTAACGCGCCATCCAGCCACGCTGTCGTCACCGTGCCAGCCTACTTCAACGATGCTCAGCGTCAGGCTACAAAGGACGCCGGCCAAATTGCTGGCCTTGACGTGCTGCGGGTAATCAACGAACCAACTGCTGCTGCTCTCGCGTACGGTCTGGACCGCGCCGATAACTCTGTCATCGCTGTTTACGATTTGGGAGGTGGAACTTTCGATATTTCCATTCTGGAAATGCAGAAGGGTGTATTCGAGGTGAAATCGACAAACGGTGACACCCATCTCGGTGGTGAAGATTTCGACATTGTGCTGGTGGAACATCTCTTGGACGGCTTCAAAAAGGAATCTGGCATCGCTCTGAAGGGCGACCGCATGGCGATCCAGCGTGTGCGTGAGGCTGCTGAGAAGGCCAAGATTGAATTGTCGTCGACGACTCAAACCGAAATCAACTTGCCTTTCATCACCGCCGACGCCTCAGGTCCCAAGCACATCAACGCCAAGCTCATGCGATCACAGTTCGAGGCCCTCGTTGGCCCTCTCATCCAGCGCACCGTCGACCCATGCAAGAAAGCTCTTTCTGATGCTGGTGTCAAGCCTAATGAAATCAATGAGGTTATCCTCGTCGGTGGTATGACGCGTATGCCACGTGTCTCGGAGACCGTCAAGAGCATCTTCGGACGCGAACCCAGCAAGGGTGTCAACCCTGATGAAGCTGTCGCCATTGGTGCCGCCATCCAAGGTGGTGTCCTTGCCGGCAGCGTCACCGATATCCTCCTCCTCGATGTTACCCCTCTCTCCCTTGGTATCGAAACTCTCGGTGGCATCATGACCAAGCTTATCAGTCGCAACACCACCATCCCCACCAAGAAGTCGCAAGTTTTCTCAACAGCGGCGGATGGCCAAACCGCCATTGAGGTCAAGATCTACCAGGGTGAACGTGAGCTCGTCCGTGACAACAAGCTTCTTGGAAACTTCAACCTCGTCGGCATCCCTCCTGCCCCCAAGGGTGTCCCCCAGATTGAGATTACATTCGATATTGATGCTGGTATGGAATGTTTCAAGCTTTCTAGAAATGCAACATTAACATGTATCCTGCAGATGGTATCGTCAACGTTGGCGCCAAGGACAAGGCTACTGGCAAGGATCAATCCATGACCATCGCTTCTTCATCAGGTCTCAGTGACAAGGACATTGAGAAGATGGTTTCGGACGCTGAGGAATTTGCCGAGGCTGACAAGTCCCGCCGAGCATTGATCGAGGAGGCTAACAAGGCAGATTCAGTTTGTGCTGATACCGAGAAGGGTGAGTTTCCTCTTCTTGTTTCGTTTTGTGTAAATATACTGATGAACCGCCCTTAGCCATGAGCGAATTCAAGGATCAGCTCGATGCCACAGAGAAGGACAAGGTCACGAAGCTTGTTGGTGAGCTCCGTGAGCTCGCTGCCAAGGGTCAAGTCGGCGACGCCTCCATCACCGCCGACAACATCCGCGAGAAGATCAGCGAGACCCAGAATGCTTCCCTCGGCCTCTTCCAAAAGGTTTACGAGAAGCGCGCTGCTGAGAACTCGTCCTCTTCCGAGCAACCTGCCTCTGAGACCAAGGAGGAAAAGAAGGATTAAATAATTTAATCACCTCTTCACCTCTTCTCTCATCGCCGATCGCCTTTGGCCTCCTTGTCCGGTCTATTGACAATCCTGTTGGTTCCACCCAGGTTGTTTGCGGACGTCCCCTCGTTGATTTATGCTTAGACTGGGCTATTGGTCAAAAGTATTGCACTTCGCTCTCATACATTATATCTGCTATTATCTGTTGCACCCCCCCACCCCCCCCACTCAGTACTTACTTAATTTTTACGGCATTGTAATTCCAAACACATTTTGCATCGCATTGGAAATTTGGTGCAGGTCCGAAGTTGAACGTTATGAATTCGCGAAGACTGCCAAGTTGGATAATACACTTTTAAGTTGTAGTTGGTGCATCCAAAGATCACCAACCCCTCCTGTCTTTGCAGCTTTTCGTGCATTGGAAACATAGAGACCCTTTGTATTCAAATGACCACCGAACAGTTAGAGTTACCAGATGTCCCGAGCATCCATATAAAATTAAACATTATCGGCTCCCTGGATATACAGCATACACTCCTGCTTCGACCATCACCCTTGTTTCTTTCCACCCTTCAATCAAGGATTCAACATCCTCCTCCCCTGTTATCGCATTCGATGACCCTGTTGAATCCAGCATCGCTGCCTAAGTACTCCAAATGGCATGAACGATCTGTTGGCGAGATTTATGCAGGCGCGGAGATGCTATAGCCTATAGGCAGACGTGAAAAAAGGAGAGCAAGGAATTTACATGGCGGAAGCTTGAAGACATTGGTCTCCAGACTGAGGGTGGCGGAAACGACCTGCGGCTATGACAGAGTGGTCCGCAAGTCTTTCTGATATATAACGTAGTAGAGTAAATCTATATGGATCAAAGATATTCAGTTACACCGTCGGGCACGTCAACGATCTGTACTCGCCGTCTTCTCTCGAAAACCTGCTCATTTATACATGTTTCATTCATTGCTCCGGCAGTGGTTGGAAACGCGTGTAATATTGTTTCGTTGAGCTTTCCACGACCTCTTGGGTTGATTCCGGCAAGTCTTCAGCGAAGCGACCTATGGGTAAAGTTATAAGTCGATTTAAGATAGAAAACGTGGAAGGTATAAACCTGGGGAACCTGAGAAGAGGGAAAGAGCTGGGACGACGGTGTTCGGAGGGATTATGGTATTATCTGAAATCTTTGCACAGTCCTTGATGATGGTGAATTTTCCCTGAGATCAAACAGATGAGAACAATGTCCTGCGTAGCTGGAGGCATCGCAACATACAATCACACAATTCTTCCCAATTTCAACATGGTTGCCAATTTGAGCTGCTTCCACAATGGTGTTGGCGCCGATGTGAACATGGTCACCGATTTTCATGGGGTAATAGTTGAAGTTTCCCCTATATGTCTTGTACGGAGGGCTTGGGGTTCATTCGTAAGTGGCCTTGGATGTGAATGGGGGGAAGGGAAATTACCGCATCACGCAACCCTCGCCCACCAGACAATATCGACCCAAGGATATTACGACGGCATGACCAGGTCCAGTTCTCCTCAGATCCCCGCGAATGATTGCCCCACTCGAAATAATTGTTTTACCACCGAGAATAATGTTCTGTGGCCCAGCAATGGTGGCTCGACGCGACACTTTATTCCCTGTATCCTATGGATCAACCTGGTTAACACAGAAATTACAATAATAATGGAACCTTACCGTCTCAATGAACTCTGCCCTTGAGTAATAGATTGGAGGATCCATGAAAACGCGATCGTGGTACCAATTCAGCAATACATTCCTTATTTGGATTTGTCAAAAAAATAGGTCCTGCTCCGACGACCATGAGCGGCGCTGCAGTGTTCACCATGTATCCCATATTCAGAGCTTCAGCACTTAGGTGTTCGCAGTTCCACCTGAGGACACGCTCGACGACACGTCCCGTATTGTCAAGATTTTCACCCTTATTACTTGGTCATCCGCATAAACCCTCCTTCACGCGCAATATCACTGTTTCTTCACCAAAACATCAATCGGACGAAGCGTTGCAGTCCTCTGGCGCGAAATCCACTACACAACGCGTCACAGAAGACCCCTTCGTTTACCATGGGCCACTGACCGCCGCATTTCGCCGCTTGAAGCTGTTCTCACTGGCGTCCTTTGGCCTCTCCGCAATGTTATCACCATTTATGTTCTTGGTGGAGTCAAGTCTTCCTATGAATGCTCGCGTTGCGCTAGCAGGAATTGCACTTGGAACCTCTGGACTGAGCACAGGGCTTGTTTCTTGGTGCGCGAAGCCATATGTGACAAAGATGCGCCGATTCCGTCCAGATGGTGCGGGGACTGCGGAGGAACTCGAGTTGACGACTTATACCTTGACTCTTCGGCCAAGAATTACCAAGGTTCTTCCGAACTTTTTGCTGGGGAAACTGTAATAATAACAGGGTTTATCCTTTCTCAACCAGGTCTATGACCCGTCATTCCTGATAGAAACTCGAAGGCCGCTGGCAAAATGGGAACTGGCAGAACAAATCACTCTCACTGAATATCGTACCGATGCAGTTGGGACCAATGTGCACCCCACACCTGGCGGAGCGGAAACTGTCTCTGAAACAACCAATGAAAGGGGAGAGGTTATGGGTAGATGGGTCGTGAAATGGGGAGAAGGAGGAGTGGGAACTTGTCACGAAGTCGGCCATGTTGTCCGGTTCGTGTCATCAAATTTAAAACCAGGAAAATTCTTAACGAATGACGACAGATATTTTAACGTGCATGAGGAACTGTTACAGTAGTGGCTTCTGTTCCACGCCCTTGCTTATTCCTTTGGCGAGGTTAGATGTGTTACCGCTTTTTACCCATCAATCCCTACTCCAACCACTGTGCTGCTCTGATGCCCAACGATAGTACCGGTAACCCAACAAATTATCACAGGAATCTTTGCACTCGGAACGTGTAATTCTTCCATTTCCACAATCTCCCATGATCATGATCATATGCACCTGATGGATTCCTCTCGGTCCTGCGTTAGAGCTGGTATCCTGGATTTATGGCAGCGAATTAACGAGCCGAAGAAGGGAGAAAAGTCTCATCTTCCGAACGCCTGAGCCCACAACAAGAGGTGTACAAGGAATTATCGTCAAGGATTCGTTCATGTTATCATCCTTACTTTAATTGAGGAACTCCCAAGGTCGCCGCGATGATACACGACTTACTGCGCACTCCATCACGAGAATCCCGCTCTACCTCCGCACTTATGCGACAATCTGGGACAGTTATGTCTGTTTCCCGCGACCCTATCGCGACTAACCCTCACTTAGGGCCGCACAGAATTTATCTGGTCATTGTCGCCAATCAAAGGATCGTCTCGGGCAGATGGCGTCTGTTGCATTAAGATTAACTTTAACTAACCGACAAATTCAGCGTAATCAACATCGGTAGCCCGTTTTATTGACAGGCTCTTATCTCCGTTGGGTTTTCTCAGTGGACAATGCGGTAATGACTTCTCTGTCGGAACGGCTATTTACTGTGGTTAATTTTTTTGTTTGCTCCAGTAATCGCCATGCAAGCTTGGGACACTGCGCTCCAACAATTTCTCAGAAATAAAATACTCGCATTGGTTTAAAAGCGAAACTTTCTTGGGGAGAATCATCTACCTTTCCCCTTTCTCTGACTTAGGAAACCTTCCCCCTGCACTAAATAATGCCTGGCCTTGACTACTTTTCGAATAACGCTGCTGCTGCTGCCTCGCCAGCGCCCGCACCCGCACCCGAGTCTGTTGCGACTGACGCTGATGTTCCTCGATCTGATGTTTATTACAATGCCCGGCTCGACCCCAAGAACTATCTCGAGGGTCCTTTGTCCCCATATCCCTCCACGCGTCTACGCCAGATGCTCGCACGGCCAGGAATCGTCGTAAGTTCTGATTGTCATGTTAAACAGAGGAGGTCGGCATCGTCTGACCCAATGTCCCAAAGGTAGCCCCAGGTATCTGCGACGGTATTAGTGCACGATGCGCTGTTGAGGCCGGCTTCGAATGCCTTTACCAAAGGTCGGTGTATTTCTGCGGAAAACAACTGGATGTTCATCGAGCAATTTGACCTCAGCGGTGCTGCCACCACGGCCTCGCGCCTAGGCCAGCCAGACCTCGCAATCGCAACTTTAAATGATTTCGTTGGGGTAGGTCGTCTTTCTTCTCCTATCTTCTTTCTTAAATCAAACCCTGTCCCAATAGGCTGCACAAATGGTGTGCAGTTTGCACCCATCGGTTCCAGTTATCGCAGATGCTGACACAGGGCAAGTCGCCACGAGCTACGCTTTCAAAAATGACGCTGAAGAAGCCAATGAATCGTATTTTCAGGTTTGGCGGACCCGCCAACGTTGCTCGCACTGTCAGGCAGTATATCAGTGCCGGTGTGGCTGGTATGCATATCGAAGACCAGGTCCAGACCAAACGATGTGGCCACTTGATGGGCAAGCAGGTCGTATCGCGGGAGGAATTTTTAACTAGAATTCGAGCTGCTGTCATTGCCCGTGACTCGCTGCCGGGAGGGTCAGATTTTGCAAGTCGTTCATTCCAAAAAGTTCAAATTCATGGTGTTTGAATTAAGCTGCACCCAGGTTGTCATTGGGCGAACGGATTCAGCCCAGGTTCTTGGAATGGAGGAAGCCGTCACTCGTCTCAAATTGGCAGCTGACGCTGGTGCCGATGTCTGCTTTATTGAGGGTGTAAAGACGGAAGAGCTTCTCCGTGACACTGTCGCAGCACTGGCTCCGAAACCGGTAAGTACTGGGGTATTCCGTCCGTCCCCTGAGATTAATATTAGAATTCCAGGTTCTCGTCAATGTTATCTCTGGTGGCCTCACGCCCTCTTTCACGTATCAACAGGCTGAGAAAATGGGAGCCAAAATTATCAGTAAAGCACCCTCGTTTCTGGTATTTTCCCTTGAATCTGACAAGATGCTCCACACGTTAGTCTTCTCGTTGGTGTCTTCTGTAGCCATGGTTCACGCTGTTCGTGATGCTATGCAATCCTTGAAGAAGAGCGGTACAGACTTCTCTTCGGCCAAGGGCATGGATCCTAAGGCATTCTTTGAAGTCATGGGTAAACATGAATTTTCTCCGTCCTAATTGAATGTAAAATTCATGTTATTTACTTCAGGTCTAAATGAGGTCGTAGACCTCGATGCGAAGGCCGGCGGTTCCGCCTTCGCAATTGTCTGATCGTAACTCCTCTTGGGGGTTTCCACCTGCTGTGTTACCATCTACACTGGAATATCATTACAGCGATAGATATATAGATAGAGCGCATTGAATTCCAATAGGTCCGATATTTTGAAGTCTATTAAATCTATAGCTTGGGTTTGGCTTGCCGCAGCTTGGCATGTTGCATACTCTCGTCTAGAGCAATACGGCGTCAAAAAGATTGTGGTTTACGCGGAATTCTATACTCACAATTTATGTCATACAGTTTGTCGCCAGGGATAGATGCAATATGTGAACTGATATTCGAAATGTCTACCATGTCCGGGGTGATGTCCTTGATTGTCTGAGCTCCCAGCAACCGCATATTCATTTCAAATTCGTCGTGTAAAAAAAGTCAGAATGAAGGCGGCTGACAGGAAGGACAATGATTTTCGAGTTTACATGTAAAATCTGCAACGCCTTTTCCACACCGTCCTGTCCATATGATGAGAGCGCGTATAAGAATGGTCGTCCAATACCAACTATAAGGAAGGTCAACGCATACAGGGCAACGGCCGAACCTCAAAGCCTTACCTGCTGTGGCTCCCAGCGCCACCGCCTTGATAACATCTGTCGCCCTACGCACACCGCCGTCAACGAACAGGGCGAATTTTTCATTGGGAAAGGTAAGCCCCCGCTTCTCCTTCAGTTTGGAAACGACTTCTACGAGGACTTCGATCCCTGAACGAGCGAAGTCTAACTGGCGACCACCATGATTTGAGAGAACGACACCAGCCAGGCCAAGATCGTAGGCCTTAAGAGCATCCTAAAATTGGAGTGGTCAGCGATGATAAAAGCTGAATAGATTATTTAAGTGCGAACCTCCCAGCGTTGGACCCCCTTGAGAATGAGAGGCACTGGTCATGTTACTCGTCAGCATGCATGGTCAATTATTCTCTTGCCAATTGAACGCACTCTTGGTTATACCCTTAAACCAATCCAGGTCTTCCCATTTCAAGCCCGGGTCAATAAATGACTAAAAAGGAACATTGAGAAGTTAATAATGAAGAATAGAAATTCATGAGCACCCACACTAATTGCTCTCGCTGCACCCTTGGACCTATCAACGCCATCCGATCCAGACTTTGTAACCTCAGAAGGGTCTTCAGCCGTAAATTTCATCCTCATGTCCTGCATACGGGAGGTTAACAATTGCAAAGGATGATCCATCAAATCTTACCTTTTCACGGCGCCCTAGCTGAGGAGCGTCCACCGTGATAAATAGTCCCTTAATTCCGCGCTTCTCAGCGTGTTGGACGATCCGCTTGGTAATATCTCTATCTCTGTTCACGTACCTGCATATACATGTAAACAAGAAATATCTGAAAAGGGAAGAAAATAACCCACAGTTGTAGGAATTGCACTTGACCAGGTTGAGCAGCATCGACGAGTTCATCGAACGAACAAGAAGCCAATGTAGGTATCTTTGAAAAGACAATGTGAGAGTGAGAAATATGTATAAGAACATGCTTTCTTACCATTTGAATTACGCCATGTTTTGCGCCCGCTCGCGTGAGGTTCAATTCACCATCGGGATGTCCTAGTTTTCCGAGAGCTGTAGCAGTCTAAATTTCGCTCGAGTTTACAAGGTTTGCATCTGAAGACCTCTGGGACGTGTGCTCACAATGTATACAGGCATGCTGGATCGATGACCCAATATCGTTGTTGACCAATCAACTTTCGTAACGTCAACCATAATTTTTGGTCGGAACCAAATCCTAAAACATTGTCAACCCCATGTAAACCTTCCAGTGGGTGAATCCCGACCTGTGGTATGCCGCGTGATTTTCCCGGTTGGTAATTTCATCGTCTGCGGCAGAAGAATAGTATGCCCATGCCTTCTCTGCCATAACTAGTTTCGCGATAGCCTAGTATTTTAAACCATCAGAACCAACTAGGCCCTCACGAGTCACATGGATGGAAAACGCACCTCAAAGTCGTGTAGATTCAAAATCTCGTCGAGTGGTGGTCGGTTTGACATGCGTTCTTGACGGGCTTTCTCTTCGTCTGTGATCGCCACTTCGACCTTTTCAACTGTACCCGGTTGCACAGGCCCTAAGCTACAACGGGGAAGAATTTAACACTTCCATCCTGAATTCAAATAAATTCGGATCGTTACTGCTTCTCGGGGGGCAGGTTTGTGGTGATGGCGTCTGGCGGGTGAATTGGTTCATATTCCTGTCTGGAAAGAAATTCGGGCTCGAGTCTGAAAGGCTTGAGTGGTTTGGCTTACGTCACATCCTTTCCAGCATATTTGAGTATGATCTTGCTGCCACCTGAGCGTTATTAATCGCTTAGAAATTTGAAAAGCAGAGCTGGAGCAAGGAAGCTAACCCGGGTGATCTAAAACGATGTCAGTATACTGAGATGCGCCAGCAAGGTCTATACCACTACATACCGTCAAGAAACTCTGTCACATCATATACCTTTCCTGGAGGTGGGCAGCTGGTCAAAATTTCAAGTCAAAGAATGGGCCCAAGGATTCCTCACCATGCACAATAATCCAACAACTCTCTCTTGTGTTGTGGGTAGCAACTTCCTTCCCAGAGAGCATTTCGTCGATACCGAATCCAATGATGCTTTGGGAGTTATAATAATGTCGGGGTAGGCGAGTTTCAGAGATGGGAAGCAAGGTGAGAGTGAACTTATTTAAATTGAGCTACTCGGCATTCGGATGGAATTCCAGCGGACCGCCGCTCAGGGGCTAATGGATCAATAACTGGGACGTGGAGGCAAAATATCCGTGCCGAGTACTTTCGCTAATATTCGATTATAGTTACAGTTGGCTGTATTACAGTATAACAATTACTGAAAATCTGAAAACGGAATATCAACAGTTAAATAAAGGTCCGTTGAACGTAGGAAGCTTCATAAATACATAGAAGAAATAGAAGATGGTAAAATCGTCAGGCCACACCTGATGCTGTTAAGTCCTCTTTGTTCCACCACGGTTCTTTGTAGTTACTTGCAGAAACAATCTCCATTTGTATCAGAGCGGTCAGCTCGGGCGCAGACTTCTTGAATACTTCGAAGAAATCCCGATCCAGAAGGAGGTGGTTAATCGGATGTCTTATCTGACGGCGGTAAGGAAGAACTGTAGAGAAACAAGCGGTCAGCTTTTTCCAATTGTTTTCTTTTAGCATCGTGAGGACGATGGTATGCAGTGAAGTCCAGTGATCGGCGAGCGCCTCTTGTAGCAGAGCGGATCGGAAGAAATCAGGATAAGGCAGGTGAAGGTGGGTGATACTTGGGAATATGGCGGCGAACTTGGCCATTAGGAATAGATTGCTTGTTGGAAGGGTAAGATATCGAAGTTTTGGATACTTGCTGTGCCCTTGATTCCCGACCATCTGCGGAGCGTCGAAGAGAAAATCGAAGTTGTCGTACGAGCAATCCAACCAGATGGATTCCAACTTGGGCGCCGACATTGACAACAGCATTCTGACGGCCATCATCCCGTTGTCGTTTAATCTAAGGCCCTGTAGGTGGCTTAATTGAAATTCTGGGGCGGCCAGGTGCAAGGGCCATGTCGCGAAGTTAACATCTCCTTCAAGAGAAAGGTATCGCAATGTGTGGGGAGCGATCAAGGCTTCGACGAGCTGTGGGTAAGTAAGGTGTAATTCCGGACGAAGATGGTGCAAATGGAGGGTCGTAAGGTTGCGCAAGGAACTTGGTATTGGCAAGCAATCAGCCTGCTCGAACTCCAAGAATCTTAATTGCGGCGAGCCTTGTTCGAGTATCCTGAATCCTTCAGGCCGGGTGAACCTCAAAGATGTGTGGTGGTCAAATCTAATCTGCAGTTGTTGCAAATTGGGTGCTGTAGCTGTCCGAAGAATACGTTGCAAAATCGACTGGCAAGTTGCTTCCGAAAAGCAAATAGCAAATATGTTGCGTACTCGATGAAAATGAGGGTTAAGCTGGTCCGCAAGTGCTTGGATAAGCGCGATGTGGCGAGGTTGGCCAGACCGAGTGCGCCTGACCCTGCGGTGAGATCTTTCCCATCTGTATATATCGATATCGAGGTCAAAATAAGAACCCGATCGTTGCAGATAACTTGGCGCCCATTTTAATGCTCGAGGGGAGTAAATATGGATCTTCTTCCGTAATTCTGGCAGAGAAATAGCAATGTCCCTCCAGCGACCTGATACATGGCTCAGCACAACCTCAAATGGTATTTGGCGCGGGGAACGACGATTGGGCTTTGCAAGGAGAAAAATTGCAGAAAGTAGTTCCGGAGGAAGACTCGTGGCCGCGCATCCATCGTTCAAAGGGAACGCTTGATTGGATGCAGTTGAAAGGGAACCGTCCAGAATCATCGTAGCATCCATCCAGGAATGAAACTCTAATAAACTGGACAGTTAGCTGATGACTGGAAGCAAGCCAGAGAACGAACCTTCTGGGAGAATATTCGGTTTGGTGATAATCTCAAGGAAAATGCGGTCTTTTATGATGGAAACTCGGTAACCTGTCAAACCCAGTCCACTGCGGTGCCGGTCTGATTAGCGCAGCGCCCAGGTCCGCAGCGATGTTCAGCAGTGGATTTTATAAATTCTGGGTGATCGCAGTGCTTCCGATGGATATTCCATTCCCGTAGTTTGCAAAAAAAAGGATTCATGATGTGGAACAGAATTGGCCAATCCTTATCGCACTTACACACTGGCTGCACAGCCTTCGTTCGACCTTAGCCATATTCTACAACCTCATGCTCCCACCGTCGCGCGCACAAGCTGGAGATGCCCCAATCCGCTCAACGGACAATGACGCGGCCGTGGCCAGGTTGTCGGCGGTTCAAAAGCAATACCTAGAGGATCCTTTCATAAAATACCTTGTTCCTCGCGCGCACCTGCAGCCTCCCCGACCGCCCTTGATAAACATTGGCACTTATGTTAGAAGTTCTGCGATAGACGTCCTTGTTGATCAGTGGCTAGAATTGTCGGCCGTGAGTGGCCAGAGATGTCAGATCGTGAGCCTCGGTTCTGGAAGTGATACAAGATTCTGGCGAATCGCGGCACGTCGAGTTCATGCCTCCTTACAAGATCGCCCATTCACGGTCGTCCATCGATAGGCGGGACCCTTGAAGCAACACATGCAAACCTATGTCGAAATCGACTTTCCGGAAATTACCACTAAGAAGGCTATGGCAATTCGTAAGCGCAAAGATTTAATGGCTGGACTTGGGGATCCGAACGGTGTCTTGCTTGGTGGGTGCACTTATTGAACTCTGGCAAGGTTGCTGACCTGTTTTATAGCACAGGGTGGGACAGCCCTGCATTCACCTCAATACTATCTTTTACCCGGAGACCTTCGACAACCTCCCTCAGAATTACTTGAACCAATGTTATTCTCTCCTCGTGAGAACGGCCGTGCAGCGATTTTGGATCCCTCCCTGCCCACTTTACTGCTGTTCGAGTGTGTCCTTGTATACATGTCTCCATCCTCATCATCCCGGCTCCTTGAATGGTTTGTCCAAATTCACAAGCGAGCCCGAACCGGGGCATTAGGCTGCATCGTTTATGAAATGTTTGGTTTAAACGACGCGTTTGGACGCGTCATGATAAATAATTTGCGAGTAAGGAAGTCATAATATATCCTCTCGCCCAAGTGAGCTAACCACTGTCACAGGAACGACAGATTTATTTGCCAGGTGCCGAACCGTATCCAACGTCAGAAAGCCTGTTGGACAGATTTCTGAAAACGGGATTCTCCGCTGCTCGTGCTCTTACCTTGAAAGAAATCAGAAAATCGTACATCCCTTCAGAAGAACTTGAAAGGTACTAACTACCGTGCTCACTCTGTTGGGATTCTTTATTGACCAAACCAATTTCCAGAACGTCCAAACTTGAATTTTTAGACGAAACGGAGGAGCTTGATCTCGTGCTCGCACACTACGCCATCTCATGGGGCCTTTTGCTTGGCAACTCAGATATGAACGCAACTTGGGGACAATGGGGGTTGAAGCAGCAACGAGAAGTATGACAGGCCTCTTATTATGAAAACCAGTGTGCTTTTTAGCCTGTTCGTTCCTTCTTGTGAATAATTACACTAGCTCGATTTCCGACACATGGTTCCCTAACCTTATCAGCACTGTAAATGGAATGGAATCAAAGGTCGATGCATTCATGGATGCCTTTAAGAACACATCTACAATGGTGGTTTTTGAACGATAATAAATACAAGATGGTTATGTGAATCGATAAGTTGTTATCAACACAATGCCGCCCAGAATAATTTAGTCAGCTAGGCAATCAAGCTTGAAATTAGAAACCGGCAATTCAAGTTTGACATGGATGGATTTATGGGAACGGTTGGAATCTTAGATGAGTTGGAATGCAGAACCCCCCGAGCGAGCATCGAAATTCACAACGTCCATTAGTCCTATCATGAAAGATTAAGCACTAGGTTATCGTATCCGAAGCCAGGTACCAACCCATCACTTCGAAAAACTGCTTCGGATCCATGCCTCGAGCAGAGGAAAAATCGGTCCCAGTTTTTTTCAAAGATTGCATCGCTGAGCGGCAAGCGTGAACCATTGCGACACTGGACACCAGTGAGAATACTGGAGTATTCATCTCAATATGAAGGAGAGCTGGGAAATATATCAGGCACTGACTTATTATTTTAGCCCCCATTTCCTCAGCTTCCTTAGTCGTGAAAGAGGGAGTCAGGCCGCCAGAGATGACATTCACGAGAACCTGCAGTTTTAGTATGTTTAGAAGAAAAGGTGAGATGAATTTCGATAGGCGCCTCACCGGCTTCGGAGCGAGGGCAGCCACGGTTGATTCCAAAAGTTCCTTACTCTTTACGCCTTCAATGAAGCACACATCGGCTCCAATCTCAGAAGCTAACTTAAGACGATGCACTGCTTCTTCCATGCCATGTACCTGAGCAGCGTCCGTCCTTGCGATGATAACCTGGAACATTTTAGTGACAGCTACTGACGTCAATAAAATATGAGAGCTCACAAAATCAGATTCACCAGGAATCGAATCTCGCGCGAGCACCGCGGCTCGAACACGAGTGAGGAATTCCTCTCGAGATACCACTTGTTTCCCGAGTAAATGACCGCATCGTTTGGTTTGTACCTGGTCTTCAATGTGGAGACCAGCCACGCCAGCTCGGGCATACTGCTTTACCGTACGTGCGACCATGGTTGGTCCGCCAAATCTATAAAATTTTAGTATTCGCCTTGAGTGAACACAAAATGGGCAAATAGTTACCCAGTATCGGCATCGGCGATGACAGGTGTCGTTGGGTCAATGCTGCAGACCATCTCGGCGGCCTACAAACCAAAAATTATGCTGAGTGAAGTGTTCGACGTTATTCAAGTTTGCATACCTGAACGAAATCGTTCAAAGTCGCGATCGCAAGGTCGGGCTGTCCGAGTCGCGATGCGGTCGTTGCTGCACCACTGAAAAAATGACATCCAGAAATCTTTCCGTCTTACGCATGAACAGGGCTTTACCTTTGGTATAAGCAAGAGAAACCAGCTTCAAGGGCGCATCGGGCGCTGATACCATCGCAGATACCTGGGGCAACCTGATGATCTTGTAAGTTGACAAAGAATAGAACGAGAGGTTGTTAACGCACCACAATTCCTGGACGTGCTAGCATTTGACGCAGACGCGTCGCAGGGTTCTTGGATAAAGGCCCGTCCAAGAATCGTTTCGGGTGAAGGCGAGGGTTATCATATACATCTTGTTTGGCGGCAGTCGAGTTTCGGGCATGGTGGTCCACAAATTGTTGGCATCTGTCATCTTGCGAGCTGAAGTTAGGGCGGTCGTAGTACTCAAGAGCAGGAGACATGTCGACGAATTTAAATGTAATGGCTTTCAGTGGCAGATGGGTTTTTATACATTTGTACCACCAGAGAATCCAAAAAACGTTTTCGAGCCTGAGTGGACCAATTTCCAAATGAATTGACCGCGTCAGACGGATAATAACCTTCACCAGGATCCGAGTAACATTTGCGAGATAATTTCTTCCTTAAGATCTACCTTTTCGCCAAGAGTCCCAAGACTCGTCCATTGGGTAGGGCCGTAACTAGAAGCGTTCAACGTTGTCCTGAGGTTCGATGTCTTGGCAGAAGAGGCGGGTGAAGGTTCGTCGTGACAACTTTTACGTATCCTTCAATTCGTGCTGCTTGTCGTTGTCGTTTGTGAAGCAATTCAAATTTCAAAACACCAGCCCGTCGCTCATATAGTCACTCCCGCGATAGAATAAGTTGGAAAGCCAAAGTGAGGTATCCAAAGGAACCAGATTTTTCCATTGGAAGACAAACCGAGAATGAATTTATGAAGAAGTTGTTCAGTGTTGAGCAGGACTGCCAAGGGATTGAATCATATTTGCAGCTGATTGGCATGAGCTTCTTGTAAACGACGAGCGCCAAGGAAAAGTCGCTGTTATTGGGGTCGTCTCCTTCCTCTTTCAATCGGTCCCTCGTTGAACTCCATGGCCTCTCTCGAAGCTTTCCTCTCATGGAATAATTCAAAATAAAGTTGTACATATATCTCACCAACATCCAAAGAGCAATGCAATTTTTATGGATTTGGCACCTCTTTCTTCGGGGCTCATGCGAGGTTGACCAGCACTTCCCACTGGCCTCGTGCTTTGACGGCTCTTACCCAAGGATTTTTCCACAATGAGCACAGTTTCTGTGCATCAAGATTCAGATTTTGTGTTCCCTTTAACGTCTCTCCGGCGATAGAGGGGAAATACAACCTTGAACATCCCCCTGCGACCCAGTCCGTCGGGCGGTGCTGGCTAGCATTCTCCCGCAAGGCCCAAATATGTTTCCTGACCGCGGAACACCGCGGTACCTTGCTCTGCTGCAAAATTTCCCAACGTGTCTAAATGTCACTCTTGCGTGAATGTCGAAACTCCCACATCGATGTTCAACTTCTGTCGGCACATCTCTCTGCATCAAATCTGCATACACCCCTCTAACTCCGAGCTCGTAGGATACTCACTAAATGACGACCGACCTCCACCTACGGAAACAGGCAGAGACACGGCTCAGTATCACTTTCCGAGAAATCTTTTAATGTTTACTCGGCCTCCCTTAGATTCCGCGCCATTATATCTATCATATACGGGGAGATTCTGGTAGATCAATTCCCTCATTGATCCAGCTGTAACAAAATATGTCCTCCCTTATCCCTGGCCAAACCGTCGCCAAACACGACAACCGCAACAGCTGTTGGATCATTGTACACGGTATGTACTTAACTCATGTATTTTCTTATCTTTCGGATAACAATATTCTTCCAGGCAAGGTCTACGATGTTACGGACTTCTTGGATGGTAAGAATTTTGGGGTATTCATCGACGAACTACCCACCAATTAGTCGCCTCTAGAACATCCAGGAGGAAGCAAGATCATCTTAAAGTATGCTGGCAAGGATGCAACGTAAGTGCGCGTGTGCTTTGGGCTTGGCCACTTTTCTTACCAGACAATTCTTTCTAGCGAAGCATATGAACCCATTCACCCACCGGATGCTATTCAAAACAACTTACCAATTGAGAAACAGTGCGTAGTTTCATCCATTGAAATTAATGAAATTTGTTTATGCTTTTGCACAGCATCGGCGCCGTTGACCCTAACACCGTGGTCAAAATCATCAAGGAAGTCACTGAAGAGGATAAGAGGCGCCAAGTGCTGATGGACGCTCGGCCGCCCCTCGATGAAATCCTCAACCTGCACGACTTCGAGGAAAGTTCACTCCTGATTCGGAACGCGATTCCAAGTGGCTGATTTATTCCAATCAGGCGGTGGCTAAAGCCGTCTTGCCCGCGAAAGCCTGGGCATACTACTCCTCCGCGTCAGATGACGAGATTACCATTCGCGAGAACCGTGCTGCTTTCCAGAGGTATGTAAATGTACGTTCTATCTTACACTTGTGGCTTGGCTAAAAGGCAGTGCAGAGTTTGGTTCCGTCCACGAATTCTCCGCGATGTAACATCCGTTGACTGGTCTACAACCATTCTGGGATGCAAGTCTTCTCTCCCAGTGTACATCGTACGTATATTTCCAGCCTTTTGGACCATCTGATTATTTACCCGCATTATCTCAGTCCGCCACGGCTCTTGGTAAACTTGGTCACCCGGATGGTGAGCTCAATCTCACAAGGGCAGCCGCAAAGCATGGCGTTATCCAGATGGTGTGCCTCTTATGTACATCTTGGTGTCTGGGTCTAATGCTCATTTACGCTGCGCCAAGATTCCGACGCTCGCTTCCTGTTCCTTCGACGAAATCGTTGACGCCGCTCAACCCGGACAATATCTGTTCCTTCAATTGTAAGATTTTGTGTTAAACTCTGAGGTTCTGGGGCCTTAAGTCTTCCAAAGGTATGTGAACCGCGACCGCGAAATCACCAAAAAATACGTACAACATGCTGAGAAGCGTGGCGTAAAAGCCCTCTTCATCACCGTTGATGCACCTCAGCTCGGTCGTCGTGAGAAGGATATGCGCATGAAGTTCGTCGACGATGGGGCGGGTGCCAAGGTCCAGGAAGGTCAATCAGATGTCAAAAAGGATCAAGGTGTCGCAAGGGCTATCAGTGTAAGAAATACTTTTTTTCGCGGGCTTTGGTCTATCTCCAATCTGACTCCATTCAATCTCAGTCCTTTATTGACCCTAGTCTCTCTTGGAAAGATATCCCTTGGTTCAGGAGCATCACGAATAGTAAGTCGCGTCATTCTTTTCCTTGCTTACTTTTTCCCGCTTAACGCTCTTCAGTGCACATCATCCTCAAAGGCGTTGCCACCCCCGAGGATGCCATTCTCGCGTACGAATCAGGATGTCAGGGGATTGTCCTGAGCAACCATGGTGGTCGCCAGCTCGACACAAGTCGCTCCGGCCTTGAGAACCTTATCGACATCGTCGCCGCTCTCAAAGCAAAAGGTCCATGGCCCAACCCCAACTTCGCCGTGTTCGTAGATGGTGGTGTCCGCCGCGCGAGCGACGTCCTCAAAGCGATAGCTTTAGGTGCCTCCGCTGTTGGTGTGGGCCGTGGTTTCTTGTACGCCTTCTCGAGTTACGGACAAGAAGGTGTGGAGAGGGCTATTGAGATCCTGCGTGTAAGTAAAATTGAATCGAACCCGAGTATTGGCGCTGACTGCTTATTTGGACAACAGGATGAGTTTGAAATGAACATGCGTCTCATCGGCGCTCGCAACATCAGCGAGATCGTGCCCGAGATGGTCGACGCCAGTGCCCTCCGCTCGCACGCTAGCCTCACCCCTGCCGACAACCTTTACAACACCACATGTATGTCACTTCTGATCGCTTGTGTGTGCCCGGGATGTGAATTAATAGTTTCGCCTCTATACAGATCAACCTCTGAGCCTTGCAGCCTTTAGGAACGCGAAGTTATAAAGTTTTTTCTCTCTCTCCGTTGCTGTTAATTAGAATTATCGCACTGTCATGCGTTCATATTTTATAAGGTTTTTGAACAAATTTCCATTGATATGACAGCTGGCCAAGCAAAACACCGCGTCTTCATGCACGGAGGTCAGGGGAAAACGGAATACAAGAAGTTGGTCGGAAAAATGGACGATACTATAGGCAGACGAGGATACAAAGTTAGTAAGACGTACCTCCCAAGGAGGGGCAGCTTATCGCACTTGACGTTTGCATGACTGGATTGTCAGTTGTATTGGAACAACCACGCGTCATCGGGACACTGAAAGTCTTCCTCGATGCAAAACTTGATCTTCCAGCGTGGGCATTTTGCGGTTAAGATTTCTGGACCTACCCTGTCAATTGCCCATAAAGCGCGATTGAGACCGATCATTTGTAGTCCATTTGCTTCAACGAGGTCCTCTAAAAGGATAGGAAGGCGGCCAATTGCGCTGTAGAGATGGAGGAAAGTGAGGCGTGGTAGTTTGGCGAGCGCGTCCACCTAGATAGCGTTTTAAGCATCGCTGAGGCAAGGGGTGACGGAAGGAAGAATCCAAACACTTACTAGTGGCAGAAGACTTTCTCCACCCCAATTCATGGCAAGGTGAAGTGCATGTAATTTTGGAGAGAGGTTGTTGGCGAGACCTTCAATGACTTCATGCTCTCCCAGAGCGTTGCGTCCAGTATGCAGCCCAAGAACCTCCAACCCTGCAAGGTTCTTGAGGACGAAAATGATTCTGGAGGTATCAGACCATGTCATGCTAGGAATACGGAGATAAAGTCTTCGGAGCAGTGGGCGGTCCTGAAGAAAACCGCATAACAAAGAGATTTCCTCCACACCTATGGGGGAGGATTCCGCAAGTTCGCAAGACAGTCGGAAAGAGTCAAGTCGCGGCAGACATGCAGAGGAGGAATGTGGTAAAAAAGAAAATAACTCAGGGATGATAAATCCTACCAATGTCAGGGACTCCAGAGCCGTTGCATGATGAAATACAATGTCCAGGCCGACATATTCTTCTGCGTCGCCATTTGTGAACATAATTTCCAGATCCGTCAAATTGTTGTAAACTCGGATGGGCACACTGCGAACGTGGGTTGCTGTGATCCTCAAGCTCTGCAGTTCGGAGGAGGTATTGTCGAGGATAAGATCGATAGGGTAGTTGAGGTTCTCCAAGCTTTCCATATCAAACACGAGTCGGTCATGGGCCTCTTCATCTTCCGGGAAGAAAAAAGGCATTGGAAGGTGTAGGCTGGTAAGTTTCTGGAGGTGTTGAAGGGATGCGTGAGGAAAGTCCCTAGGAGGGTCTGGTTTGAGTTTTGATCGAAGATGAAGAATTCAAGGATGCTTACGATTGCACGACCAGTTTTTTTAGATTGACTGGGAGACATTCAGCCACAACGTCACCAAAAGGAGGCCCATCTCCGATCCAACGAAACGTATGAAGGTTTGGTACGAACAAGAGCGTATTCGCGACCATCACTGAAGCAGGGTGAGATCAATTTAAATGTTGAGCAAAAGACCTCACTTCGCTCAAAAATGGAGAGACCATCAGAATATGCGATGACGGTGATGCTTTTCACCACTCTTGCAAACCGAGGATCTTGGCAGATGTGGTTGAGTATCTCCCATGACTTGCACATCAGTTTTCGTGCGACTTCGCTCATCCAGTCAGGGTAGAAGGTATTGAGCATCCTTTGGCCTCGCTCTCCGCCAATGAAATATATTTTGACCGAAGAAAATAGGAAGCGAATGGTGATGTCGTGGAATTGTGAAGAAACACCGAGGAGCGGTGGGAGATAAGTCTGAGGTAATTCTCCGATGACCTGGTTCCAGACCTCGGGCGGAAGTGCTTTGGTGCGAGGCATAGCTTAGCTTGCAGTTGCAAGTAGTAAGTGCCAGTGGACAGGTAAAAGTACTAATACCGGAAACACGTGAAGGTACGGCCCGGGTATTCCGGGTAGACTAGTGAGTTGTTCGATGTTGTTCATATTCAGCGCTCAGCGGCGAGCGCCTACTTGCTGCGGTTATTATACATCGCTATACCATCTTCAATAACCCATGGTTCATTATGGAGAACGAGTGAGCAATCTCAACCGGTCCTTAGCCTCGCAGCTAATGAAGAACAGCAGAGCAACATCTGTATTCAAAGAGGACGACAACGGAATACAAGGCTCCATCGCTGATTTAGAGCAGATGATCAGGTCCTTTGATCTCAAAGTCACAGCAGCTCAACGAGCTCTGGACGCCGTGTACAACAGCAAGGCATCTAAGCACCATACTGGTTCTATCCTGGGATCTTTACCATCGCGGTTATCAAAGAGTCAAGAAAACCTCGATTTGAAGCTGTCAGAAACCCAGGAGTCCCTCGACCACCTCATCAGAGAGCGGCATCGTCTGCAGATTGACTTGTTATCCCAAAGGTCGGCCCTTGGACGTAGAAGCGCTTTAAATTCACCCACAGGAAATTTACCACTAGATTTGTGGGCCCAGATTTTCCTGCTTTGCTTACCCGACCAAGACTTCATTATACCCGACCCACTCCAAGCACCGCTTCTTCTCTGCCAGGTTTGCAGCTCCTGGAGAACCGTTGCTACGAACACCTCATTCCTATGGTCTAACCTATCTATCCGCCAGTCATGGCGTAGGCATATTTGGAAATCTTCCTTGGAAAGTTGGCTAACACGGTCTGGAAATACCTTTCTACAGCTCGACATTTCCATCACGGCAAACAACGTTGATGATCATATCTTCAAATTGATAGTTTCCTCCGCTGAACGTTGGTACCATCTTCGTATCAGCGTGACGGACCAATTGCTTCGCTCCCTTCTCAACCGCCGCATGCCCAATCTCCACACACTCGAGTTTAGTTCCACATACCCCATCGCAAGCCTCGTCATTCCAAACGCCCACATACCCAGTCTCAAATCTGTTTCCCTCCTTACGAAACCTCTCTTTATCCAACCCATTTCTCTCCCATGGACCCAACTCACCTCCCTCTCCTCCGTGTGCTGGCTCAACGTCGAACAACACCTTGATATTATTCGCAAATGTCCCAACCTGGAGGTATACCACATGGCTGTTATCCATATCGACGGGGACCCCCATTCAGGCCATTACACGCCGCTGGTGGCGGAACGCCTCAAGGTCCTAGAAATCGTAGCCTGTCTGAGGAGGGTGATGGGAGAAGTCCTCAGCCGGCTGAAATTGCCAAGTTTGATAGAACTGGCATTCGAGGTACCCAACGAAAGCCCCGAATGGGTGATAACGAGCTGGCCTGAAGCCCACGTCGTGTCTTTGATCGAACGTTCCTCTTGTGAACTGACGAAACTATGTCTTCAGGGCGTCGACATGTCAGACGAGGAAATGCTGAATACCGAGAAGCTGATACCCACACTGAAATCCATTGAGATTCTCTAAAATACCGCGACTGGGTTCTAAGCACTTGTAAATGGCTGGGACTTGGGTCTATGATGGAAAGGAAAATGTATGCTAACAAGATTGAATTTTAGATCTACTTCGATTACAATACCAGTGTAATACAATGTCCGTCAGATTCCTATTTGTGGCCGATGGTTATCGAAGCGTTGGGGGGGTATGAAACATAAAAACATGAAGCAGCTTTCGTCTACTTGCCAATTCGACGAGAAAAACGCGATAGCAGGATATCCAATCGGAAAAACATAAATTGGAGGGAAAACAAATTAGTCATTATCCTCTATGGGCACCGCGTCCCGCAACATTAGCATTATTGGCTTGTCGAGATTGCTGCTGTTGTTGTTGCTGCTGCTGCAAGCCAGGTGGAGGCTGCGAATAGCCTGGTTGGGGAGAATATGCCTGGTTGGGACCCGGCGAGCCCACTCGTCCTTGAGGACCAGCTAACAGATTCCCACTCCCCTGCCTCGCATGTTGTTGTTGCGGGGCGTAAGCTTGGTATGGGCCCGGCGACCCCGCCCGTCCTTGAGGCGCTGCTAACGGATTCCCACTTCCTTGCCTTGCATGTTGTTGTTGCGGGGCATAAGCTTGGTAAGGGCCCGGCGAACCCGATCGCTGGGACGCGAGGACATTCCCACTAGCCTGTCTGCCATGTTGTTGTTGAGGGGAATACGCCTGATATGGACCTGGCGACCCCGCCCGTCCTTGCGAAGCTAGCATGTTCCCACTAGCTTGCCTTGCATGTTGCTGCTGCTGCTCCGGTGCATATGCCTGATAAGGTCCAGGAGACCCTGCCCGCCCTTGTGCGAGCATGTTCCCACTTGCCTGCCTTGCATGTTGCTGCTGAGGGGAGTAAGCTTGGTAGGGTCCAGGAGATCCTGTCCTCGGCGCTAACATATTCCCACTAGGCTGTCTACCATGCTGCTGAGGTGGGTACCCCATCGCCGCATGGGGACCAGGTGAAGGTGTCCTGCCACCACCCGCCAACAAATTTCCACTTGTTGAACGTTGATGCTGGTGCTCCCGCGTAGGTGTAAACTGCGACAACTCCGAGCTGGGGTATGGGCTAACCGGCGATTGGCCGGAATTGTTCAAATTCAGATACAAATGTGAGGCCGAGCCCTGATTCAGGTTCTCAGTTGACATATATGCTGGACTTGGGGAATAACTTCTGCTCTCCTGGCCTGGTCGATGAAGTGGTGCAGCGTCTCGTGTGCTATAATGCGATGATGCAGGAAGGGAAGGTGGTAGCGATTGCTGGGATGTGAAGCCCTGTTGGTGCATCGCCAGGGAGCGAGGACTGAGGAGCGGCTCTTCCATAGTGTCGAGCCGCTTCAGCTCGATCTCATGTTCGGACACTGAGCCAGGTCCATGAGCGAGGTAATTGTCGTATCCGGCGAATTTTGACGTCGAGTTGTTGTAACCTGCAGGATCTTCACCAAAGATAGCTGTAGATGCAATTGATCGTGCATCCCAGTCAAGCTCGCCGCGATCGCGTTGGTAAAGAACAGGATCATATTCAAGATGTTCCTGAAGGAAGAAAGGAAGAAGTTCAGATAAAGACAACGACAGAACGAAGTAAACACACCTGATCAATTGCTGCAATCTTGATACCACCAGGTACAACCTGGGCCTCCATCTGCTGTCCACCATACTCATCCAGCTTGGCATGGTCCTTCCCAATCTTGCCCTGATATACTTGACTCAACAAAGGCATCATATTCTTATGCAACATCGGCGTGAACAGCTCCATATGCAGCGCAGGATGGCCGAATCTCTTCTCAAGCCTGTTGCCGCTGTTATCCGCACGCTCAGAGTGGACCTTGGCCATGCGGATTTCCTCTTCAGTGGGTGTGAAGTAGTTGAAGGCGGGAATGTAGACGCGGTTGATATATATCTTGAAGGCGACGATGAAGAAGATCGGAGGGACGGTGGATACCCATTGGAAGGAACTGAATTTATATTGGAGGCCGATGGCTAAATCGTGGCTTCAGGGGCGTTGCAGGGGAGGACACATTGCAACTCACTGAGGATCATGAGCAACTGCATCAATAACACACAGGACAGGAGGCGATTGATGACAACGTTCCAAATGCGCTAGCAAGACAATCAGCATAGGTCTAAACCATCCAAAATGAAGGAGAAAAGAAGACTTACACCTCCACTTTCGACCTTTGAGACGTAGACGAACATGAGCTGATACTTGTAAACCCACGAGCTCATCCAGAATACAATGGCAGCAGCCAAAACGACCAATGGCGCGAGCGGGGCAAAAACCAGGCCGACAGCCCCCATGAACAGCTAATTAACGGATTCAGTGAGTTTCCCATCGTATTCTGAATGTACGTACAATATTGGAGCTAGAAAACGATATCAGCAATCTCCACGCCTTCGGAATATTAAAAAGAAATACTCACTAATAAACAGCATACTGGAACTCAGGTGGTTGCGTCCACTCTCGGATATCGCGAGGAGTTCGTCCAAAGACGCTGAGGCAACATCAGCATACGATCGACGACAAGCGGAGACAACGCAACGCACTGAGTCTTGAATGACAACCACACCAAGTTGATAATTTGAGCTAGGTCAAAGACAACGAGGAAACCACGGAGCCTGATGGGAACTTCAACCTCCAGATCACCAAAGAAAAAAATCTTATCACGTACGGGAAAAAGGTCAACCAGTAAGAGGCTTGATTGATGTACGTTTGATTGATCCGTGCAGGTAATTCTAACCAGGGAGAGAAACAAGACTGTAGCGCTGGTCAAAAGTATATCGATGACCGACGACGTACCATGAAGATTATCCAAAATTTCCTGGAAGCTCGCCTTCTTGCCAATCTGGCTTACGATTTGCTGGACAGAATCTGGAAAATATTAGCCTGCTACTCAACGGAAATTACGCAAAAAAAACGCACTGAAGATAACTCCAAGAAGGGTGAAGATGATCAACTGCGAGATAATTAAGAAGGTGAAGTATCGTGCGACGACGGCACGGTCAAGCTTCGAATGGGTAAGGCCGCCCATGTACTGCACAATGTTATTGGTTTACTTTGCCTTCGAGTGATATGAAAAACCAACTTTGGTCAACCACCGCATGATGATGGGCAAGAAGAAACCGAAGAGGCCAGAGATTGCGGGTGGCAACACACCAGAAATAAAAGTAAATGAGGAAGGCGACGCATCGGACCACTCTTGCAAGAAAGGGACATAGGTCCTGACCTATTATTCCGACTGGTGAGCTCTTATCGGAGAAGAAAAGATCAAACAGCGCACGGAATCCAAATTGGCAAGAACAGAGATGATAAAGAGAGGCACTGTGTTGAAGAAACACACAGCGAAGAGCCACACGAAACCGAGCAGTCGTTTCCGCGCAAGCTCCGCATCCGAGTTGTTCATGTTAGTCCAAATCTTGAGTACACAAACAAAGTCAGGTTACATTCCAGCAAAACTAGAAGCGACGTACAATGTCTTTGGGATTCGGTGCGAGCTCAATCTCTGTTCCTTTGGGGTGCTTGCCCGCAAGCATCTTCGCCACGATATGCGCATACGGAACAGCAGCCATACTTGCAAACCCATAGTTCTCAGCCTTGCGAGTGTCAATCTGCGTACGATATTCCTCGATAGCGGCCTCCGTTCGTTTGAGTTTGGTGGTATAGAAATCGATGGCATCCCTCTTTGTCCCTCCCAGTCCACAAGTACCGCCAACCCTGATCGTCGGCCTCTTCGACTTTATCTTCCCACCTTTCAGGTACTTGACCAGAATCTCCTCGAATTCGCGGACCGTCTGATTATGATAGTCGATCAACTCTGGCAGTTTTCCGACCTTTCTGCCGATATGCACGCTCGTTGTGGGGTAAGGGACTTTCACCGTGCCGAAAATATTGGTGAGGCCTTCGTCGCTCTGGAATTTCTTCGGAACACATCGGACTTGCAAAGTGCGGGCATAGAACGACTGAAGGTACTCTGGCGACCTGAACCACGTATGGCGCAGTCTAACCATGGCTTTCCAGTGATAGTTGACGCAGAAGATGATGAGGAATGTAATGAGGTAGAAGACGACGACATGAGCATAAAGGAAGCTCCCAGAGACGTCCCGGATGGTGAGCATGCTTAGGATGTCCCGTTTCTTTGGTTTGACATGCTTCAGATTGTAGACGACGTTGATAGGAATGAGGATGCCACACGTTAGAACGGTGATACCAGAGAAGAGGGTGCGCATGAGGCGCAGAAATCGTAGGAAGGCGACGGCATCGAGACCAATCTTGTCGAGCAGCTCGGGCTCCTTGGTGTTTATGAGTGGAGGCAACCAGCCAAATATTGAGTCGGATATCCGGGGTGGAGGCTTTGCGCCTTCGTGATATTTGACTTTTGGCTCGTAGATAATCTGGGCAAAGAAAAAGTGGAGCGCGTAGCTGTCAGCATCATGATGGAAAACCCAGATTCCAGGCAGGCCATAAATATGACATGCCCAGGACTCCCACTCCAAGGGTAGCATATGTACCTTGTTTTTCGGACGAAGAAAGTTGAATAGGAGGATGGTGACGACCTAACAAGCGACGGGTGAGTGGAGACTCCTGGACCCTGCATGAGAATACTCACAGACACAATACTCATTAACGCGACCTGAGAGCCAACCGCGGCGGGCGCCAGCGTCCGCGAATTGTCGTTCAACGTATTGTCGATGATAGTACTCATTGTTGTCCTCAGGAATTATGTACGACGAGTATCTAGGTAAAGGAAAGCCAGCCTGGTTGGGTGTCGTGAATAAGGAGCGTGTCAGGCTGTGGAGAACCTGCAAGAATGCCCAGAGGAGCAGCGGTGGAGAAAAAGAAGTGGGAAAGAGTACAAACAACCAGTTTCCCCTTCAAGTAATGACGGTCACAGCACTTCAATTGTTCCAATAACATATCATTTTATTCTCCCATCAGTAAATTGAGTACACGACTAATCTGCCCAATCGCCTCGCGGACTCTCTCCTTCTCGTTTTCATTAATCCTCCCCATAAACCTCCCTTCAAATTTATCAGGGTGGAAACGAAGAAATGCCTCCCGGAGCCGGTCTTTTTTCTCCTTCTTTAGGCTTACATCCGTCGTAACATCAGGCCCCACCACATGAGGCGGTAGCAAGAATGATGAAATCGCCTCCGCCGTCAATTCATCGACCCCCGTCGTCAGCGACGGCCTGTTCTCTCCGCCCTGGTGCTTTTCGGCTTTCCCCCGGTGCGCGGCCGCGATTGGCCAAGGAATATCGTCATACCCCAATAGCCTCTCGGATCCTCCGGGAACGGGCGTTGCCACCAGAGCCATCCAACGCGCGTTGTATTCCTCGCGGGCATAATCCAGTCGCCGCGACTCACGCTCTCTCTTTTTTCTCCGTCGTTCTTCCTCCGCCACCTTTTCCATCCGGGCAGTTTCTGCTTTACGCGCTTTCTCCTCTGCTCGACGTGCGGCCTGGGCTGCTTTTTTCCGCTGTTGCTCGGCGTACTCGTCTGCATGCGTTTTCCTATGATACGGAGATAATTTATCAAATCGTATCCGCAGTAAAAAAATCAAATAGCCAGGAACACAAACCTATACATCCCTGCCCTGATCCACTCCGCGTACTCCTCTTCATCCATGTATCGTGGGTCGAGTTTCAACAGTTCGTCGTCGTCATAGGTCCGTGCCTGGCCTTTTGAACCAGCGCCCACAGTGGGTGATGTCCGCCACCGCTCAGGTACCTGGGCAAAATCATTAAACCGCGCCTCTACCGAATCTAGCCTCTCATCGTCCCCAAGGGCATCGAACATCTTCTCTCTAAACATCCGCTCTTCTATCTCGGCTTTCAGAGCGTCGTGATCCTGATGTGGGGGTATATGCGATGACGACGCCGCTGGTTGGGGTCCGTACTCCATTTCGTCTTCATCGCTTGATGCCCACTTTCTGGAGGGGCCATCTCCATGGACTCGTTTGGAGCTCGAGCCTGCTTGAGTTCCATCGTATTCCCTCTTGCGCTTCTTCTCTCGTCTACGTTCCTTCCTCAAACGATGTTCTTCTTCCTCCTCCGGGGTGCGTTTCAGCTTCAACTTGTGTTTCGTCATTTCAGACAAGGTTTACCCAAAGACCAAGGATGTTGCATGGCCACGGGCGACTTGCGCCGAGATGGTGTATAGGAAGATGGGAAGGATGGGTATTTGTTTCCGGGGCAAGACGCCAAACAAATGACAGGAAAGGAAATTGTTGCCTTGTTGGTGAAATCGCTTGTGCAACGCTGCAGAACGCCGCCTTCAAGTTGAACTTTGACTGCTGTAAAAATTTGAGAAAGTGAGAAATTGGGTGCAAAAAAGGGACTGACCTAGATATCATTCAACTCTTGCGACGAAAAGGTGCAATAATTGTTTTTCTTATAGGTTCAATAACACCCCGCGAAAACATGGGTGACAGATACATAGACGCTCCAATCCGAAGCGGGAGCAATGCCTAAGTTAATATCAAAAAAACAAATAAGCAACATGGAAATGGAATGTACGTTCTTGTTCGTTAGATTACAGACCTTGGTCATCCCGTAAGCAAATACTGCATTCGCCACATCCCCTGCGATGACATGACCAGAAGCCCTCGATGATAGTTTCTCGACATCATCCACCTCCCCAGGAGCACGTTTCTCGAACCCAAACATCCCATACCGCCGTCCGAAGCGGATAACCTGGCGGTCGCCCTCTTCCACCCAAGCCCTCATCTTTTGCTTGGCCCAGCCGAGCTCCAAGAGAGGTGCTGATACGTCACCATGCGTAGACAAAGAGGAAACATTTTTCTGGTCTTCGATAATAGCAGAGACGACGCGTTCGCCGATACCCAGGGCGCGCGCACCATAAAAGATACCCACGATAGGAACGATCGCCGTCAGCTCGTGCAGGATGCCGAAAGATAGCACAAGAGAAGGTAAAGGAGTGCCGGTACGTGCAGAAACAGCGGCAAGGCTCCTCTTGTACGCTGCAAAGCGCCCTGAGGGCTCAGAGGACATTGAGGAAAGGAGAAGGTAAAGTGTGGGAAACCTTAACCCTAGAATAAGTCGCAAAAAACTACGCTCTCTCCCGTGTCTTTGTTGGCGGGTTCGTTTTCGACTTTCTAATGTTCCCCCAAGTCATACGCCATCCCCGCCATCTTGCGCCATGTCGGTCATCACTCCGCCAACACTCTCTGCTCTCCATCCGACTCGCTTCAACCTCACCAGAATCCACCTCGGACTCGACCGAACCTGTTCTTCCCAGTTCACCAGACACCGCGAAAAAAGCGACACAGACTCTTTCGGCAAATAAGAATAATAGACGGACAGCATATCTTCGAACATGGGAACCTGTGCGAAGTATCGCCGACGCATGGGCTATCATCCGCGTCCTTGAGCGAAAATACGGGAAAATCATCTCAGGTCATTTCCTCAAGGTTTATTCCCCCCTTTCGTCTTCCATGGGGCAATACTCATTTTTACCCTAATTCCTTGCAGGACTATGAAAATCCCACCAAATACCAGCTAATGTCATGGGTCGTATTTGAGGATCCAGCGTCGGTGGCTCGCATACCGAGATCAGGGTACAATTTCAGCATCCCTTTGCCAGGGATCGACAAACCAGCTTATGAGATTGGAATGGAAGATTTGGAAAATCTTGCGGTGCCAGCGAAATACGAGCCAGGCTTCGAGATACCTACACCCGAGCCAGGGACTGGGAAGGTCATCGGTGCGGTCATTACACCGTCAGGTTCGCCTTTGCTCTTGTATATGCGTTTTCAATGAGTTCACACATCTTTCAAAGACACTGAATATAACAGTAGCCTGTTTGCTAACCGGATCTACCAAAATTCCAACTTCCGCACTATGGAAGCGTTCGTCGGCTGGGCCGGCTTCAGCCCATTAAAACCCATTCCACCGCGCCGCCATAGCATACGAGAGCACGAGCTCTTCAGCGTCGAGACAGAGGATGAACAGATTCGGATGCGTGCAGCGCTCGAAATCTCAGCGCGTTATACCTACATGCGCAATCCAGGTGTTCTTTCCCCAGGCCAGATAGCCGAGTCGGAGAATGTGTCGAAAGCTGTAGAAAAGGTGAGAAAGGGTAAAACTATGATAGAGGTAGAGGCTTCGAGAGTGGAATCGGAGCCACTGGGCGCTGCTTCGACAACGACAGCAACGGCGACACCAGCGGAACCCTCACCGAAGCCCTCATCATTATCACCCAAACCCTCCGAATCCGCAACTATCGAAGCAATTCAATCAAAGCCCACCCCCGCCCCATTAACCCCCGAACAACTTGAAGCCGAACGCTTGGCAAAGCAAGAAATGGAGTTAGCTTTGGACGTGGCCAAGCGGCTAGCAGCGCGCACCGCTATAGACAAGGAGAGGCGGAAGCAACCCAAACCGACAGTCAAGTCAGCGAAGCCAAAGAAGAACAAGAAGGGTGCTGTTGCACCACAAGGAGATTATTTCTATGATTTTGTTGCAAAACCCCCAAAGAATCTGACCGTCATGGATCGGTTGTGGGGGTTATTCGGGCGGTGACTTGGTGACAAAACCGTTGGATTCTTCGTTATTATATCTATTGGCAGCATTAATACATAGCAGGTCATCAGAAGTACATCCTCCTCGCGGTGCAATCGTGGCGTATCCGGTGGATGAAAATCGCAGAGTCATCCTGCTGCGCGATGTATCTGGCGCCAAGTATCCATGGCATCATGCGAACGGTGAACACGGAATGGTGTTGTACGTATCCCTGGAGGAATTGTCCGCGCCATAAATAAGGACCATGTGGGCCGCATGGATCTAGAGTTCAAACGTAGAGCCTGAGTATCGAGGCATCGCAAAACTTTAGTCTGGCTTCAGCTTTTTAGCTATCATGACCTTGACAGCCTTGATTGAGTTTTCCCTCGCTTGAATGAGACGTTTGGCTTTGGGGATGTCCAGATTTTTATAATCCGCCTTTTTAGTTTCCCCTCTCTGCGTGGAGGGCGGACTGGACAGTAGTTGACTGGGTGCAGGGATGGATGTGTTGTTGGCATCGTTCTCTGACATTTCCGTTGTCGTCAAGGAAGCTAGCTGTTCACGATGTGCAAACAGAAGATCGTCCAGCGTCCGGAGAGTCGTGATGCAATCCTGCAGTTCTTCGGATTTCTTGTACGCTTTACAAACCTCGGTGGCACAGGTCTCGATATGGGAGAAGCGAGCAGGGCCCAAGAGAGTTCCTCCATACCTATTAGTAGATAAAAGAAGAGATGTCAAATGGACAGAATAAGAAAACCGAGGCAGAAAATGCAACAGAAACGATACTCGCCACCGACTAACAACTACCACTGCATCAATGACCGCCAAATTCTGCATAACCTTCAGCACCTTCCCACCTGCCCAACTCTCGCCGTCATCTTTACTCCCTTGCACCAACTCAAAGTCCTCCGGGCCTGCCAAACCGCTCCGCCCCGCTTTGAGAACCATGCACCTCCAGGCGTAAATCTCATGTGTTGCCTTCCTGGCGCGGTGCACTACGTGCTTTAGATGACTCATGCGCGCTTTCGCGTCATCTGGTGTGGTGGCGTGGTAGAGGTTGGCGACGAAGATGGAGCCGCGGTCACGGATCTCTTGGGAGATGTGAAGAGGCTCGGGTTGGGGACGTTTCGAGGTGATAAAAGCGTCGAGGCTGCCGTCGAGTTCTTGGGAGAGAAATATGTCGGATTGCGACATTAGCCACTATGCGCGTGGAAGAGACGCCGTCTCCTCCATGAACTCTGAAAGGTACAAGTCGAAGGACCAATTAAGAGGCCTTTGTCATTGTTTGTTACCAAAGCTGATGGACCGCCTGCTCACGATCTGGGTAACACCAAAAACAACCCCCTCAAGATTGTTAACGACGCCGGCACACCTCAAGACAGAAAATGGGCTCCACTAGGTCAGTTACGTGTTCCAGAGGGATGGTCTATGATATGGGAGGATTCTCGTTCATTCCGGTTCGGTGGAAGAGGGTGGATTGCATGGTCGAAACTTGGATGACGGATATCCTGCGAAGAAGGATTGCCGGTTCTTCCAGATACCATATCCCTGTCCCTCTGGATTTTGCATTCTCCGGACGATGTGCTAACATTTCAATTGGATTTACAGATTGTACAGCAAAGGCCGAGTCCTGGGCCACAAGCGTGCTAAGCGCAACACCCGCCCCAACACCTCGCTGATACAGATTGAGGGCGTCGCTACCAAGGAGGATGCGCAATTCTACCTTGGAAAGGTGCGTCAGGTCTCGTTCATTTGAACCTGGAATATTGCTAATTACATTTGGGAATACAGCGCGTCGCCTTTGTGTACAAGGCCAAGCGGGAAATCCAGGGCTCAAAAGTTCGCGTGATCTGGGGGTGCGTACTATTGCTCTCTGTCTATTGCTCACTGGTGTTCATGGAGTATTTTCATTCTCTTTAGGCGAGTGACCAGACCACACGGATCGTCAGGCGTCGTCAAGTCAAAATTCCGAAGCAACCTTCCCCCACGCGCATTTGGTGCCAGCGTCCGAGTCGTGCGTTCCCAAACTCCATTATCCTCACCTCTCTGGTCAATCTAACCTCGCCTTCCATAATCTAGATGCTCTATCCCTCGACCATCTGATTCACCTTTACACACATGGCTTTCTATCTCCTTCCTTATCGTATGTTGCAATATGACTTGTTGTTTACATGCACCCTCGCGAATATGATGAACAAAAAACGTTAAATTCTCCCGGGCTCGGATTGGCTTTCTAAGCTTGATTGTATGGAGGTGTCGCACACTTCCTTCAACATCCCTTGAAGGATAGTATGGCGTCCACGTTCCGGTCTAAACAATTCTCCGTCATTTGAGTCAAGTATTTTTCACCATTATGCTGGAATAGCAATTAGTATTGCTTGTCCAATTCCCGTGGCAACATTTGTTTTTTCATTACTAGGGTAACCTTATTTTCCCTTTTCTACGGACGAGAGGGCCGAGGGCCGAGCTGAGATATTTGCGCATTTACCATTTGAAGACTTGACTTTATATTCTCTAAACATAGAGCCATGACTGCATTGTAATATGTATCTCTCATTTCTCTTCGCTGCTTAGAGTGAAAGGCTCCGTAAGCATTTAGAATCCAAAGCAAGGCAAGTTGTTGGGTGATTAAATAATGTATACATGATGCGGCTGCGATGCCGCTATGCCGATGAAGAATGAGAGCTAAGTAGGATACAAGTTCTACCAAGTACAACCAGGACGGTACAAATGCGGATCTAGCGATACAGGTGTTGAAGGAATACAATACGGGAAGAGAAATCGACGTAGATAAGGACAGTGGGGGGAAAGGATAGATGGTGTGCCTGCACTTGGTTGGTTGGAAGGAAGTATAGTAGCGAATGTGTTTGGGAATGGCGGGGGCTTGCGATTTGTGAGGTTATGAGAACAAGATGAGGGAAATGGGAACAGAATGTCCTGGAGCCAGCCAGTGAGCGGAGTCGCGAGATCCAGAGAAAAAAAAAGGAAAAGACAATCCCTGATAATAAATAGAATAAAAAGGACGGTTTGTGATGACTGCGGTGTGTATAGCAGAGGTGATTTATGGATCAAGTTAATGATTGAGATCCAGCTCTACCAGCACTGCATCTTGAGGCAATGCGGTGAAGGACTACGAGCAACTGCTACGTCATCGCCCCGGGCCTGGAGGTTCAATGAGTCGATAAATAGAAGTTGGAAAGTGTGCGTACTTACGGATGTCTTCCGAGGCTCCTCGTAAAGAGGAGAAATAACTGGCACTGGAGCCGCGGCTACGAGAGCAGTCACTAGGAATCCAAGGTGAGTCGGCGGGTGAGGAGATGGAAAGAGATGTATGTACTCACTGCAAGCGAAGAGGACAGCAGTGAAGTCCGTGGATCGCATTGCGGCTGAATGAGAGAATGCCTTTTCCTGAGTCGAGCATCTTGGATTTATACATGGCCAAAAGGCAGTGAAGGAAGAACGCGCTTCAAAAAGGTGACAAGGGATAATGCAAAAGAGGAAGGAAATTAGAAAGGTATTCCGTTCTGGGTAATTCTGCGTGGGACATCTGAATGATGGTCGCACAGGAACTTGCTTGTATCGAGCTCAAAACCTCTCCGGGGACGCGAAAACGCCCTGGTGGCAGTCATGAAGGTTTTCTTCCCAGTGCTTGTCCCGGCAAGAACAAGGCTACTGAGTCAGACCGTTGACTTTGAGTCAGATGGAGTCAAGGAGAATAGCCTCTGTGTGTACATCGACTTGTCATGGTTGTTGGTTGTGCCATGGTCAAGGCTATCCGCGGTCGAAGTGCTGGCGAAATATGACTCGCAGCCATCTGTCTTGAAGGCTTTTGTTACATTTTCGAGGATCCAGCACGAGCAAGCAGTTTAGACGAAGCAAATTCGAACTATTGTCAACCATGCCAAAATCACGCATGGCTATGTAATGGCTATGGGTGTATAAGTTTAAATGAAGATAGAAGGCTTGACTTTCTGTGCGCACCGGAACACCTGCTCACCGTAATAGTCCTCCGCATGGGGAAACCTTTCCGGAATCCCGAAGTTGCCCAGCCGAACCCCGCCGCCGGTAATAAAGGTTATTAGCACCCGGATCATCATCATCCGTTAAAAGTATGAGCCTTGGCAGTTCTTCACCCATTCTTTCTTGCCTTTTGACTGCGATTCGTGATGTTCAACCTCTCGCGCCAACCTGGTTCGAGCATGCTCCGTTCATATGCCTCTGGAAAGTTGGCGAGTGGGTATGCTCCTTCCGCGAGGCGGTTAGCTTCGGGTGCGTGGGGTAATCCTGGATCCTGGACAGGCGATGATTGAACGCATATCTATGACTCTCTAGGTTTCGCGAAGTATAACTGGGAGGCAAGCACTCCTTGAACTCGTTGAATATGTTGTTTGATTAACTTGCTCGTTAGGACCCGCTTAACTTGGAGTCGCTGTTAACAGACGAGGAGATTGCAATTCGGTGGGCTCAGCATCTTGTTCCTTGCTTGCCATTGAGCTTACTTTATGATACAGGGATACTGCTCGTGAATACTGCCAGGCAAGCTCAAACATGCAAGGATGTGCCCCGTTGGGTTTTCTAATCTCCATTCCACCACCTAGGAAAATCTCATGCCGCGCGTGCTTGAAGGATGGCGAACAGAAGGTCCGAGATCTCCTCGAACACTGAAACAATATTGCAGCTCAGATATATCCCTAAGAATTCAACCATGATATCCTTCCTGAGATGGGCAAACTCGGCTTGCTGGGGCCGACTATTCAAGGATATGGTTGTGCTGGAGCGAGCAATGTCGCCTATGGTTTGATTGCTCGCGAAATTGAGAGGTGCATTTCATGTTTTTGTACTTGATAGTTTACAACTGAAGTCTTTCTGAAGGGTTGACTCGGGATATCGCTCAACTGCGTCTGTTCAATCTTCCCTCGTTATGCATCCTATCAATGAGTTCGGAACCGAGGCGCAGAAGGAAAAGTACCTCCCTCGTCTAGGTAAGTAATATCCCCCTCCAACCCATGTTTATCGTCTGATTAGTCTGTTTTACAGCCAAGGGTGAACTTATTGGCGCATTCGTAAGCCAGGCTTAACGACTAGCTTAACTCTAGATACTCATCTTTTTAGGGTCTCACGGAGCCCAACCATGGTTCGGACCCTGCAGGTATGGAAACTACCGCAGAGGAGGTTGATGGTGGATTCGTTTTGAACGGAAGCAAGACATGGATTTCAAATGCCCCCGTTGCGTGAGTTCCATCCTGGTTCAGATCGAGGACTTGGATTCTAATCTGGTATTTTAGGGACGTCTTCATCGTTTGGGCAAGGTGCAAGTGGGACAGCCGTGTTCGTGGATTCATTTTGGACAAGGTAATGAAAACAAAAAGGTGAAGACCTGATTCAAGGATCTCATTCGATACGACGCAGGGTTTGAAGGGCTTGACTGCTCCTGCCATTAAGAACAAAGTCGCCCTCCGTGTATCGCTGACCGGCTCCATCTTCATGGACTCTGTCCGGGTATCTCATGATGCTCTCCTTCCTAAATCCAAAGGTCTCGGCTCACCGTTCTCTTGCTTGAACTCAGCAAGGTGTGTCCTTTTCCCTTGGCCGAGTTAAATGACTTTTTCTTATTGGAAAAAAAAAAGATATGGAATCTCCTGGGGTGTAATGGGTGCTCTAGAAGACTCCATTGAGCGCACGCGCTCCTATGCCCTAGAGCGTCAACAATTCAACCGCCCACTCGCGTCCTTCCAGCTCGTGCAGAAGAAGCTCGTGGATGCACAAACCGAGGTTGCATTGGGTCTCCAGGCGAGTCTTCAGGTCGGCAGGCTAAAGGATCAGGGGAAGGTCGCTCCAGAAATGATCAGCATGATCAAGCGCAACAATTGTGGAAAGGCCTTGCAGCATTCGCGTGTTGTTTTGGACATTTTGGGAGGCAATGCTTGTGCTGACGAGTAGATTTTTCCATCTCCTACAATGGATTTGAATGCTGATATACTCACTTTCTCCTCAAGGTACCATGTTGGGCGTCACGTTGCCAACTTGCAGGTTACTAACACATACGAAGGTGCGTCTGGTCGCCTTTCTTCTCTTACTGAGGAGCGATGCTGATCGTCTCTGTTTCTTAGGAACCAATGTAAGAGACCGAAATGTTATACCATACCTACATATTGATTTATCTTCTTTTTCTTTCACAGGACATCCACACTCTCATCTTGGGCAAGGCTATGACCGACATTCCCGCATTTGCGAATTGAATGATTCTCAGGAGTAATTCATTCAAAACGTTATGCAACAGTTGGCTCTCCATGAAAATAGGAATGGACATAACTCATATCCAAATGATACAGTAAAATCAAGTACAAAGATTACTTATATCAAAAAACAATAGCTAGAATTACAACTCAAACTACATAATCAGAAAAGGTTATCGAGCAAGAATTTGGGGGGCATTTCGATTTATGCATTTGCATTACGCATCGTAGGGTCAATCCAATCCAAACCGAGGATTTCGAAGACCTCTTCTTCAGACTTTGGTACTAGTAATTTGGAATCGTGGCGGCGCGTTCTGATAGACGATGAGTTTTCCGTGTTGAATAAAAAAACATGTGTAATAGCGTCACTCACAAGCCCGTACTATCAAACTTCATCCCCCTAAACAGTCAAGGAATTTCAGTTATGGTTGGAATGTCAAGAGCCTAGATAACCACTGACTTCTCGACTTTCGCCCAAAGCCTCAAATCCCGCTCAAACATCCTCGACCCTGTCCTAATTTTTTCAAGCGGATATAAGCTAACGCCACAGCTATTTTGAAAGGAATGATATAATTTTGATTTAGACTCACCATCCAACCACCGCCGTCCAGTAAGCTGCCGGGGTAGCAAAGATCAGGTCCAACCGCCTGTGAAGGCGCTTGCGAGTTCCCGCCTTACTTGCGCTTTCGGGCAGGATAAAAACAGTGAGCACCTTTTCGAGAGAACCGCGGGTCTCGGTGCGCAATGCATCGGGGGCGTGAAATCCAGAGAGATCTTGGGAAGTATAGAACAAAACATAAGCGCCGCCTAAAACCTGCAAATTTGAAAACCTACGCATCGCATGGGTGATGAGCCCTAAAGCCAGCCCTTTTAATTATCGCCAAACACGAGCTTGAGGTAAAGAAACAGTATTTACCAAGGGAATGAAGACGATTCGTGAGTTTGGCGCATAAGCCTTTCACAAGATTACCTCCATTTCTGAGGTCCGGATGGCTGAACACGATATCCACATCATTACTCTCTGGTTTTCCTCGTCTATATCTAAAGAAAGCACCATTGATGCTAAATTTCAAATGGAAAATAAAACACACACTGACCCTCCAACGATAGTACTAACACATCCAGGCTGGATCTCATGAAGCTCCTTCATCACGACGCTATGCACTTCCTCGACTTCTTCACGGGGTATCGGAATTTCCAGCTCTTCGCGCAGAGCGAGGGCGATCTTGATTGACATATCAGGAGGACTTACTTTGGATCTTGGTATCTTGATTCCGTTCGGCGTGTACTGCACGAGGTCTGCTTGGAGGGACTCGACGGTGCACCCTGGCGGAACGTCGTAGTATCTCTCCAAGTCTTGTATCGTGCGCAAGCCGAGATCGTATAGCTTACGCGCATTGGCGGGACCAATGCTGTAGATTGAGGCGAAGTCGGGGAGGGACTGAAATCGCTCAGAAGCCCGTATGGTTCCTTCACAGCAAGTCACGACATAAGAGCTTGTCGAGGATCGTTGAGAAAAAACGTACTCGTTTCTTCGATATATCCATTCTTGATAAACTCTTCGATCTTCCATAAGAAATAAGTATTTGATATATCGAACTGCGAGGATAATAACCTACCTTTGAAAGGGTTTTGTCCCCTAATCCCGATAGTTTAGTGACATCTCGTTCGTAAGTCTCCCAGGTGATTAAATTTGGATATGCTTTGCTCGACGCAGTCAATCAAACGATAAAATTTTATGCTGAACAACTTACATTTTATGAGCTGGTAAGCGACGATTTCTGTGTTAGTTGACATAAGACCGAAGAAAGGAAGACATACAGCCACTGAGCGCTCGTAACTGAGGGCATTGATACTGAGACTTTCCAGTTCGCGGTGTCGACGAAGAACTTCCAACTCAGCAGCTAGGGCTTGGTTCACGCAAACGAGAGGTGATGCCCGCGTACACGCGTATCTCGCGGCCCAGTTTTTGAATATCCGAGGGTTTGTCGGCTTCACAATCGGCGGTGGTCGCGAACTAGAAGGCTCTACTCGTGCCTGTGAGGGGCCACTCACGTCCTCTTCTGGGCAATGCTTCACTGTCTCATCATGAAGTTCCGGAAGGGCGGCATAATGCCCACATTCCACTATGGTCTTTTGCTTCGCGGACTCACGAAGCCAGTCAGGAGTAACGATGGCTTTCTGCTTCTGCAAGACAGATTATTACTTCTGTGAAACGTTGAAAAACGGTACAAACGGCGATTTTCCAGTCGACATGTCGTTCAAGCCGTTTCTTCATCCGGATATTCGTGAGGATGATATCAGCATCTGCAGCATTATTACACAGATCAAGCCCAAGCTTGTGAGGAGGACTCGATTGCTCTATCAAGTCATGTAGTTCGCGAATGGTCTTCTCGTCTAGTTTTGCTTGCACGATGTAAACCCTCAGTGATCCGTTGGACTCAGAGCCGTAGTCGCCATCATAACTCGTCGATCGAAAACGTTTATGTGACCGTCTGGCGGCTGTTACAGATCCCGAGGAGGAGACAGAGGAGGAACGCGATGTCCGTTTCATGCTTTCGTTGTTTATCCAGCAGAATGAATTTGAAGAGATGATAGGGTGGGGTTCAGCGCACAATCGTCTTAAGAGGTGTACGAGTAAATGACATCAGACTGAGGGCCTCTCTTTGTATTTATTTACTTTGAGGAATAAAATAGAATGCTCCCAAATCAAATCTCCAGTTGCATGTCGGGCTTATGGTACAGGGTTTCGGCCGTAACCCTGGTCCGCCTTCTACGCATACTTATTTCCCGCGACGGAAATGAAAAAAAGCTCGAGCAAAAGAAACTTTAGGGAAATCGTCGTAATGATGCCGGGAGATGATTATCTGCTCGACATTCGTGATAGCAACTGTTCATGGGATACGGAAAGAGGTTCCGGAAGTGTGATATCAGCGTGGGAAAGTATTTAACGCCCGAGAGAAATGCGGTACTCAACAACTAGACTGTCCTTGTCCTTGCTTCCTTGCTTCCTTCTCCCCTGGCCTCTCCGCCATCCATGAATCCCTCCTCCCATCTCACAGAGTCCTTCACAAATCCCCCTAATTACGCCTTCCCTCATGAACGCCTCTCTCAGACCCTCCAAAACCCCAATAAAATCCCAATAGTCCTCGTCGCATGTGGCTCCTTTAGCCCGGTCACATACCTCCATCTTCGCATGTTCGAAATGGCGAAGGACTATGTCAGGCAAAATACGGACTTCGAGATCCTTGGGGGTTACCTCAGCCCTGTGAGCGACATGTACAAGAAACCCGGGTTGCTCAGTGCTCGTCATCGGTAAGCCTCACGCCATTTTTTGCAGCAGCTATCTCTGTGTATCCGTATCCTTTGCGTGCCGAGATGTTGCAATCGTTTCGCCTGTTATCTTTCCGGTATTTCCGGTTTCGGAAATACCCCTGTCGTATGATTCCGTTTCCTTCGCTCGTCTCCCCGAAATCCTTGCCGTATCTGTGCTTCGCATGTTCGGAAGCAATCGCTGATCCTCTAATCTTGTAGGGTGAATATGTGTACTCTCGCTGCCGAGGACTCGGATACATGGCTTATGGTCGATTCATGGGAGGCCTTCCAGACGTATCAACGAACGGCCATCGTGCTGGACCACTTCGACCATGAGATCAACACCGTCCTGGGAGGAGTGCACACAGCTGATGGAGAGCACCGTAAGGTCCGCGTGATGCTATTAGCTGGATCGGATCTCATTGGAACAATGAGTGAACCCGGCGTGTGGAGTTACTCCGATGTCAGTCCACAATGAAACTGAACAGGATGTGGACCTGAACAATGCTTTTCTAGCTTGAACACATCCTGGGTCGGTATGGCTGCTTGATCGTGGAGCGTGCTGGGACGGGGATGGACCAAGCTACAGATAGCCTTGCTCGCTGGCGAAGCAACATCCACTTAATTTCACAGCTAATTCAAAACGACGTCTCTAGCACCAAGGTCTTGTTTCGGCTTGCTTCGACACTCCGATATGTTGCTTACATTTTTTCTTCAAGGTTCGCCTCTTTTTGAGGAGAGGTCTCTCTGTTAGATACCTATTGCCGAACTCGGTCGTCGACTACATCGAACAAAATGGTTTGTACCAAGATGAGACTACCAGTCTGCCATCAGGCAACAGCCCAGATAAAGGCAAGGGTAGAGAAAAGGAGACTGGCGCTGGCGGAGCCAAGAAGGACACTTAAGATATTTAGACAAAGGCCATGGGCGTAATATTGTACGGGGTGCGTAAATTCTATATTTTCCACTTGCGGGTATGTTACCTATTCTGCGATTATTAGGTGCTTGAATATATGTATGGATTGTAACACTATTCGGAAGGGAGGATTAAATAAGACTGCGAGTTGCGTATTTCGCCTGGCCCGATGTACATTTCGGCTATCCACCCGCAGGCAGGTTTGATTCTTCACTCGACGTTCACAGATGACCAAGGTCCTGATATCAATGTGTCAGCCAAGTAGCCCGAGTACGCAACAGTTCTTCTTCTACCAGTTCGTCCGGACGTCGTCCATATGGGTACAAAGACAGCGGTTTGCTTTTCTTTGTGCCATGTGGATCTCTTCGCGAGTTTAAATGGAATCCTCGGTCTGATACTTCCTGCTCAAGTCGAAACTACGCCTGACCGCCAAGAAGCCGTCGTTCAAACCATCGCCCGCACTGGACGATGTGCCGGTTGACAGGTGTTGGTTGCGCCGGCACGCCACGCCACCTCGAATCGATATGCGACCCAAGGACTCAGCCAATTCCAACACGCGACCTCCATTTGATTTTGGGAATATGCACTGAATTCCCGCGGCCCACCAGTCGAAAGTTTTCTTGTCGTGCTTCGAAGGTGATTCTTTCGGCTTTTGTATCTTGTGCTCCGGGATGTGAATATTGCGGACGCGGTCTGGTGAGAATTCACCTGTCTGAAACATGTTGGTTGGAACTCCTCAGTGTGCCCATACAGGGCCACCAGTTTATCCCCGTCGATTTATTGCTCGTCGGGCTTGATCGCAAGAAGTCATCACGTGGAAAGAGCGTCAAGGGCTTCTCTTCTGAATCGGGGAGCGCCGTCCACAAGTACTCTGATGCATTTTCAAAAGCAGTATCTCGTCGGTCATAAGTGAAGCGCCCAGGTAATCACCGGAGCCGGTACTAGCGGCGCGGCGCGAGGCCTTCTCGTCTTCTTGCTCACCGTGTCGGTCTATTTTCAATGCGCTGTGGGAGATATAAGAACTGCAGGGCAATGGCTTGCCTTCAGTCCACCTTCAGGCTAGCAACAAGGAAACAATGGCCCTCTCGCAATCTCGTTCCGCGTCCGACACTGCTGTAGGAAATATGAACAAGGCAGACTTGATTTTAAATTCTTCTCGTTCCGATGTGGAAACCGCCGCCCTGGAGGAGGACCAAGCCCCTTTGATAAAATCACTCATGTGTGTTTTCTCGTTGTGAATCGGTATTCTGACCGACCGCCCCTTTTACAAGACGTAAGGTGGACTGGAGGTTGTTGCCTCTTCTGGGATTCCTCTCTGCGCTTTCGCTGATCGATCGCTCGAATCTTGGATTGGCCCGTGCTGCAGGGATGGACCATGATCTCGTATGTTTTCCGTACCTACCTATTTTCCGGAATTATAACTGATGGTAATGTGATCCAAGCACCTCAATCTCGGATCCCGCTACAGCATCGTGTCTTGTATCTATTTTGTCCCTTACATTTTATTGTGCGCCCTTTTTATTTCATTCTCTGGGGCGTCACTTGTCTACCTGACGGGAATGTTTTATTTTAGTCAACTCCCGAGCAATTTATTCTTGCGAAAGCTCGGTGTTGTACACTGGCTTTCGTTCTTGGTTGTGTCATGGGGATTGGTACAGTTGAGTATGGGATTTGTGCCTTCATGGGGATACCTAGGCCTCACCAGAGCATTGCTCGGTGCATTTGAGGTGCGTGGATTAAGTTTTCAGTGCGATTCTTCTGAATTGAAGCGCCCCGCAGGCGGGATTTTTTCCAGCAATGGTTTATATCATCACAACGTGGTGAGGGTTGAACGACCGACACTATGGCTTCTGATTATAATGCAAACGCTCCATTTCTCTTCGTAGGTATACACGCCATGAAGTCCAAAAGAGGTGGGTAATGTATTGTACTAATTTGCAGCAATCCCATGATCTGACCTGGCTCATGCCTGGCTCTGCCCAGACTCGCGGCATTCTACGTGATTGGCGTCTTCGTTGGTGGATTCAGTGCTATATTTGCGTATGTATTGACGCTCCTCGATGGACGTCACGGAATACCTGGATGGGCCTGGATATTTGTGAATTACATTCGATGATTTCCCTATGGGCACCCGCTGACGATGCCCTCATACAGATCATCGAGGGTGCTATCACGATAGCGTTTGGGTTTATTGCTTGGTTCTTCCTCCCAAACTTCCCTGATCAGAACACTTTCCTGACTCAAGAAGAAACCAATATTATTCTTCAACGAGTTGAGAAGGATCGTGGAGACTCGGTGCCAGACGAGCTCTCAATGCAGAAGTTGTCCAGCCATCTCCTAGATTGGAAACTTTGGGCAATTGGTATGGTCTCGGGATCCGTTCTCCATTTTCGTAAATTCACCCCTAACCTGCAGGACTCATGTATATGTGTGCTACACTGCCCGCGTATGCGATCAGGTACGCCAATCTTAAGTTTGTTACGTCCACAATGTTCAATGAACGAGCAATTCAGTCTTTTTGTTACGATCATATTGCGGGGAATGGGGTGGAGTGTATCGGCATCTTTGTTATTGGTACGATGCTTGATTCTTCAATTATGCCGTTGTCGATTTAATTGATTCGAACCTTTAGAGCGCCCCTCCGTATGTGTTTGCGGTCTGAATACATTTTTTATCGAAAGCCGGTAAATACTGACTTACCGGCGCTAGGCTATATGGTCACTGTGTTCTGCATGGGTTTCCGATAAATATCGTCAAAGGGCCGCTGTCATCGCCATCCAGGCCACCGTCACCCTAGTTGGGTTGTTTTTGACAGGATACGCCCACAACGGAGGCTGGCGATATGCAGGTACCTGCAGGGCATTCAAATTGATCTCGATGGATGTTCGCTCATTTCGTTCCAGGTGTCTTTTTGGTTAACGCGGGCTCTTCATCATGCATTCCTGGAATCTTGGCCTATGTGCGTATTCCTACCGGCTCACATGTACCGGAGCTGGATATTAACAATACGTTCTTCAGTCCTCAAACAACGTCGTTTCCCAAACCAAGCGAGCTATCTCTACTGCCATAACGGTTATGTTTGGTGGCCTTGGAGGAATTATCGCGAGTCTCGTATTTCGCCAAGTCGATTTTCCAAGGTACCGTCCAGGGATTTACGCGACGATCGCTTCCCAATTCCTCATGCTAATCTTACTCGCAATTACGACTCTATATTACCGGCGGAAGAATAAGGGTATCCAAGAAGGCACAGTGACTAAACCGCTTGAGGGGCAAGTGGGATTCTTATACACCCTGTAATGTAAATATCCCTGCCCCACGCCTTGATATTCGATAACCCCTCTAAATCACTACATATGTTGTTGAGCTTGACTCAGGGTCACACTGGCATTCCTTCATATCTTCCGGATCTTTGTATACGTAGTTCTTTCCTGGGGCGGAGTCGCGTTCGAAATTGAAGAAACAGTTACATAAGGAACGATTTATTCATTCATCTTGTAAATGACGAATCGAAAGGAAGTTCATCACCAACCTTGCACCAACCTTGCTGCGGTGCTGCATCTGGATTCAATTTACTTAAAGGGCTGTCCCTGATTGCACCGCGTGATGGTCATTGATTTGATCCAACTTTGATCGCAAATCATTCCCCAGTTGCCCCCCACAAAGCGGAAACCTCCACTTCGATTTTCTCCAAATTCTTGTTCATTTTTTCCCCCGATCTACTTTGCAAGTGTTTTATGGATATTTTTCACCTTCAACTGTCTCCTGGTTGGTGCAAGGAGAGTCTCGTAGTGTGCAAATTTGCGTTGACAGGTCTGTGTACCTTGGGACATAGTCCGGTTCTGCAGGGTCGAAATTGGCGAGGCCGCTGAATATTAATGTGCTGTCTGCGACTAGAGAAAGATAACCCCCTATGTACCTCCAGACAGAGCTGAATAAAGTTGAATGACCATGAAGATCATCTGAGTTAGCATTGCGGAAATAGCGTTGGATCCGACGAGCCACGACGTTGCATTTTTGTAGAAACAAATTTTACAGAGACTCAATGGTGCGTTCCAAGATATTCCGTTCGTGGCTTCTTTACGGAACGCGGATGCATTTTATTTGCCTCCATCGCTCCTTTACTCACATACCAGGGATATTTGAATTCTTTCTCCAGTTGTTCTCCAGGCTTCTGTGCAGCCGTCGTCTCGATGTGGTAAATGTCCCTGTAATCAGGGTTGATTTCCCTGGTTTTCGTTCCTCAACCTTTTTGGGCATGGTTTTCTGAACCTGAGAGCCCAAGCGAATATAAATCAACGCCATTTCTTGCTCTCTCGAATTCAACCCGTCATCGAAACACGAAGGATTTCGCCATGGCTGACCGCTCATCTTACTCTGATGAAAAGGAGAAGGAGTCGACTAGCGACGTGAAGACGGAGACAGGCGGCAACGAGCATGACATTGCCTTCGAACGAAAGACCATGTACGTGTTGACCCAATCAGAAGGATGCCAGCTAACACGCCAGGTCTTTGCTTCCCCAGGCGCTATGTTGACTGGCGAATTATCCCAGTCTTGTCCATGGTTTACTCTTTTTCGTTGATTGACCGAATCAACCTCGGTGCAGCGTATACTGCAGGGATGGGTGTCGATCTCGTATGTTTAGAAACATCATTTTATTTTATTTTCAACTTCGAACCCAATCTTTTTCTCAGAACCTCCTCACGGGAAATCGATACAGCATCGTCAGCGCTCTTTACTTTGTGCCCTATGTCCTTCTGTAAGGGACTAACCGCCGCCTTATCTGTCACCCAACTAACGTCATGTACTAGACAACTGCCTGGAGTTCTTATCCTTCGCTATGTCGGAGTTCGCAACTGGATGACATTTATCGTCCTGGCATGGGGAATCGTTCAGCTCTGTATGGGATTCATCAATTCATGGGGTTACATGATTTTGTGCCGTGTATTGTTGGGAATATTTGAGGTAACATTCACACAACCTAGAAACTTCCCTCTTCACCTCACATTTTGTCCGCCAGTCCTCGTTTTTCCCAGCCCTGCTGTTTATCATCGCTACATGGTAAGAGTTGAGGTTTCGCCTTGGTTTCGTCGCTGATCCAGATGTTGTTTTCCCTAGGTACAAGCGACATGAAGTACACAAGCGGTATGTTATAACCTTCAGTGTCACATCCCGATTTTAACTGACAAAGTATGCAGCCTTTCAGTTTTCTACTTGATTTCCGTCACTGCTGGTGGTCTTAGCCCCATCCTGGCCTATGTCTTCAGTCTTCTCCGTGGGAAACAAGGGTTGGCGGGCTGGAGGTGGATTTTCGTAAGCCCTTTCCTTTTCCTGGGAAAGTAGCATTAATAACGGCATCTATCCTAGATTATCGAAGGCGCAATCACAATCTTCTTGGGAGGAGTTACATGGTTTTTTATCCCTGCATTCCCTGACCAGAACGACTTCCTAACTCCCGAGCAAACTGCCCTCGTCCTCAAACGGATCGATGATGATCGTGGAGATGCTCTCCCGGACCCTGTAACATTCGAGAAAGTCAAAACGTATTTGGCCGACTGGACTCTGTGGGCTTACGGTAATCAAGATTACCTGTTAATCTTGACGATTTCTCACCACCGTGAATAGGTTTAATGTTTATGTGTACAGCGATGCCCACCTGTACGCGCAAATAACTCTTGCTTGCCTTGGCCTGTCGCTGACTTCCTCGTAGTTTCGATGTCCTTCTTCCTTCCCATCATTCTAAAGGGTATGGGTTGGTCTCGAACCGCAGCTCTACTTCTGGTGTGTGACCTGCCATTTTGCTTTTGCTTAACTCGCATAAATTATCTTATCAGAGTGCACCACCGTACGGCCCTTCTGTGAGCAACCTGCCATGATAATTTCGGATTTAACCTTAAACCCCGGTTCAGATTATCACGACCATGATCGTTGCATATTACTCGGATAAGACCAAGAATCGCTACGCTTTTATTATCGGCCCAGCTTTGGTCACCCTCATTGGTCTTTGCCTGACAGCATTCGCCCGCCAAAACGAAGTGAGATATTTCGGTATGTCTAATAATCTCGTCTCCATCAAATATGGCGCTCAAACCTATATCAGGTGTTTTCTTGATTAATGCAGGCAACTCGGCTGTTACTCCTACCGTCATCGCATACGTTAGTCAATTTCCAACCCTGTCTTTTGTCTGTTGCTTATAGCATCCATAAAAGAGCTCGAACAATGTCGTCTCTCATAGCAAGAAGTACTGTTTTTCCTACCCATTTCTACTCCACGATGCTAACGTTAGGTGCGTAGATCTGTGCAGACTGCTCTGATGGTTATGATGGGTAGCACCGGAGCCACCATCGCCACTGTTATCTTCCGTGCCAAGGACACACCTACATATAAACCAGGTTCGCCGCCATTCCTATGGACCTATCCAGTCGCTCTAAATAATTCCTTTCTTGACACTAGGGCTCAGCACAGTGCTAGGCATGCAGATAGTGCTCGTCCTCACGGCTTCCTTTACTACCTGGCGTTTCTCGCTACGAAATAAGGCAATGCGAGAAGGGAAACGGACGGAGCCTCTCGAAGGTCAACCTGGATTCTACTATACCTTGTGATGTTTTTTTTTTCAATGCTATCGGTAAATGGAACTTGTACATCATGATATCTTGCTATGTCTGTTAACAGCTATGAAATGCATTTTAATTCTTCGTCGTGCGAGCTTATCTGTTTGAGAAGGTGTCGGGATCTTCAGTAAAATTTCGAAACCAGTGGTAAGAAGTATTTCTATGCATGCGGAATACCTCTATTCAGGAATCATTAAAACTTTTTACACTACATACAGGCACCAACCTTTATCGGGGCCGGCGCTAATGAGTCCCGATTCCTCTTCTTTTTTCCCTCAATGATAAACCATTTTGGGGGGTACATACATAGGAAACCCACATTCAATGTGCATCTGTCATAAGAAAGGGCCCTAGCTTTCCCCAATTTCCTAGCTGGTGTTGACAGTTGCGTTATCATTCAATAATTGCACCGCGTGATGGTCTCTGAGTCTTTGATTGCCTGGTGATTCTCTCACAACCGTCATTTCAGGTCACTTGTCGCAGAACATATCCCCCACAAATCGGACCCACTTCCTGACTTCTTATTCACTTTAGTCCCAATTATTATTATTTACCTTCAATTGTTTCCTACTAGTGACAGGTCGATGCGTACCTTGGTGCACACAGTCCCGGGATTCTGCCGGAAATTGGCGAAGGCCGCCGAATGCGCTACGAACGCTCTATGTATCTTCAGACAGAGCTGAATACAGCTGAATGACCAGGAAGATTATATTTGAGCTGGTGAACATTGCGGAAATACCGTTGGTTCTGACGAGCAGTGCACGATCGTGGATCTTTCTAAACGGTATGTTCGTGGGTCCTTTACGGAACGCGGATGTATTTTACTTGTACATGTCCTTTACTGATCATGACTTCCATACCAGTGACATTTACGATCTTTCTCCAGGCTCCCTTCATCTGTCGTCTCGATGTGGTAAAACTTAAAAAGTGTTGCTTTCCCTGGTTTTCGTTCCTCGACCTTTTTGGTCATGCCTTCCTGAACCTGAAAGCCCCAACGTATATAAATGCAGGCCATTTCTTGATTCCTCGAAATTACCCCGTCATCGGAACGCAAGGGATTTCGCCATGGCTGACCGCTCATCTTACTCTGATGAAAAGGAGAAGGACTCCACTAGTGATGTGAAGGCGGAGACTGGCGGCAACGAACATGACATTGCCTTCGAACGCAAGACCATGTACGTGTTTGCCTTGCCAAACCTGAAGGATGCGAGCTGATATGCCGGATCCTTGCTTCCTCAGGCGCTACGTTGATTGGCGAATTATCCCAATCTTGGCCGTGGTGGACGCTTTTTCACTGATTGACCGAATCAATCTTGCTGCAGCGTACACCGCAGGGATGGGTGTCGATCTCGTATGTCCAAGCACCACTTTATCTTTCAATTTTATTTTATTAAACCATCCTTTTCTCAGCATCTCGTCACTGGAAATCGATACAGCATCGTCAGCTCTCTTTATTATGCGCCCTACATCCTTCTGTATGGAACCACCATCCTCTCTGGTCACCCAATTAACGTCATGTATTAGGCAACTGCCTGGAGTTCTCGTTCTTCGTTACGTCGGGGTTCGTAACTGGATGACATTCATCGTCGTGTCGTGGGGACTCGTCCAGCTTTGTATGGGATTCATCCACTCGTGGGGTTACATGATTCTGTGCCGTTTATTGTTGGGAATATTCGAGGTAAAATTCACACAACCCAGAAACTCGGTTCTTCATTTGACATTTTCTCCTCAGGCCTCATATTTCCCATCCCTGTTGTTTATCATGGTAACATGGTAAGCATTGAAGATTTCACGCAGAACCAGTTGTTGATTTCACCAGGTACAAACGACATGAAGTACAAAAGCGGTATGTTACCTTCAGCAGTTAATTTTCTATTTCGGCTAAAGAAGTATGCAGCCTGGCAGGTCTCTATTTGATTGCTGGGACCGCTAGTGGTCTTAGCCCGATTCTTGCGTATGTCTTAAGTCTTCTTCATGGGAAACGAGGGTTGGCTGGCTGGAGGTGGATTTTCGTAAGCTCGTTCCTTTCTCTGAAGAAGCAGCGCAGTAATGACGGTATGTACCAGATAATCGAAGGGGCAATCACAGTGTTCTTGGGAGGAGTGACATGGCTTTTTATTCCTGCATTCCCTGATCAAAACACCTTCTTGACTCCCGAGCAAACTGCCTTCGTCCTCAAGCGGATCGATGACGATCGCGGAGACGCTCTCCCGGATCCAGTAACATTCGAAAAAGTCAAAAGGTATTTGACTGACTGGACTCTGTGGGCTTATGGTAATGATGATCTACCTGTTATTCTTGACGATTTCTCACCGCCATGAATAGGCTTAATGTTTATGTGTAACTCGATGCCTACCTGTATGCGCCAAACAGCTCCTGCTTGGCTTGTGGGCTAACGTTCTCATAGTTTCGATGTCCTTCTTCCTTCCCATCATTCTCAAGGGTATGGGTTGGTCTAAAACCGCGGCTCTCCTTCTGGTCTGTGTCCTGTTATTTTTCTTGTTTAATGCATCTAAACCATCTGATCAGAGTGCACCACCTTACGGCCCTTCTGTGAGTAACTGCCATGATAGTTTCCGATTTTACCTTAAACCCCGGTCTAGATTATCACGACCATGGTCGTTGCATATTACTCGGACAAGACCAAGAGTCGCTCCGCTTTTATTATCGGCCCAGCCTTGGTCACCGTCATTGGCCTTTGCTTGACAGCATTCGCGCGCCAAAACGAAGTGAGATATTTTGGTATGTCTATTAATTTCGTGACTCGCCTGCATACATGAAATATGGCGCTCACACGCATATCAGGTGTCTTCTTGATTAATGGAGGCAACGCCGCTGTTACTACTACCGTTCTCGCATACGTCAGTCAACTTCCAGGCCTATATTTTGTGTCTTCCTTATGCATTCTTGAACAGAGCTCGAACAACGTCGTTTCCCATAGCAAGAAGTAGGGTTTTCCTACCCGTTTCTACTCCAAGATGTTAACGTTGTATGCGTAGATCCGTACAGACTGGTCTGATGCTTACGATGGGTAGCATCGGAGCCACCATTGCCACCGTTATCTTCCGCGCCAAAGACACTCCCAAATATAAACCAGGTTCGCCTCCACCATCCCCGTTGACCTATCCCGCCGTTCTTAATGATTTTCTTTTGACACTAGGGCTCAGTACGGTTCTAGGCATGCAGATAGTCCTCATCATCACTGTGTGCTTTACCACCTGGCGTCTCTCGCTACGAAATAAGGCAATGCGAGAAGGGAAACGAACGGAGCCTCTTGAGGGTCAACCCGGATTCTACTATACCTTGTGATGTTTTTTCTTTTCAATGCTATCGGTAAATGGAACTTGTAACATCATGATATCTTGCTATGTCTGTTAACAGCTATGAAATGCATTTGAATTCCTCTGGATGTCGAGTTTGCCTTGTCTCGGGATCTTGAAAATTGCCTCTGATTTCCCTCCGGTTCTAGGCCTCCTGGAAATTTATTCCTTGTGAGGGCTCGGACTCGGGAGACGACAAGAGGACAGAATCTCAAGACGTCACTTCTTTTCTACCGTTGAGTTTTCGAAGCTTATCCACCAAGTTCTCAGATATCCCACCGAAGTCATTTTCTGCACGAAAACAATAATTGCATTTGCGTTCAATCGAAGCACCTTGTCAACGTTTATCTGAATCGATCGCCAGCGCTAATGAGTCCCATTTGCCTCCTGTTTTTTCTCTCGCTCACGATAAACCACAGTGCGTATCTTTCCTTCCACAGCGAAGAACCCTGGTCTCCGCAATTGATCCTGGCAGGTGCGTTATTGTCCAAACGCCAGGGTTGACCTTCACTGGGTTCTCACTTATCCGCGGACCCACAGATGCTTGTCAGGCCCCTCGCCTGATCAGCCATTGACGGCAGCTGTGCCTTGGAAACTCCGGATTTCGTTGAGGGATTGAAGGCCTTTGGATGCCGCTCATGCCACTTGTCATCTGGCTTTCGATCCGAGAAGGCCAAATTTTTATTGTGGGAGTCATGTGTCTGGATAACTGAAGCTTTTGTATCCCCTGCCATGGCTGTTTTCTTTGGACGCCGGACACCACATAAGAACCCATGACGCCTTGCAATTTTTTTTTCTAACGGTGCGTGAGCGATCAGAGGCTCGGATGTGGGTGTGGAGGTTCCCCAGGGGCTGTAAGTCCAGGGAAATATCAACTGCCCAGCGCTGAAGTACGGGCACGCGACTAGTAAGTTATGGGAACACACCCTTCACGAGGATCCAATCATCTGGTTGAAGATATTCCGAAAGCCCAGATTTTCCATTATGTTTCTTCGGTACTTGTGCGTTCAAGGACTGCCCACTCCTCAGCATGCCATCTCACAGTTGCCCCTTCCACCCATCCGATAAGATCGCGACGTTCTGGCAAGAACGTCACTCCACGGGTATCACTTTCCGTCGAGTCCCTAATTATCCAACCATCTTTACCTTCCTCCGCTTGCCAGGCCCAGAACCTGCCGTCAGTCCCCCTCCCCAATGCCAGCTGCCATTTCCCTACCCGAGCGCGCCACGACGTCCCCTCCACGCTTCTCACAAACAAAACTGTATCCGTTTCTCCCGCTTCCTCGTCTTTCCATACCTCCTCGTACGGCGCCATCTTCCCCGTTCGAGGGTCCGTCATCTCCCCCACTTCCAGAGTCGTTCCATCTGGTAAATTTATATTCGTACCACTGTCTTCTACTTCATCCTGTTATGCATATGATATCCCTGATCAGATGCTTATATCATGCTTATGGGCGAAATCATACCAGCGTCCTGGAGTCGATATGATGTCGGAACTTGACGACATTTGGCGTATCTGATTAAATAAATAACGGCCAGTCCGTAAGCGCAGATGACACCCGCAAGGTGAGGCAAACCAGGATCCGTGTATCGATATCCTGCAAACGCCCAATCAAGCGTTTTCCGCCGGGGTTCTTTGAAGAATCGCACATCGAGGAACGCCCCTGTGCGAGCGCCTGTCAGGACGATCGTGTTGGTTGGTTCGCTGGCTTCCTCTGGTATCCAGCGAATGGAAAGCCGGTGCGAGATATATGCAGCAGGCATGGATGGATGGCAGTGGAAGGGGAGATCAAGTAGTAACACGCCGTTTTATGGTTTACGAGGCGATTTGGAAGTCTGGATAAGGCACATGACCGTGTTTTGGCCTCTCTCGAAACGCTGCAGAAAATCTCCCCACTGCTCAAGGGAGTGTTGAAATTATTTCCGAGTGCCGAGTCGGGGGGAACGTGGTCTCATACTAGACTTGAAAGAGAGATATGCACGAACATCCGTAGCCTCGTGCCATTGAAAGAAAAAAGCCTAAGCAAACGACAAAGATAAGTAGTAGTTGGACTCACAGACGAAAAGTACATAACGTCGTCTTCTTTCGGCTGTTGGAATTCTCGTCCAGAGATCACCCAATTACCCCGCTAGTGACCGTGGAACGGGGAGAGGGGTTTGCAACCTTGGGCAGGGGCACATGCAACCGTGGTCCGCAGGCCCAGCCCCGTTGCGTGGAAACTCGCTGTGTTGGATGAAAAGAACAGAAAAGTACTTGGAACCCAATTGAGTTGGTTGGGGTTCATGCATCATGAGCCTTTTTTTTTTTTTTCCGCTCTCCGTTCCCTCAGACCAAGGAAGTTAGGCATTTATTTCAAGTTCAAATAATGACAACACCCACACCGCCGACGATCGACGTTGGTCCGAGCTCTCTCCAGACAACTCAGGCTCAGATTTCGCGCCCGCACGTTTTCGAAAAATTCCCATCAAATTCAATATTCCATTCAAGAGGGTCCAAACCGACCCCGACCCTGAGCACGAGCCAGCGACCATGAACCGAACCTTCCCAAGTTCAGGTTCCCAGCAATTTCTTTTTTGGCGCTCATGAACGTCATTTTTTTTTTTTTTTGACTTGCACGCCACGAGGAGGGGAAAGAAAGAGAGGAAAAAAAAGGAAGACAACTTTTACATAAAAACATAAATGAAGCCAAGTCTTCCAGTGCTTCCAGTGCAGATCATTCAGCCCACGCACTAAAGAACGCTTCTAATTTTTTTTCTATCCAATCGAGGTACTTAGTATGCAAGAGGTATCAATAGCGAGAGTGAGGCATAACGAGGTTTTCTGTTTGGTTTGGTCGGCATATACATATAAGTAGTTGTAGTAAAAACGAACGACTCGACAGAACTTAGAAGCCATGAAATCCACATAAATAGGTAACCAAAAAGAAAAGTCGAAAGAAAGAAAAAGAAGAAGGTTCGGAATCTCAAGGAAACTAGAAGAGACGACAGTAGGAAACCACGAAAAGAAGAAAAAGACTAGACTCCAAAAAGGAGGAACTAGAACTAGTAGTAGAACTCACTAAAAAGGATCTAGGGGCCAACTCAACTAGGTGTTAAAAATATCGAGTTCGACTGGTCCCCGGTGTAAGCTAGCGTATGGGGCATAGGGGGGAGGGGTGCACCGTAACATGGTGAGTGAGTAGGGTAGGGTAGGTAGGTAGGTAGGTAGTAGAAAATAAAACCCATATTCGAATGAATCGAAATCGAAAGGAAAGGTGGTGGGGGGCGAAAGAATTCAGCGAGCGTGGCGATCCGAAAGGAATGTGAGAGTCGATAGCGAGTGGACGAGTTTGCGAGCGGTATATGTAAATGGGGGGTGCTCAGCTCAAAAATTCAGAATGTGGGCTTGTACTTTTTTAGGTAGAAGGGGGAGGGAGGGAACGTCGTTCAATCCATTGAACCAAACAAACGCAGTTGACGCGAGAAAAGGATAGAAGGACGAAGGAGAAAGTTGAAAGAAAATAGGGAGGTGGGGTATAAAATGAAATAATACGTATATAAAACCAAAGAACCGCCATAGAAAAAATAGGGATACAAAGGACCCTCTCTCCATCCCTGTTTGCTTGCCTGATGCGGGGTACCGGACGTTGCCGCGTTGTGGCAATGACCGCAGCGAATGCGACCCTCGGTGCAGATGACAAAGACGAAGACGAACGCCGTAGCCCGAACTGCGGTCGAGATGTCAAGAAGCAGTGGAGCAATCGGACAGGAAGGGATGGAAGGAGGGCGAATTACGGAGGAGGATAGAGCAGCGGTTCATGATCGGCTTGGTATGGGTTATTGGTGTTAATACAGGGGTCATTGGGCTGGGGTGGTGCGAATAGCAAAACAAAATCGAAAGCATGGTTTTTGAAAAGAAAAAAAAAGAGCTGGGGGTAAGCCTTAAGAAGAAGATGCCTGGGACGCCGGGAGAGGAAAAAAAATTCAAACGGAAGACGCTTGGACTTTTCCCGCCGTTCAGCATAGCTGAACTTCCCATTCCCCACCTTCACCGCCCGCCTGGGGCATACTTTTCAACGCGATCCGCACGCGGCGTTTCCCGCCCGAGGAGCTGCTGCCTTGACTGCCATCAGGTGAGACGTAGAACTCGCCACTTCCAAACGATGCGTCCGACTCGATAGATCTAGGAGAAGACATCGTATCATGATCAAACCGAATAGAGCCATCTGACGCAAGTGGCATCATCATCCCAAAGTCGCCTGATTCAGAGGAACCGACACCCAAGAACGGGTCGTTGTTGGACGTCGACAAGATACCCCACTTTGAATCGGGATCAGAAGACCAGACAGAGGATTCAGAGGACGACGGCGAGACTGGTGCAGTATCGGGTTTCACGCTGCTCGCACGAGAGGATGAAGCAGATGGCGGGTGTATGCGGACACGGATCTTCCCACCATCGGAAGGGGATGTGTCGAAGGAGATGTCCAAATCGCCAAGGTTGGCTAATGAGTCCGAGTCCGTGCCGGTAAATTCGAGTTTGCGAGTGATTGCGGTGTTATCGTGCTTTGTGGGAATGTCGGCATCAAAATCCATATCCATCATGGTGGCAGTGGACTTTGACCACTCGTAGTCACTGGGAAGGAAGGAGTTGTAATCAAAGGATGATGCCGAGGACGTTGGGAAGGGATTCGGAATGGCGAAGCTTGTAGGAGCAGTTGATTGCATTCGCATTGACAGCAGAGAAGGCAGCGCACACAACAAGACCTGATAGCGAAAAATTTAGAAACGTAAGGAACAAAAAGGGGGCCTGGAATAGAACTCGCCATCAAGCCGAGACTAGCGCCGGATTTATGGGCTGATGAGACGGTCGTAGAGCTTGAACGAGGAGGGGACGATAAGGAGGGCTCGGTGTCTTCAACTTTGACGACAGGGTTGGGGGAAGTTGAAGAAGCAAGCTGTGCACTCAGGGTACGTTCGCGCTCTTTGAGAGTGGCGAGCTGCGCACGGAGTTGCTGAACCTCGGAGACAAGCTCAGTGTCCTTTTGGGGCTGTGGGGCGGATAGAGAGGAACTGAGGGCAAGAAGACGTGCGTTTTCTTGCTCGAGTTCTGCGACGCGACTACGTAATGGTTGGTCAAGAAGAAGACAGGGGCAAAGGAGGCACGTACACTTCCATGCATTCAAACTCTTCGCGTTTGCGCTGCCTGGAGAGAAAGGCTGCTGCGCGATTCTTAACGAGGCGAGCTTCTCTTTTGCTGAGACCGGAGACATCGGGTGGAACGAAGTCCTTGCTAGAGATACGCTCGCCGATTGCGCGCTTCTTTGTGGCACTAGGGGCAGGGCTCGCGGAGCGTTTTGAACCGCATGAAGAACCGGCGGTGTCGTTGCTGGTCGCCATGTCCTCTGCGGCGAGAGAGGGGGAGCGAGAGGCGGGGGTGGGCGGCCTAGCGGTCTCAGGGGGCAAGTCGAAGACCTGGTGGGTGGGCAGACAAAGAAGGTCGGGGCTGTCGAGTGTGGCATGGGTCTTGAGCATCTTGGCGGGGGGAACAGGGGAAGCGTCTGAGATAGGCGGGGAAGGGGGCATATTATAAAAAGCATAAGAGAAAGGGTCGGGGGTCGGGGAAAGGTGCATGTCCCAGGAATCAATGGGAGAAAGGAGGGGGGCGTCGCAGGCGATTATTTGGGACATCTGGAGAGAGAGCAGGTTCTTGGCCATTGAGGGAGTGAGAGAAAGAAACGGGATCAACTTTTTTTGACTACCCCTTAAAACCACCGATCGACTCAGTTCACATCAGCTCACTTCATTTCAAATTCCCCACAAAAACATATGCTTCCGTCCACAGTATTTCAAGTTATCCCACTCTAACCTGTCACTTTCCTATCATTTCATCCCATCCTTGATATGCGGAGTCATCACCCACTGGCATGCGAAGAAATTACCTCTCTGGTTTCAAACTCCACCACCATCGCCATCCACAGCAACACAATCACTTTACGCTCATCAAGACTCGATGGTGACTCGGACAGTGCATGATCACGTACCTGCTGTGTAGCATGAGGCATGTATGAAGATACAGCTGGCATCGACGGATTAAACACTCCAGCGTCCGATGCGCTCAAACCAAACCAGCTGCACACAGCACCAAATTACCCTTCTATACCTCTACGCTCCGGATCGTCACCCACGCGAATGGCAATTCATTGCGACCCCACTCGAATGGTTATCCATTTGCGACACTATCGTCATCCACACCCGGCCCGCGGTTCAATGTCGGGAACATATGACTCTTCCAATCTGGACAGCAAAAACGGCGAATGGCGAACCACGGCCAATCCACAGTCATAAACGCGACCCTCGTGTGCTGAACTCATGCCCTATCTCACTTCGACTTCGATCATTTTCGGTTTAGACCTTACTTCACAGCCCTTCCGGGCCAGAGAGGGCCTAAGTGGGCGGTCAGCTCCCCCCAATATGCATACGTACCCTCCCGCTATCTCTGCCTGCCATCGGAACGCGGAATTCGGGAACGGGTCATAGCCCGATATTTAACGCTCACTACGGTTCCAAATCGCCATCCCGCATCGCTCGGACTCGGACCCGCCAAGTATACGTCTCCGGATGGCAGAGTTTATCGACTTCCTATCGTGATACATCAAGGTGGGTATTATGATTCATTTTTGGGCTGTAGCCATATTGACTTAATTTACACTTTGCTCAGCCTCTAGGGTGGCCATATATTTATATGAACCGGTGCTCGTGTTCTTTATGTGGGTTGGGGGGTGTACTTTTGTTATACGTGATCTCCCATAAAGCCGTTCTGACCTAAACGTATGCTTGTCAGTGGTCAGTTAAACTCGGAAGGCTATTTGGTGTGTTGTCAGCTCCTTGTTATTCTCGCTCCGAGTCAGTACTAGTACCCAGCACTCAAGCTCAAGGCTCGTTTTCCAGAATCTGTTTGGACCGCCTTACGATACCTGGATAGTTTCCGCTTGTTGGCTCTGCTACGAACTCTGAGCATTCGTGCAAAGGTAACTCTTCCGTTGACTCGGTCTGCGGGCGTCTGCTTGTGGTGTCAAGTCACCTGCCACCTTCATGGATATACGAACTGTCCACTTCGTTAATTATGCAACGCGGAATGGTTGTCGATGGACAGCTGGGATCAGACCTCGTCATCACTTCCAAACATTACCTGACCGTTTTTGAAATTAGCGCTCATCATAGTCTGAATGGTGCTTCTTTCATCGACGGTAATTACTTATCGAACGGACTTTCCAGGCGAACGCCGGGGCTGTTGGTTTCGTAAATCGTCAAACTTCTGACGGACTGTATACTTACCTCTGGGGGTTATACTCCTACACAGGCTGGCTGTACTGCTTTGTGTTACAAAGCACTCATATGAACCGTGTCGAAGGCCAAGGCTTCTAGCTGTGAAATGCAGTAACGTACTCAACGTTGACTAGCAGGGTTGGTACAGCTATAGTAGCGTGTTTCCGTAACTATGAATACAATCATTTCTCGTCGTCCAAAATCGAAATAACAGGCGGTGTCAGTGGCCAGAATCATAAAACCAAGTCTCAATCAAGGCCAGTGCGAGCGAGTGGTTCAAAACGAAGTTGACGAACGTTCCTTTTTCAGGGTTAAAGGCGATAAGCGACGGTTCCTTATATATCAACCACTGCAGGAACGATGGTGTTTACGATTTTTTTTGTTATAGACTCACATTTGGAGGTGGGTCCGATAAGATAAGTAAAGTACAAGGCAACAATTCCAGGGCGGCTGTAAATGGGACAAAAATGGGATTCCTATTATCTGCGCCACACGGGATAGATCGCCAATTTTGACATTTAGGTGTAGTATTGTCCGCAGACAATTGCGCTCTCGAATCGACTCGGATTGATCTTGTGTACCTCAAGGCGGCACCAGGAAGGAGAGGAGTCCAGAAATAAGCACAAAAGGGTGAGCGTCGAACGAAAAGAGAGTGGATGAAGCGCTCAATGCAGCCTCGGGATAAATGCTTTTGATTCCTTCGTCGTTTATGTTGTCGGTTGGACCCAGTTGGATCATCCAAACCATTTTCCTAAAAGCGAATAGTATGTCTGTGATAGTGCGTGGAAGCAAATGGACAAAGCCTTGGAAACTTCCGATAGCATGGGAGAAAGTAAGGAAGGATAATTAGAAGCTAAAAACGTTTGAACATTAGACCGGTAGTTCATGTTACAAATACATTGAATAATTACATACCATTCATTCATTCTGTATTAACAAAAGCATGGGAAGAAGTAAGTAAGGAAAGACGATTAGAAGCTAGAAACGTTTGAAACGTTCGAGCGCTAGCTCATGTCAAGTATACCTTCATTCCGAGCAATGCCCAGGCAGAAGTCATTCCATCATCCGCATCCGTAGTCGCAAGTTGAGCACATTGCCAAAAAGATGCTTATCAGTCGAAAGAGTTGACCCGAGATTACAAGAATGCGAAAAGCGGTTTATAAGCTTTTATTATAATAAACGGCCGACCGTAAAAGGCTTGTCCGCATCGGAGGCTTGAAGCAGATTGATATCAGAAACAAGAGAAAATTTTGTGGCCCTCGTCCACGCGTCGTCGGAGGTCTGATGACCCGGTGCAGCAAAGGGCGAGATGATGGTGGAAGCAGAGAAAGGCTATTTCGCGATCCCAAAAATGGACGCAGAGCTCAATGAGTTGTGATCTATTTTCTCCGGACACTTTACACATCTCTTTGCCATGGGCCACCGCCGTGTAACCGCACGAACGTGGCGGGGGGCGGAAAAACAACGCAAACCGGATGGGTCAAAACCCTCCGTATATCATCATTGGACATGCGCACTGATATCATGTGCTCCAGAAGCGCTCTCCACAGGCTCTCCATAATACCATGAGCAACCTCTCAAATAGAAGATGGCTTTGATAACCCATCTCTTGCCGTGAACCAACGATGACCTCCCCCAACGGCCTGATATGCTTCACCAACTGTTTGTTGCCACAGGAGGATGGGAGCCTCGTCCAGAAAGACTTGTGGGTGGATGAACGACGCGGGGTCATCTTGGATGCACAGGTAAACTTATTTCTTCGGAGGACCATTTGCTCTTGCTGATTTTGCTGATACTTTTCATCCCTTGAAATAGAAAACATTCTATAAACGTAGAGAGAGACCTAATAGGAACATCGACATGGGAGGAAATATCGTCAGGCAAGTATTACGGAGCCACTTGCCATAATCTTTTATTGTGAATGCTTATTACTTCAACAGCCCTGGATTCTTGGATATTCAAATAAACGGCGCATATGGCTTTGATTTCTCCGTATATGAAGATGACGATGAGGCCTATCATAAAGGAGTGCAAATGGTCGCGGAAAGAATTGTCGAAACCGGAGTGACTTCGTACGTTGGTTTTGCTTGCCTCATTATATACACCATCTCACTGGAATCTTTGGTTTATTCAGGCTCCTGCCTACCATCATCGTACTGCGCCCTTTTCTTTCTTTGGGAGACTTATTGCTCACGTCTTCTTCTGTTATATTAGACGCAAGAGAAATCGGTGTATCCCAAGCTGTTAAGCCTTCTAAAGCCTTTCTCCAATTCCAAGTCTGCCACTTTCTTGGGATGGCATGCTGAAGGCCCATTCATCGATCTAACGAAACGAGGCGCTCATACCCCTGGGTACCTACTTCCCGCAGTTGAAGGATTCAAGTCCTTTGAGGAAGTCTATGGCGCTGCCAACTTGGTTGAAAGAGAAGACTGGGCGATGTCAGAGGATGACCAAAACCCAGGCGTTCGTTTGGTTACGGCTGCACCTGAAATTCCAGGCGTCATGGACGCATTAGCCGAGTTGAACAAGAGAGGAATCGCCTTCTCCATTGGCCATAGGTTCGTATATCCTCTTCGCCTTACTCGTAATGTCATTTTGACCTTGGGGGGGTGCTGCTTATAGTGTTGCAAGCACCGATGTCGCCACAGCGGCTGTACAAAATGGCGCTCGCCTCATCACCCATCTCTTCAATGCAATGCCCCAACTTCACCACCGTGATCCTTCGATCATCGGTTTGCTGGGTGCCTCTCCTTGGTTATCGTCGCCCTTCAATCCGTTGCCTACTGTCTTGCCGTGCACCCTGGACCATTTACCCCCCTTCGAGCTTCCAGCATCCATGCATGAGGGTGGCGCGTCTACCCCGACGGGAAAATTTTCGGGTTCGCCACAAGCTTCGTTCGCAGCACTCGAAGAAACTCCAGCGCATACCAAGCGACAAGAAGCCGGTGCTGGTTCGCCCTCCTCCAATCTTCCGACGAGAAAGCAAAGCAGACCCAGTTTACACCTGGATAAGGGTCAAATCGCGGATATGTCTTTTGAACGTCCGTATTATGGCTTGATCGTGGATGGGATACACTGTCATCCCAATTCCGTGAGGGTGCGTATACGCTGCTTGATTGACTAGCCATCATTCGTTCTCAAGTTATAATGGGGTAGCTGGCCTATTCTTCCCATCCTGAGGGTTGCATCCTTATCACAGATGGTAAACGTCTTTTTATTTGTCTGGTCGTTGAAAGCTTATTGACCGATTTTTACCTGTGCATAGCCATGAAAATTCTTGACCCCAATCTTCGAGATGGTGTTTACGAGTGGCGGGAAGGTCGGTATTTTGAGAAGAGAGGCGAAGGTCTTTACCTTGAAGGCACCACGACTCTTGCTGGAAGGTAATACTTTCATTACTACCCTTTCACATCTTTCCACATGTGCCGAATATTCCGATTTCTCCCCTTGCCTCTTCTCCTCTAACCCTCCTCTTCTTTTTGGGACAATGCTTACTCGTTCCTTCATTCAGTCTTGTCACACTAGATAAATGTGTCCGAAATCTGTCGAGGTTTACAGGGTGTTCTTTGGGCGAAGCTATCAGATGTGCCACTTATAATCCCGCAAAGTTAGTGGAGTTCATTTTTATTGAAACAACTCTGACTTAGATGGCGCGAATAGGTGCCTGGGGATCGAGGATAAGAAAGGTACTTTGCGTCCAGGAGCGCACGCGGACTTTGTCGTGCTGGATAGACAAGGAATTGTTCTCAGTACTTGGGTTAAGGGGAAGGAAGTGTGGGTGAAGGGGGCATAAATATGTGATTACAAGGAAATAATTTTATACAGCTGCTAGAGGTATGTTTGGCTTCATGGGCTATTGCTACTTGCCATGGCTGAGCCATTATGTTGAACTTTTAGATCTTCGATGAAGCTATTTGAAATCTTCCCAAATATACATTTTCTACGTGGTTTCCTGATATTAGTATAGCTTCAAAGACTGTGGCACGTTATTGCTCTTCCATCTCTTTTGTCTTTCTCCGTTATGTATGTTACGGTTTATCAAATTTCTGTGCGTCAGGCAATGACAGGCTTCACGTAACTAGAGTTACAAGTAGAAGACAAATGTACCATCATTACGCATTCACGAGAGCTTGTCAATATTCACGGGAAGATGATATGACCACGCCCTTTGCTCGAACGCCTTGAGGAAAGCATACCCTTTGGCAGTCTCTTCGTTCGCAAGCAATTTCACTGCTGGACATAGGACCTCGTCAGAGGTAACCAGAATGCACAAGGTCTTTGCACGCCTGATGGCGACATTCAGACGTCTTCGTTCCAGAAGAAATCCGATGTCAGATATGAATGATTTCGGCAAAGAAAATAAACATATGACGAAGGCTGCTTCGGAACCTGCAGACAGTCAGCTAGGTATTTCTCGAGCTTGGACTGGATGCATCAATTGACCTTGTAAACGTTCAATCGTATCAACAGTGACCCTTCTAGAGGTCGAAGGTTGACTTATTTGCATGCGCTCCAGTGCTTCTTCGAGAGGAGCATCATTACTTTGGATATTGATTCTGGCTAGAGCCGCTTTCACCGCCTCTCGTTGGATTCTATGTGGCGTTGCCACAAAAATGTCGTCGTTCGGGGAGCATCTCCATAGGGAAGCTACCAAGGCAGCTGCTACAGCAGCCTCTCCATGGACATGCGATTCGTACCCAATGTGTTGGGTTTGGGATGACCAAGTTCTCAGCCGGACCATAGCGAGGGAGACAGGCCGGTGTGTGATTGCGACCTCTGAGGTTCCAGCGGGCAAGTTTGTGGGCGTGGTGGAATGGAGCTGGGGCGCAACGAGGACCGATTGAGGTTCTCCAAACATTACGTCTGAGAGCGCTATAAGAAATTCCTGGACGGCTTCCAATATCTTTGCTTGAGTTCCGAGCAATTTTTTGCTCCCAACGTCACCAGCTGTCCTCAAGGCAGCTGCTAACTGACGTGCCTGTACCTTCTGGGGTTTGAATTGTCTGGAATAAATTGTTGAAACAAACTCCCCCAAGTCTGGGTTGAGGCTGTCGGCAAACAGATTGAGAGATGTTTTAAAAAGCATGAACGAGCAGCATACCGGAAATTCTCTGTCAACTGAACGATTGTCCCTTGTGATTGGGAGGAGAAAGGCTCAACGTCGTCGGCCGGACTGGGCGAGGGTGGTGGGACACTTTCACCCGCACTGCTAACCACGGATGACCGGGAAGACATCAAGCAATCAAGTACAGACCCGAATAGCGCATTGTGCCTCAAAATAGGATATTGTGCACTGAGAATCGGCGCTAGCTGTTCAGAATCTCCAGCAATGATGATACGTCCGTCCTCGCTTAGCGAGCGAAGGACAAGTGAAACGGAACCCAAAGAAATTTGACCAGCTTCGTCGATGATGACGCAGTCAACTTCCATCGAGTGTTGTTTCGTGAAATTGGAGAGCTAGACAGAAGTTATTTCCCGCTTTTCTTTTATGAGGTAGGACATATTATGCACCTGGTAAATGGTTCCTGCGTAAATTTGAACGAGGGTCCCCTTTCTCTGAGGTGCGGCGTGATCATTTCCTCGACTTACGACGTCAACTCTGACGTGATCTAGCCATTGACTAGGCAAAGAATCAATGGAGCGATATGCTTCCATCAAACGCAGTAGTTTACTGCGACAAGCTTCGATGGCTGCGTGAGTGACGGCTGTGATGAAGATAATCTTGGGAGCTGGTCCATAGTGATGGTACTCGACTTCGAGCAAGCGGAGTAGCGTTAGAGATATGGTGTAAGTTTTCCCAGTACCTTTATTGATAGTTAGAAGAGCTCCAAATTGAGTTATTTCTGCAAGATTATCATACCTGGAGGTCCCCATATGACGGACAATCGATTCGATAATATTCTTTGTGTTGCTTTATGCTGAGAAGCCTTCAGAACGAGAGAACCAGCAACATCATTCCCCAAAGATTTCAAATTGCGGAATAGCTTCTGGATTTCGCCTTCTGTTTTGATGTACTTTTTGGCACAGGGCATCCCGCCAAGTGTGTGTGGATCGATAATGATCTGCAAAAAAGGAACGTCCCGGTGCCCATTACTTGCTTCGTAATTAGAGGCCCAAAGGAGGTCAATTTCAAAGAGGGCAGATAGGATTTTCGTCGTGTTGAAATCGAACAGGCGAGGTGATAGACGGTACATTGCCCCTTCCTTCAGAAACGGTTGCCAATTGCCCCAGGTTCGCAAGGTGACCATAGTGTGCCGCCGGCTGGAATCGGTACAAACATTGTTTACATTAGCCACCACGAGTTCCTGCTGAACGCGAGGATGTTGGCGCTCCCAATAGACGCGCGTGTATCTGTTGAGCGGAAAAACCAATCCAGACACTGAAAGGTCATCAAACAAAGCTTCAACGGGAAGATTATCAGGCACATCCTCATTGTCGGTATCCAACACGAGAAGCTTGTCATAGAACGAGTAATCTCTGTCTGTTGAAGGGACATCTATTGCACCAGAGACAAGGCGAAAGATGTATTCGGGACCATTCTGTCCTTTGACCGTGGAGCAGAATTCAAGGGTTGGGGCTTCAGGGCAACCATCGATACGCGATTGCCATAGCTCATTGAGCTTGGTGAGAACTTCAAACTGGATAGCAGATGTTAATTAGGGAAGATATGTAGAAATGTAGATGAACCTGCTGCATGAAGAAGAGTTTGCGAATATGAGGTTCCTGGCAAATATCCATGAAGTTTGTCGACAGGATTTTTGCTTCGTTGACAAAAAAAGAGTGGCCTGCCGATGAAACGGCGCGGACTCTGAGTCCTCTCAACACCCCATACAAGTGACGGTTCCGTCGAAGGAGAAGGTCATCCACTGATTCGGTATTATCCAGACTCTTGTACGCCGTAAAAATTTGTTCTTCGGTAGGACATACATCCTCTGCATCCTGCAGAAGGCTGGCAACACATTCCGAAAGATCCCAATACCCAGGTATTGGCAGAGCCAACTGTCTTTCGATTTCCCTCTTCAAAGGCACGACACGAGGAAGCTGACCAAACTCTCTGCGCTGCTCTTCCTGTCCTGGACGGGATGTATTGTCTTGGATATTTCGGACCTCGCTATCGATTCGTTTTCTCAAAACTTCCACCGTTCCATCAGTGGGAAGACCCATCCGCTCGAGACACGTCTTGTATTCTGCTTTGGTCCTTCTTCCTTTGCCTAAGAAGCTAAGAAGGGCGCCAGAAAGGAGAAGCGGCTGGAAGGTGGTTTGCAGCAAGGACGCCCCTTGCGCAAGAGCTCCTATGCATAATCGAATGTCAACGTCGGCGGCGGAAGACGTAAGGGCGGCATTGATGATGTGACTCTGAAGCAGGGCTTGTTCGCTAGTCGACCAAACGTAAAATTGTGAGGTATATTTCTGAGAACCTTTGCCCTCCAGCTCCTCCAGCGAACGGATGAGACGTGCAAGCTTGGCAATGAAATCTTTCGCTGGACATATGATGGATGCGGGAAGGTTGATGCTGCGATCCTCTGAAAACAACGCCACATAGAAATAATCTCCGTGCAAGTGTGGAGACGATGGATCGTTAACTATTGAGAAAATGACTGCGATGTCTTCCCGGCGTGGACATGTATAGTTACGGCGAGGAACAACCTAAGAAATTAAATGTTGACACTAACTGCGAACCTTCGCTTTGGGTGGCGGACTCACTTGTATTTCCTTCGATCTCGCTGCTTCAACAGTGGGACTTGAGATTGACCCGGTTTGCGGTCGAAATTTCTTGGGAAGTTGCAAAACCTGCTTAGCTTTCCGGACAACAGTTGGTGAAGATTTCGCAATTCCATCAAGCTTTGAAGGATTTGCTGTAAGGCGGTGTAGCTCCTCTATATCTGTTAAACGATCATCCGGGTTCGGCGGAGAGGCCCTACGGGAATCGCGCAAGAGGTCTTTCAGGGCTTTCGCGTCATCAATCGAGATGTTTGGCATGCTTCCAAGTTCGCCATGATCTTCAGCGCGAGTTCTGCATTCAGGCTCGTAGTGACATCCACGGCAAAGTGGGTTATAATGCCATTTGACGCGTTCGAGTGGTAAACCAATCACTTTAGGCAGGTCTCGGAACAAAAGGGCGTCGAGAGCGGGTGCGAGCAGAGACATGGAGACGGCTTTGATATCATCAATTGAAGGTGATGCTATATGAAAACCATCCTTGGGGGGCAACCATACACCTGCTGACTCTGGTGCATGAACGAAGGGCTTTGGAAGAAGATAACCCAAACATAGTGTGTAGAAGTAAATTTGAATGTGATGGGATGTCTAAATAAGAAAGGTTATGCATATTCCTGCAACAATCAAGTGAAGGTTACCTTGACATGTTTGGACGCTTTGGCATCTATAACCCTCCAATAAATTCCATCGCCACTCCGTTTGATTTCAAGCAAATCTGGTTTGGCCTTTCCAAGTATTACGGGCTGTGTTCCCGCTTTATCGAAAAGTGGTTTCAAATCCGAGTTGGGGGACCAGAATATCAATCCAGTAATAAAAAAGTGTCGTCTGTCGTCGGCCAAGATGTTTTCCAGGAGGGCTTGAGGTTCAAGAGGAATCGAGGGCACTTTTAACAGGAGGTTGGATTGATCGAGCCAGGAATAGAGTGACGTTTCCCAATCAATCCCGCGTTTGAATTGAGCCTTCGCCAACTCTGAGGGGCTATCCGAACCCATTGTCGTTGTCGAACGATTGTAAACATTATGTATATAGAGGTCGCATTCGAGATGTTGGTGAACAGCGAGATTCGTTGCCGACAAAGATTTCTTGCCGCTCATTACTGGGCAATAAAAGACCGACCCATCACAGGTTTTTATAAGGCTGAGATAGAAATAGTGGCGTGGTGCGGGCGCAGTCCATGTGAGTTGACTTCGTCGAAGGTCCCGTTCATCATCTTGATTGACTCAGAACCGTGTGAGTGAGCCTTTGATGCGTCACACAACAACACCATTAAGTCGAAAGCCCGAGTCGTGGAAACTGACAAACAAAGGCTTGATCAATATTTGCTAAATAGACATTGATCCTCATATCAGGTTGGGACCCATAAAATAAAATATGCTTCTGTCTTCTATCAACGAGCTTGAGTCTTGACGTTGTCTATCGACGCGTCGAGGATTGTCGCGGTCTGTCACAGTCACGTGGTCCCAACCATCGCGCTCAAGCTCCAGAGTCCACCTGACTCAATGACTTTCGACAGAAATGCTACCTCCTTAACTGCCCTATTGATTCAACATGTCCCGGCTCCATTATCTCACTTGGCCTCGAGGCTGCTTTTCTACTGCGATTGACGGTCGATGACCCACGAAGGTGAGCGTTCTTCGTTTCATCACATCCCGGGATAAACGATGTAAAAAAAATGGTATCACTGTTTCTCAGTACACCCTCGGACCAAAGGCACGCACAGTGCGCTTTGGAATGACCAGTCTGTTCTCAGAAAAATCTTCTCTCTGACTACTCGCTGTTTTCCCATTGGCCTTTTACTAACGTCGATTGCAGCACTATCTCGCCGCCTGGCCTGACCATTTCATCAATTTGTCAATTTGTCCGGTGTTCCTTTTTCCGACAACCCAGAACCTGCAGGCTCCACGGGCATTGGAACATAAGATGGTTGGTAGGTGAGGTCTTCTGAACTTGTTACATAAAATTTCCCCATTCTAAACGGGCTTCAGGATATTATTCGAAAATCTCTCAGGTGTGGTCACTGGACATCAAAACATACCCTGGTGCTTCCGTCCTAGGTTGGGCACCTGCTTTTCAGCCTTATTTCGAAATCGCATTTCTTGCAGGACACCCAATATTGCATTCGTATACTGAAGCTCAACATTAGCTTCGTGCTGTCGTGTAATTATCATGTTTGAGGCCTTTCCCCTCCCGATACGTACCTTGTAATCATAACAAAGGCTTGTCACTATCAGCCAGGTTACACACATAGATTGCTCGTTGCAGTCAATATCGAAAATAAAATAAAAATATAGCACTTGAGACTCGTCGCTTCACTGTGCAATACTTATGCCAATCGCCAGGAATAATGAGAGCTATTACCGTTTGCTATAACAGTCTGCTTGTCAACACGTACTCGAGTACCCGTGTGGAGCACTTGCTTTCCATGGAGCTGCATGGAAACAAAAATGACCAATTCAATTGCTGGATAAAAGGTACAAGTGCCAATAGATAGCAATACAGGGAAACAAAATTCTGGCCCATCTTATCAAGGCAGAGAAACTGAAATGATAAGCTTGCCTTTGGATCTGTATTGCAAAAGAAGACTATTCAAATAAATTTTGCACAACCATAAGACTAGACTTACCGTCCAGACATCTGTCTATCGTATCCTTGGAGCGCGTCCTCGAATGCATAGATGTGATCAATTGGAGCCTTGATTTTGCCTGGCGTTGTGGAGAAACATCAGGATTAACGTTAGGCAGGAAAAACGACATGACAAACCAGATGCAAGTAGTTCGGCAGACTCCTTCAGCTCATTAGTCTGCACATTAAATGAGTTATTGGCGAGGAGACTGAAGAGAGGGATGGAACGAACCATGGAAGTGGCCCAGAATGTGATGGGCAGATATTTTCTAGGAGTTCCCCCAAGAAATGTCGGCCTTAAGGTTCGATTGATCATCCCAAGAATTGTTGTGAGCGCGCTGTACACGCTGTCCATGATGTGTGCCGCCCCTGCGATATCCAGGTATATACCATCGGGCTTGAGATATGAAGGAGACGCAGCATATAGAGCTGAAACATCTGTGCCTACTGTGTCGAAGAACAAGTCGAACTTGGAGGTTGAATAGGCGCTAGCAAGGTGGGCAGATAAAGAGGGCTGAACTGAGCGATAATCGATTGTGCCGTCTGCTCCAAGGGAATTGACGAAAGATTGAGACTCGGGAGAGCATGTCGTTACCACATAGGCTCCATAAGCTTTTGCAATCTGTCGTAATCTGAATATTGAACTAGATCGGGGGAAAGCTGTTCAGAACTTACCTGGACTGCCCAAGAACCGATACCTCCACTGCCACCATTCACAAATATTCGTTTGCCATCCCCAAGTTTCAGTCCGCCGTGATTTACGAGGGACACGAAAGCGGTCAGACCAGCAATTGGAAAAGCTGCTGCTTCGACATGTGTAATGTTTGAAGGCTTGGCCACGAACGTTGCAGGCTCAGCGACGGTATATTGTGCAAGTGCACCTTGCCCAACTTTCATCCTATAGAAAAAAATCAATTGATCAAATTCAACAAGGACGCGAAAGCCGAGCATACACTCCATTCGGGCCTTCAAAAGGCGAAATTCCAAATACTTCCTGACCCATGACATAGCCAGTCCCATCTAATGTCCCTCCAGCAATAACGCCGGAGAAATCAAATTCAGGGACGGCTGGTGTTTTGTGAACGAAAGATAAAGGAGGTACGGAAAAGGCCTTCCAGCCACCAGCTGCAGTCCGTGGATTAGCCAAAGATAAATCAGGGTATAATAAGCTATACTCACGATTGAGAGCTACGGCGTGAACTTTGATCAAGATCTGACTGTTCTTGGGCACTGGGATCTGATAGTCCTCCTCTAGTTGTAGGACGTCTCGTGGTTTCCCTGTCCGGCGAAGCACCCAAGCTCGTTGTGCTTTTGGCAAGGTTTCAGTCATAGAGGAGACAGCGAAGCGAAAGGAGGGAAAGAGTGTTAAAATCGGAAGTGTTGAAGCTCGCAATAAGTACTACTCGATTAAGTCCGACGCCGACTTGCAGGGCAAAAGCGGCACTATGTACACGCAATTGCTACTGCGCGCGGAGGATCCGTAGCGTCCAAGACAGCTGGGGCCTTTTCTGGAATGACGCAGTACCTTGGCGACAAGGGCTATACACTTGTGACAAAGAGTTAAATAAAATGAGGACTAACGAAGAAAAGAGGGACACTCACGAGATTGAGTTTTTGGCTTGTCCAAGATCTCTATCATCTTGTCGAATCGTTTCGGCCACTGACCAGCTTAGGAACTAGAACTAGGTCACCATCCTACAAATATGGTCCAGGGCGGTGGCATAAGAATGGAGTGTGCCGCGGGGCGAGGAGTCTCGAGGACTCAGAAGTGTCCCATTGCATTGTTTGGTGTTCATGTAGGGGCTGAGCACAAATGCCGCGTGTTGGTCGCGTGAGATTTGAAGGTCAGTGTTCAAATAAGCTCAAGCGTCAAGAAGGCTTTTTCCATAGTGTTGTCTGTGTCTTCTGTTTGTGGTTCAAGCTGAACGCAATGATATATGAAAGAGCAAACCGAATATTGACCTAACTGTACTTATTAATAGGAATATCAGAGTCGTATATGTCAGTACAGTAGACTTCTAAACCCTCACTATCATAAAGTCATTTGGCCAAAACCCTTTAATCGTGGTACGAAATAGAACTTCCCCGGATAGCGAATGTCTGCGTCCAGCGAAATACGGCGGAATCCTGGGTGACTTTACATCATCTGCAATGGCCCCAACTGCCCTATAGGAGCACATTCTCATGCCTCATTCGATTGCAGAAGGGATACGATTTCCTTAGAGCTGAGGGGCTTGTTGAACTTTCCTTCGGCTTGTTTCTGGGCGGCCTAACCGAGCATGATTGTAAGTTTTCAGACCTCGTTCCCAATCGAATAAATCTTGCTTACCTCAACGATAATCTTTCCGACAGGGCTTTTGACTGCCTGACCTATCGTCAGGATCCTCTCCATAAATTTCGATTCGTTGATCATGCCCGTCTCCAGAATAGCCTGCCCCGCAGCCAGTACTTGGATACACGCCCCGACAGCGTTCACTTCGAAATGCTTGCGCTTATTCTGAATCTTGTACTCCGTCTCTGGAAATTGCAATCCTTGTGTTACTTCGCCTATCTGTGCCGACGACACGCACAACCCATTGCGAATCGCACATCCAGACAGTATCGAGGCGACGAGGTAGTCGTTTGTGGGCGTAATGGCTCTCACTTTCCTGTCTCCCCAAACCGCGGTGATAACATTATAGATTTGGCGATTGAAGAGAGGGTAGAAGGCGTCGATTGCGTCGCTGCCGTTCCAATCGTAACGGATCTTCGGTACCTCTGGCGACTTCTGGAGCGCCGTAAGGGTAGTTGTGTAGTCATCAATCTTGGATGGGTCTTCAAAACTGAGGCACTTGAGTGCGACGGAAATGTCGTAGACTGTGTCCCAGCTGGGATGGTCTTTAACGAGTTGTATGAGCCTGTTCAGGTCGTTAGACTGGAGCGCATCGGAGAGGGCGGTTTGGGCCATTGTTTGGTGAGGTCAATGGAAAACCTTCTACTTCAGCGCTTTTGGCTTGCGAGGACGTCGGCTGATTTGACATCAGCCCACCTGAAGAACTGATGCCTCTTGTTTCTGGCTGTGTCTGATGGTGCAAATGGAGGTCGATCAGCAGCCTACCACACAGTCAGTACCCACATGGCCGGGCCGCGGGCCCACAGTTGTGGAGTATCTTCCCAACGTTCTGTCAACGTTCAACCCTTGGACCAGCTTAGGAACTTGAACTCGGTCACCATCCTACAAGGATGGGCCTCAGACGTAAGAATGGAGTGTGCAGGGCGAGTCTCGAGGAGTGTCCCCATGGGATTGTTTGGTGTTCATGCAGGGCTGAGCTGGGCCGAGGTGTTGGTCGAGTGAGATTCGAAGCTGGTACAAATGAGGGCTTTTTATAGTGCTGTCTTCGCTTGCTATTTGTGGTTCAAGTTGAATGCAAAATGATATATGGAAGAGCAAACCGAATATTTACCTAGCTGTACTTATTAATAGGAGTATCAGAGTCCTATATGCCATGCAGTGCAGTAGACTTCCAAACAGGTCTCCATTCCAGTTTCAAGGTCCAACGCGTTCAACCTTCAACCCTCATGATCACTATCATAAAGTCGTTTGGGTAAAACACTTTCATCGTGGTACGAAATATAAGTTCCCCGGATAGCGAATGTCGGCGTCCAGCGAAATACGGCGGAATTTTGGGTGACTTTACATCATCTGCAACGCCCCCAACGGCCCTATAGGAGCACATTTTCAAGCCTCATTCAATTGCAGAAGGGATACGATTTCCTTGGAGCTGAGGGGCTTTTTGAACTTTCCTTCGACTTGTTTCTGGGCTGCCTAACCGAGCATGATTGTAAGTTTTCAGACCTTGTTCCCAAGCGAATAAATATTGCTTACCTCAACGATAATCTTTCCGACAGGGCTTTTGACTGCTTGACCTATCGTCAGGATCCTCTCCGTAAATTCCGATTCGTAGAGCATATCCGTCTTCAGAATAGCCTGCCCCGCAGCCAGTACTTGGATACATGCCCCGACAGCGTTTACTTCGTAATGCTTGCGCTTATAATGCATCTGGTACTCCGACTCTGGAAATTGCAATCCTTGTGTTACTTCGCCTATCTGTGCCGACGACACGCACAACCCACTGCGAATCGCACATCCAGACAGTATCGAGGCGACGAGGTAGTCGTTTGTGGGCGTAATGGCTCTCACTTTCCTGTCTCCCCAAACCGCGGTGATAACATTATAGATTTGGCGATTGAAGAGAGGGTAGAAGGCGTCGATTGCGTCGCTGCCGTTCCAATCGTAACGGATCTTCGGTACCTCTGGCGACTTCTGGAGCGCCGTGAGGGTAGTTGTGTAGTCATCAATCTTGGATGGGTCTTCAAAACTGAGGCACTTGAGTGCGACGGAAATGTCGTAGACTGTGTCCCAGCTGGGATGGTCTTTAACGAGTTGTATGAGCCTGTTCAGGTCGTTAGACTGGAGCGCATTGGAGAGGGCGGTTTGGGCCATTTTCGTCAATGAGAGCAGGTGCCTTTTCTGGTTTCAGGGATGACCCACTACGTGGGCGACAAGATCCTGTGAAGCATCGCAATCAAATGGCCGTCAGAGATGCTATGCACTTGTCACAAAAGGTTGGAATGAAGACTCTGTAAGAGAAAACAGGAAGACGCACGACATTTGGTTTTGGCTTGTCCAAGATTTGTGGAAATCGGCGTTTCAGCCGCTGACCATCCCAGAGCTTAGGAATTAGGTCACCAATATGTTCTAGGACGTAAGAATGGAGTGTGGCGCGGGGCGAGGAGTGTCCCATTGGTGTTCATGTCCTTCGGATCTGGTTTAGAGCTGTCTGCTCAGCTGAGCGCGAACGCCGCGTGTTTGATCGCGTGAGATTCGAAGCTCATGCAAAGCTTGTGCAAATGAGGTCATACTGATGATTTACATAGTAAACGCCAAATCGTCTGAAGGCAACGTCTTCTTCATGCGTGCATTGTGCAATAAACATTCCACCTGTCCAATCGATCCCTTAAATCGCCTCTCGCGGGCACGTGATGCTGAACTGCACTACTTTGTTCCTTAGACTGAGAAATTTCGGCAAACTCGCTTCCCGATTCCCTCCACCACTCATTCGCGAATATCTGGCGCTGAACACTCGGGAATCGAAATTCGTGCGTGTCGTACTCTTCATTTCTTTCTCGTTCTTCTCTCAAAGTCTAGCTCCAATATCAAAGGCCAAACTCCCTGGAGAACGAAATCCACCAAGAGGAATGGAGACCCCCGTCGCCCTCGAACACGAGGACCAGATTGATAATATACTTGATGAACCGTTTGTCATGCTTCGTCAGATCAAGGATACCATCCATGGCTACAGTAAAGTCCATCCTCTCTTTTCAATGTCCAGGCCTGATTCGACCTTTAGTCCCCATATCCGCGACATTAACGCGATTTATTGACACGTATGCTTTTTAATACTCTCAGATAGATATATTGACAAAGCGATTGTGCTCAGGGAGCATTTCCAGCGGCTTCGTTATATCAAACAGTTGGGGACGACTCACTTCGTATGGCCTGGAGCCTCGCATTCTCGCTTCGAGCACTGTTTAGGTCTGACTTCCGTCTGCTTGTGTTGAGACCCCATCCTAATTTCTCCACCAGGCGTCGCATTTCTTGCCCGCTGCATGGCTACCCACTTCAAATTGAGCCAACCGGATTTGAAGATCACAGAACGCGATGTAACTTGCGTTGAAATCGCAGGACTTTGCCATGATCTTGGACATGGGCCTTGGAGCCACGTCTTTGATGGACTCATCGTCCCTAAAATCTTGTAAGTGACCCACATGCGCCTTTGCCTCCTTTTCATATATCATTAGGCCGGGCTCGACATGGACGCACGAACTCGGCTCCGAAATGATGTTTGATTCCCTGGTGAAGGAAAATGAAATACCTATATCTCAGAGGGATCAAACTTTTATCAAGGCCCTTATAGCCGGTGATCATTCACGCACGTAAGTTGCATGTTTTGTGACATTTTTGTAAATTAAAGCCATCCTCCCAGTCCAGAGGAAAAGCCCTTCCTTTTTGATATTGTGGCAAACAAACGCAATGGGTTGGATGTAGACAAGTAAGCCGATACCCCGCATTTTGACAATCGGCTCAAATTCTGTAAGATTTGATTACATTCAGCGTGATTCCCATATGATTGCCGACTCAATCAACGTCTCCCCTGTGCGGTAGGTCACAGCAAATCCAGTTAACTCTTTTCATCTTCTCAAATTGGCCCTATCAGCATTATCAACTCTGCTCGAGTACTTGATGATCAGATTTGCTATGATATCAAAGACGCCAATAATATCTACGATATATGCGCCGCTCGGTTTAAACTGCACAAGAGCATTTACAACCACCGCACAGGTTCGTGATCTCCCTACATCTGAGATGATTACTCATCTTTATCTTACCTTTCTCATTCAGCAAAAGGGGTTGAGTACATGATTGTTGATGCTCTCATCTCCGCCGAGGGTGTGCTCAAACTGGCAGAGCGTATATTTGATCCCAAGAAATATCTATACTTGACAGACGATATCATGCGTGAGATTGAGTCCTCTGAACGACCTGTGCGTCTGCTGCATGGCCTCCTAATTAGCCTTGTATTGATTCTTTTATCAATATACAGGAGCTTGCGGAAGCCCGTGCCATCTTTAAGCGAATCCGAAAGCGTGACTTGTACAAATGGGTTGACTACAAGGTCATCGATTGGCCCCACCGAGAATATTTCCGGCTGAATGTCACTTCTAAGGCCATCGTTGATGCTGCCAATGCTCTCAATCCGGCGGGGGAAGGCTCCAGTGCTTTAGAAGAGGATGATGTCAGGGTTGATTTTCCAGTAATGCATTATGGCATGAAGGAAAAGAATCCCCTGGATTTCGTCCGGTTTTATTCCAAGAGAACGCCGAACGGTAAGTCTTTATATTGTTCTCGGAATCCCATTCGCCCATCTCACACCTGCTTTGCCTATGCTGTTAGAAAGCTCCAAAGCGGAGCGGGGTGTCTACTCAAACCTGATGCCGCAATACTTTGCAGAGCATGTGCTCCGTATATACACCAAGAAGACCGATCACTTTGGGCTTGTCCAGGCCGGCTACCGCGCTGTCCTAGCAAGTTTGCAAAAGAAATATCCTGACCTGGACGTCGGAATGCCGGTTTTCACATCTGATCAATTGGCCCCAACCCCACCTGCAACCGAGGCACCCACCACGCCCAAGGCACATTCTCGCACAACTAGCTACACCGCGCTTGGGGGTGGATCCGGAACTACCCCATTCTCCAACAACTCATTCACTACCGTGCCGCAAACATTCGTTCCAGGTAGCCCATCTCGTACTACGAAACGGGCGAAAGGAATCAAGAGAACGCGAGATGATGAAGAAGATGGACCGAGGAGTGACAAGGTTGTCAAGAAGAGAAAGTGAGATCGACTCTGATTGATGATCTGCGAGTGACGGCTGCTGTGCTGCGTCAAGCGTAACTCGACAGCGTGGACTTTTTTTTTTCTTTTTTCTTTTTGCACTGGAACAATACTCTCTCTCAATTTGCATCGCATCGGCTATGGAAAACTACACATGCCTTATCGCCTACTGTCACATCATGATCATTACTAGACGTTTCATTCCTTTTCTTTAAGATCGTAGCCTGTATATAATTATCGTACTTTCAACTGTTATAATACCCTTTAGCTATTGCTTGTCCAAATCCGTACATGTCAACATCATTTTTTCATCTATTCTCCGCCTCTACGCCGCACCGAGATACAAAGAAATTTGAAGACAGTTGTATTTATATCATGATTCTCTAAGAATAGTACCATGACTACATTGTATTACACCCCCATTCTCACGTCTGTTCGATGCGCATGGAGAAAGGTTCCGAAAGCATCTAGAATTCATTTTTTTTAAAAAAACAAGAAAGCGAAGTGGTTGGGATGATTAATGTACATTTGATGGGGTTGCAATGCAGGAGAGCTAAGTAGGATACAAGTTGTATTAGGTATAACTAGGACGGTCCAGATGCGGATCTATCGATACAGCTGGTGAATAAAATACAATACAGGGAAAAGAAATCGACTTGTGGCGAAGGACAGAGGGGGGAAAGAGGATACAGGATGGGGTCCATGATCAGATCGTGTGCCTGCACTTGGTTGGAAAGGAGTCGCTGGTGCCTATTAGCGTACGTGGTTGGGCACCGTGCGGGCTTCCGGATCGTGATGTTGTGTGAGAACAAACATGAGGGGTGAAAGGGGAAGGTGGGAACAAGAGTAGGAGAAACGGGCAGGTGGGAACAGAATGTCCAAAGGCAATGGAGCGAGCGTTGGGGTAGCCAGGGAGCGGAGTCGCAGACAAAAAAAGAAGAGGGATTCCTGTTAGGAAATAAAATAGAAAAAGTCTCCAGTAATGACTGTGGTGCGTATAGCAGAGTGATGCAGATTTTCCGACGAGTGGTCGATAAATATTCGAATGGATGGGTGGGCGAATGTCGAGGTGATAGTGAGAGGAGTCGAGAGGTGCAGACAAGAATAAGAGGGGATTCCTGATAACAGATAGGAATAAAAAGCTGGCGATAACGACTGTGGTTTGTATAGCAGAGCGATGGAGACTTTTCGACGGTTGGTGGATAAATATTGGAATGGATTACGTTGAGACGTCTAGTGGTGATTTCTTGGCCAGCTCTACCAGCATTGGAACTTGAGGCAAGCCGGTGAAGGACTACGAGCGACTGCCGCTACATCGTCGCGGGCCTAAGCATTCAACATGTCAGTGAATAGCACTTGGGCAATGGGCGGGTACTTACAAATGTCTCCCGAGGCTCCACATCAAGAGGAGGGGAAACGATTGGCACTGGAGCTGCAGCCACGAGAGTGGTCACTACGAGTCCCAGATAAGTCGGCGGGTGAGGAGATGGAAAGAGATGTACTCACTGCAAGCGAAGACGACAGCAGTGTAGTACGTTAATCGCATTGCGTCTAAACGGTGGGGGCGCTATTACCGTGAAGGAGGGTAGCTTGTATAGTGTCCGCCTTTCCATAACTCGAGCATCTTGGATTTATACATGGTCAAAAGGTAGTGAAGGTAAAGGCATGGACAAGGGACAATCCGAAAGCGGAACCAAAACGGGGTCGGCGAAGGTCGGCGATCTGGGAAATCAGGAGAAGTTCAAGCAGCAGATCCTCGGCAGGCCTAGGGAGGAATCCATCCAGATTCCAAAATTACATCACGTAACTTGAACCCCTTCGATGTCAACTTTTGTCCTGCTTCACGACAAAGGATAGTGATAAAACGAGAAAGCTGAAAACTCAACGATGTGGGCATACCGTGACTCCGGGGATAGATTCCCATGGCGGCTACAGAGCGACACCAAGGACACCTTGTACTTTGGCACCGGCCCGCTTTTGCGGTGGCTGTGTACAGTCCTAAATTAGGCAGCACCCATAAACACACTTCCAAATTAGGTACAACGTTGTTCCTTTTTGGGATGTCAATAGTCCATACTGACAATGCAAGGCAGTCTGGGAAACGTGCCTGCGAATTCTACCGAAGAACTATCAATCGAAGCAAGCCGGAAGACCCCTTGCCGGGCTTAGAACCGATAATTATTGGTGTACCAAAGAAATTATCTTTCTGGGGTCTGCATACATCTACAAATCCACCTTCAGTGTTCATATTTCCCGCTATGTTTGTAAGGACTTGCTTTACATAAAGAAAACCACCTCGGACAAAGAAGGTCAGAAATAGGAAGTGTAATACATGTCATTATCCCTCCCATGGCCAACGTCACTTTTTCATCTAGATATTCCTCTTGCCTTTCTGTTGGTGTGCCGCGTGCTAACGACAGCACAAACTACTGCCTAGAAAGAAAACAACCACGAATGCATATATTTATAGCCTCTGCGAATCGATGCGTCCGAGGAGTCTATTCGAGTACTTATCATCCCTTCTTCCACAGTGCGTATTTTGAAGCACGGCGGATGAAAATAAGTACTTGCCCCAGCCTCCTCAGGCACACCATGGCACTATCTATTTAGCCATCAGACGAAGAGCCATGTAAATCCTTTTGCCACAGGTTGACACCTTGGAGATAACGTGGATATCCGACGTTTGACGTGAGAATAGGATTTGTTCTTCTCTATGTAAATATTCTGGGAAAGTAAGTTAGACATGCTTTATTCCGAATTCTTACTGCCTTACACAAAGAGATCTTATTTCATTCTACGCTCTTGACGTTGTGGGCGCACAGTAAAGATCATTCTTACTCTAAACACAAAGACAGGCCCTACTATGGCTATAGCGCCTCGATGCCGGAAGACTTGTGGATCTCTCAAGCTCGTTTCTCCTTCTTGCCGCACGTTTTTCTAAGCCGCGGGGCCACAGTAGATACCATTCTTACTCCCAACTTCACAAAGGGAGACACTACTTTGGGCACTTGTGGGTTCATTTCTCCTTCCGATTTACAACTGCCACGTATTCTTAACGTTGTTCTCATCATGGAGAAACCGTTAAGCCTCAGGCACATCTTTGTCGGCGGCGGCTCGTTGGACACTTAGTAGGTTTGATAACATTTAATCATGAGAAACTACTTTCCTATCGATGTATAGGGCCCAAACGAATGTCTACGATTAGTACAATAAAACGTCAAATTTCGCTATCAATCATTCAGAAATGAAGGTAGGTTCCCATCGATCAATCAAGGGTCACACAAACCACAGTGGGCGCTTATCATGGATCTTCGGGGTCGATCATGATCGTCAACGCAAAAAGTGGTTAATATATTCTCGCCGCGTACGACACCTACTTGAGTTCAGCTCCGAGCGGAGGCAACATACCAATTTTTCTTTTTTTACAAATTATATCATTCTATACTGCAAGTGCCAATGACATTCGAGAACAGAGTGGTTGCCGGTCGCACAAATTTCAAACACTCAGCATTCTGGTGAGGTTGATGAATTTCTCATCATTAATTGTCGATATACGATAGTATTTGGCTACAAGTAAATATAAAATGCGACATAAATACATTGTTAACGATCCACAGTGTTGGAGATGATGGCTTGTCTATTAGGAGTATGTGGGTTAAATTATGATATGATGGATCTCTTTAAGCAAGAAGATAGCGGTACACATCCAATCATGTCATGGACGAGAACAGGTCGACTATGGTAGATTGGAGTCTGCCATCGCGGATAGCCTACGATACAAATAAATTGAGCGAAACACCCTCATCTAAAGAAAAGAGAAAAACACACCTCATGGATGAGCGAAACATTCTGGCCAACGGTGACGTCTTCCACACCGAGACCATTAGAGAAGCGGTGATAGTTCTCGGATCCATGCATCCGGATACCCAAAGTCACCCTGACGAACTCGTAAACTGGGCGAGTCTTGTTGAGGTATCGGCTCGCAGGTGCCTTTCCGCGTGATCCAGAGAGGTAGTCGCTCCTGAGTTCGTCCAAAAAGCGAGGTAAAGCGCTCGGAAACACGCGAACGGAAAGTTGGGATAGAGGTGAGTGCAGAGCCCACCAATGACGCATCAGAGAATGATGGTCCAGTGAAAAAATCGAGAAGGGTTGTTGTACTCGAAGCAGCAACTTTTTGCATCCGTTCCTTGGCATCCATCGTGCTGGTTGCGTCGAAGGCCTCGTGCATGATCGATGATACCTTGGCGCTCAAACTCATCGAAGCATCCTCAGAGAGAACGGATCCAAAGGCAGTTGAACACTCCTCCGAAACGACTGTTGCGAGGCCTTGGTAGAATTCATGCTGGAGTGCTCTCAAATCCAAGGCTGCAGAGATGAGATCAGACAACGTTGCAGGGAAAGAATAGCAGCACAAACCTTGACAAATGACATACAAATAGGAAGAAATCAATATCGAGAGCACTTCCAAAGAGGCGATCGTCTGTCGGGCAGAAATCAATGCCAAAGAGCTATTAGAAAGATCAGCATCAGGAGATCAATATTGTCGGTCATAGTACGCACTTGACGGCTTGGTTGTGCATCTCGGCAGATTGTATGTGCGTCGAAACGGGATTGGCAAGGTATCCCAATTCAGCGACGTACGCAGCCGATCCGATGTCAATACCCTTGGCGTGGTAATTAAGAGACGGGTCGGTGGCAGCGAGCGACGGAGGTAGACCTCGGTTCATAGCAGGATCGATAAGTTCTGCGCATTGTGCAAAGAGCAGCTTGCCGAGATGGTGAAGGCTCAGACGAGTCTTCTCCATGGTGTTAGTAACGGCCATGGCCTGGAAGTTCCCACCGTTGTGAACGACACCCGTTTCACCGTCAATGAGAGGATTGTCAGTTGCTGAGAGAGAACTATCAAGATAATTGTTTGCCACGGAAAAGAGAACGGCTTACTGGAATTGCATTCGACCGTGAGGGTCTTGAGAGACTGAAGCAGATCTTCAACTTGAGGACCGATGAACTGAGGTGCAGTCCGAAGTGGGTAACGATCCTGGCGAAGATGGCCTTCGTCTTGTTCGATTGTGACCTCCTCTTCATGGGTGACTGCGAACGTGCTACCTTCCAACAAGTTCCAAATGTTCTTTGCGGTCTCGATCTAATGAATCAAAGGTCAAACTTGAATGTAAATTCACCAGCAAGACACGCATACCTGACCCGGGTGGGGACGTGCCACACAATTGATGAAGGGGTCAAAGGAAGTACGCGTTCCTGCTAGAGCCTCTGTACCCATAGCCGTGCATACTTGGGATAAAAGGGTAAGGTGGACGGCTTCATTCAAGGCTAAAGACGCCACAGAAGCTGAGAACGCAGTGCCATTCAAAATCCCGAGATGTTCCTTGGACGCAAGAGGAATAGGTGCGATGCCATGAGCTTCAAGCGCCTTGACAGAAGAGACAATTTCGCGTCCTCCAAACGCCGCGGGGCCGTCAAAAACCCTTATTGAAGGGTTGCCGATAAGAGTACCCGCAATATAAGACAAAGGAGCGAGGTCTAGTGGTGGCGGAAATCAGGAAAAATTGTACACGAAATAAATTTACACGTACCTCCAGAAGCAGATATGGTTCCACGTAGAGGAACAAGAGGGGTAACGTTGGCGCGTAGAAGCTCGTTCATCTTTTCGATAAGTTCCCACCGGACACCCGAATGGCCACGAATTAGGGAGTTCATGCGAATAAGGATAGCTCCTCGGACCCAAGCTTCCGGCATACTTGTCGCGTTAAGGGGATCCTGTAGGGGCAGGACATCAAGAGGCTTGGTGGAAGAGGGAAGCACACCACTGTGTTGATGTTGGAGGAGAGCGTTGCCGAGGAGAATAGGTTCATCGGTGCGCGTGTCTGCGCTCCCACCGAATCCAGTGGACACGCCATATATGCTCAAGCCTGCATCCACTTTGTCGACGATAACTTTGCGGCTCTTGGCGATCTTTGCCTTCAAGGCTGGAGACTCGTCGAGGGAAACGGACGCGTGATATCTGGCCGCAGCTGTCACGGCCGCAATGGAGAGGTTTTGTCCATCGACAATTACAGATTTTCCGTTCCTTGACCGCCATCAGTAATAAATTCAATAAAGTGGAATGTATGGGACTCACTTGTAAGAATCCAGCTCCTTGAATGATTGAATGAACTCTGCCACAAGCGCGGTCGGCACGGGCTTCTTGTGGGTGAAATTGGAGAGCTTGCGTATAGGCGAGGTCCGGACTTCTTCTGGCTTTCCAGTAAGCCAGATGACACGGTCTCCCACAACGTAGCCAGAAGCCGATGAGGACCTGCGTGGAGAGATTTTGGTTTCCGCAGAGATGATCGTCATTGGTGGAGGAAGTGAACGAAGAAAGGGTATATATATGTGTGGGTGAGCTTGGGGGAGATAGTACAGTGAGTCATTGCACTGGTCTGAGGGATACTTATATACTATTTTGAACGAGAGATGGATGTCCAGAGCAAGTGTCCCAATTTGGAGTTAGAGATCAATTCCGCGTCTCGTTCCGATCAGCTCCTTGCAACTTGCTACCTCTCTCCCATCGCCATGTTTCATTCCCCCATCTGTTCTCGGTGAAAAAGTCAGAGCTTGCTCCTCATTGTGGCTGTCCCGTTCCTTGTCTATACTGGGCATCCGCACAACGCTCGTGGCCACGAATTCTTAAAATGGTCAATTATCTCAGGTCCAATTGCAACAAGCACCGCTTGGTTCAATGACTCATCTTCCTGGCACTGCCCACTGGAATTCGAAAGTGACTCATTGCGCGCTTCCTTTCTGGCTGATGCGCGCTACTGTCCATCCGTTATCCACGCAAGCGCAGCATTTCGGCTAAAACTCTTCTGGCCCAGAACGATCAATCAATTTTTCTCTTACTTATGGATGCTGAATAACTGCCAGACTGGGCTAGGATCCAAGCCAACTTGTTCATTGTGCGTTCACCTGAAGGGAAATGAAATATGGGGCAGATCTTCCCTTTTCTATCCTTGCCAGAACACCCGACATCGAACTTGTCTGTTGAGCTAGAGGGTCGAATATCAACTTCAGCAGCTGTTCTTGCATCCGCATAGTACGGATTTCTTGGAGAAACTGAGGAGTATTCTTTACCTCACGCTTGCTCGGTGAATCTTCCATCCGATCCTTTCATCAGAGTTGTGCCTGAAGCAGTTTTATTGTTCAACAATATCTAGATATTACCAAGAAATCATCAACTTATGGGTCCTTCGACTAATCTTTGCAAAGATTCGACGCCAGGCATACCGACACCTCTTGATGCTAAAACCCGCCTGATCTCTAGGTCCGGCCTTCATTGGACTTGCAAGCTGGCGTTTGAAACGGCCAGAAGGAATCAATACCACAGCCTCTTTTTGAAAAATCTGTGAATTGGGTGGGACATTTGACATTTTTGTTGAAATTTTGGGCGCTGGCCACAAGGTGACCATGATCCTACAATTACGCTGGTTATGTCAGCCATCGATATTTTCGGGTTTGAGGCGGTGTTATTCGCTCTGATGTTCCTCCTTTTTCGAAAGATTTGACACATAATAGCAAAGGCTGCTAACCTGATCCATCTGAAAACAGGAAAACAGGAAATTTTGCCGTGAACGGACGTTGAACCGAAATGACGTACGATCATCCTTCGGTTAAATAAGGACCTCAAGGAAATTTACGCACGTCGGGAAGCATCACGGGTCTTTCGTCCTTGAACGCGTCGGTGGTCAATTCCGGGTCCACCAATTACAATCCGCCAGGTCTCCCCCTCAAAAATCCGTTCACGTGTCCGAACTGATTTTGTCGCTTTTTGTCGGCGTAGGAATAACGTTCGAGGCACGGCATCGCACTGTGAACTAACCCGCCAAATACCTGGTGTGCCGTTGATGTATGTGTTTGAAAAAACAATACGCCATTGGGTGCTTGCCGTGCCAAGCTGCTCCTAGCTGAAACGTTTTTGGTTCTTGGGTCTGTCGTCTCATCTTTTTCCTATCGTGCATCCCACTTGTACTTCTCTACTCTACTTTTTACAGTAAATTGAATCTCCTTACTGTAGCCCCAGGGCTGACAGTCTGACCGACTTTTGGGATGGTATTTATCTTCTTGTTCCTTCGTCGCACTACTTGTCAATGGATCACATCACGTTGGCATCCATTCAAAATCGGCGTCCATGTAGATGGTATCAAAGACCCTGGTGTCGGGCGTTCTGTAATCTTTAGACAATTTGCAAGGTCGGAATTACTCACTGGAGACCTGGTATTATTGGATTGGAGATGAGCGAATCGCGTATCCAGGTCAAGTTCCTCCTGAATCTGAAAAGAAATGAGCGGCATACTTGTACATATGGGTGGCATCCCAATAACAATTGTATCGCTAAGAATGCTTATCTCACAGAATTCAAGCAGAATTATCATCTTCAGCCCTAGTCCGATTCCTACATAACCCTGCAAGTGGATCGGAGGTAGTTTTTGGTTGCTTTCCAAGGTCAGTGGGCAGCTGACATCTTTCAGCATCAATGTCATTGTCTGCACTGGCGCTCAGATCGCCGTCGGATATTCCTATCTCAGTACTTATCTGACAGTGGAAGGCAGTACGTACCGGCAACTTATATTCCCATTCAATATCCAAGTTCTGGTCTTATGCTTGATTTCGGTGAATTTTGGTTGGATAGAATATTCCTAGGAAGCGCTCATTGTCATATATATTCGAGATTCCAATTTCATCCAAGATTTTGAATTCTTTACATACTTATGAGTATGCAGGGAGAGGGATTTGAATGAACAAAGAGACCGGATAATCACCCGACAGGCCACCGAATTGAACTTGAAGTCAGGAACTTGTGGTTGAGTTGCGAGGGAGTCGAGAGCCAAGCTTAAGTTCTGGGCCCTACAATTGGTCGCCCTTAGTATTGCCGCAAAAGGAGCTTATTTATAGACTTCATTTCAGTGCCTCTGCGGCTTGGCCTCTTACCACGACCATGGGCTCAGATTATCCCAAACCAAAGAAGAAGAGAAATGGCCTTTCAATCCGTCTCACAGAGTCCGCCGTATTTCTCCCCACCGACGGCACCCCAAATCGTCGAGGAAGCACTGTTCGCCCCGACCGGAATGCCATGCTTCGTGGTTTGCTCATTCTTGACCTGGTTAAGCCAACAAAAATAACGAGCATCGACGTCGAGTTGTCTGCCACCACCTCCACCGCCTGGCCCGAAGGTGTGTACTACAGCATCTTGTTTTCCCTTTGAGCCTTTTGCTTTTTGTTTATCTTTAAAAATCCCGTTGCTCACACGCTTGACTATAAAGGTATCGGTGCACGCCGCATAGACATCACCGAAGAGCACTGTGTCTTCCACGCTTATACAAGTTATTTCAATGCTGGCAAGACCGATTCCACACGCCGCACTTCGTCGATTGGACCGGGAGTATCATACTATGACCGTGAAGGCATGGAGGCAGACCTGGACGATGATTTTGATGGGCCAGACTGGGACGACATACGGGCTCACCTACCCCAAACTCATGAACGCACCTTGGATGCCGCTCGTTCAAGGTCAAGGTCTAGACGCGATCTCAGCAGAAGCAACAGTGGCAACGCCCAAGCCATCCAAGCCGAATCTGCAGGCCCAAGTACCTACACTGACTCGCAGCTTATCTATCCCCAGGGACCTCCTTCCTGTCCAACGACATCGGTTTCCACGGGAGCTTCCACATCGACTGCTGCTCCAGGTCGGCCTTTTCCTATTTCCCGATATCATGCGCGTCGATCAAGCGTTGATAATAGCCATTTCCAACGTATGCCTATTTACGAGACCAATCCAGAACAAGACGGAAATACACCAATATCTCCTAATTCATCCCAACTCGAGCAAATGGGCCCAATCCCACCATATTCGTTATTACCCACGTCTCCTCCTATTTCCTCACCCTCGTCACCTTTGAGCCCTACTGCAGCTGCGCAGAGCTTGGAAGAATTTAGGAATTCCCTGCATTCAAACCTGCGTAATTCCCAACTTTATCAGAGTGAGTATGGTTTTATGAATTATAGGTTCTTCTTTCCCCATAGGGCGGATCGACGCTTTTAACTTTTTACTTTCTCCATTCGCAGATCTTTTCGTCGTGATTTATAATCTAGTTTACTGATGATAAGATTACCTTCTATTCTTCCCAGGCCAGACAAATCTCTCCTCATCGACAGGTTCACTGCACTCCACCCTCCAACGAGAACGATCCCTATCACAGCATCCAAGTTTGAGCGATGTCATTCCTGAGAACTTGGAGCTGGAGCAATCCACTCCTCGGGTGTCAACGCCTGCTCGATCGCCCTCGAATCGGCCGCTTGGTGAAGGTCAACCCGGATCGAATCCACGGATGTCTCTTCCCCTAGAACTCGAGAATGTCGCCCCTACTTCGTCACCCCCCTCGTCCCCTACGTTATCTGGAGGCGAAAGAGGACGAAGGCGTTCTCGATTCAGCCTTTCGTCTGTCTCATCGATCCTGATGGACGCCGTTCGTCCCTCTTCTGCAAAGCGGGGCGATTTCAGGGCGTCGCTCGAGCGAACGTCGACATTGGGACTGGGTCGAGATCGATCTGCAGATCGTGGTCCTAGAGCGAGCAGTGATATGGCGCGTGGACGGACGATGGAACGGGGTGTGAGTGGCTCCATACCTGAAGGATGGTCAGATGCGGAACCACCGGCTTCTGAAGGGGAACAGGCGCGAACCAGGGCAGGGCGACGGGAAAGTGGGTCTCGGATGGGGGCTTCGAGAGAGAGGGGTAGAGGTGTGCTTGGGAGGATAATGAAGGAGAAGGAGAAGGGTTCCAAGGACAAGGCGGAAGGATGGAAGGAATTCAAGAAAGGTGACTTCATCTTTGGATGCCTGTATCAATCAATTTTTACTTCTTTTGTTTTTAGGAACCTATTCATATCCAATATCTTTCAGTATTCCATCGAATGCTCCTCCATCCATGCGCTGCGACTTTGGCTCTGTCGTCTGGCGGCTAAAGGCAAGTGTGCACCGACCAGGCACCTTTAAAGCCAAGATAACATCATGTCGCGAGGTCGTAACCATCGCCTGCCCGACCGAAGAAGACACAGAAGATACCGAGAACATCATTGTCGAGCGGCATTGGGAACAGCAGCTCCAGTACTTGATCTCAATCTCTGGGAGGAGTTTCTACATTGGGGGCACTGTCCCTGTGACGCTCACGTTCATGCCATTGATGAAAGTCAAGATCCATCGACTTTCAGTGGTAATAGAAGGTATGAATTTGTATTTTTCTTCGCTCTCTTTCTTTATTTACCGAGACGCACGCTTTTCGTCTGTGCAGAGCGTGTAGATTATTATACCCAAATGCGCCGCATCGCTCGCACCGACCCGATCACTCGATACACACTGCTCAGCATCAAAGGAGAAGGGAAGGTTGCCGACCCAATCCTGCCCCTAGAGTCAGATTCTCCAGATGCGCTCCGGAATTCTCCTCTCTTCCCTCTCGTCGATCCCCATTCCACGGATGCTGAGCTCTCTGAGGCTGCTTCGAGCCTCATGGGTCCAGGACCTTGGACTTTCCACCAGAACCTACAACTGCCCAAGTCGTGCCAGTTGATGAGGTTCACGAACCGCAATCGCAGGAGCAATATCATCATCACACATCTGCTCAAAGTCATCATGCGTGTGGAGAGGGGGGATGATTTACACCTGGATGGGAAGACGGGCAGTAGAAAGTTATTCGATATTGTTGTGCAGACACCTATTATCATCCTTTCGGTGGGTTGGTTGGCTATTCACAGCATCTAGTGATTGACCTCTCTCTTTATCTTTTCTATGATTTATAGTGTCGCTGCAATCCACAATGGACGGCTCTCCCACGTTATGCTGAAGCATTCGATGATTCTACTGCCATTGTCCCTTCCTGCCCATGTCAAGTCGCGCGCGAACGAGCTGGACTCGACCACCGAGGCGGGTTCCACGTGTCTGCTGCCCTCGAGCGTATCACGTCGCGGCACTCCTCCAACTCATCGCTAGTATCGGCGGCGGAGGGTAACCCGATAATTCCTTCGGCAATGCTTTCACTGCGGCAGCTGCATTACAACGAGTCGATATTGCAGTCGAATTCTCTTTTCGAGCGGTTGATTTCGGGGCAGGAGAGTGAGAGTGGGGAGGCGCCGCCAGCCTATGATACCTATTCGACACCATCTATACCTTCGTCTTCAAGGAATCCACATCCACTTGTATCTGTGGTCCCGATCGTTCAGGGGGTTGCTGCTCTGTGATATTGTTGTTGTTTTTCCCCCTAATTTCTCCCCTGGCACCCCAGGTTGCATTATCTACTGGCATTTCCGGGCTATCATTTCGGGCTTCATCTGCGTTAACCTACACATACTAATGGGAATAGTGGAAATGTACTAACTGTATACCCTTATATAAATCACCCTTGGCCTGAATGGAATAAGTTTGTATGTCTAATGTTCGTGGACTTGAGCATCAAGAGTGCAAGGTGGGTTTCAATTATATAGATACAGTGCGTTAGTAGATGGGTAACAACATAAGTTATGTATGTAAATCTAAGTGTGTATACTGGGAAGCGGGTAACGATTAATCTTCCCTAGCAAAACAGCTGCTGTCAGCAGGCAGCACACATTCGAAGAATGAAACCTTACTCGGGGGTCTCGCGTCGTAAGAAAAACAGATCGATGGCTGCTGAGAAGGCAGCAAATGCCAGGCCTCCACCAAAAGCAGCTTTGGGTCCAGAATTCCGTGCAAGGATTCCACCAGAGATGAAGCCTGCGCCGACTGAGTTATAGATATCGTTTTTGGCGCGATACTAAAGAATAGTGGAAGAAGGAGTTAGAGCGCTGAGAAGTCGGGAGCAAAGAAAGGACATGTGAAAATAATGAAAACACACGCGTTACGTACCGACTCAATGATGCATTCAACGCCAGCGCAGAGAGCACCGATTTTCCCGAACGCTTTTCCGCTTGTCCACATGCCCTTGCCCATTTCCTTGAAAATCTGACTGGCTTTTTGTGTCGTATTCATCTGGGTTTGCGACCGTAGATATGGATCTTCATATGCGAATGAGGCCGACATGAGTGAAAAGAAAGCACCAATGCCAAATCCTATTCATGAATAACGTCTTTAAGCCAGAGATCCAATTCGAATAAAAGAAAAATACGCACCAGCACCCCCGGCGGTAATGTTGTTTTCACAGGACACGACTCCATAGCACTTCCCATGTATCCTTCCCATCGTTTATTCTGCTCGAAGAACGGTCTGTCTTCTTCCGAGAGACCAGGCGGTAGCGGTTCTTTGTGAGGCGCCCATATTGGAACACGGCATGGCAGATTATTCGTGCTTGGGTTCATGTTCATTGCGTCGAGTCTTTTATCTCGTCGCACCCGTGCGTTGTCGCAGCGGCCAGCGAGCTTGGGAAGAGAAGGATGGGGGATGTGCTGTGAGCCGTGGCCCCTGGCTATATTGCTGCCGCCGAAATTTTGTTCAAGCCGAACGAGGCGCGTAATGCTTGTTCGTGCTTTTTCGGGGCCCAATAACTTCCGTTTTTTGATCCCGCTCGTTCCGTTCTTCACCACTACCACCAACACGCGACGCCTTATTTTTTTTCCGAGAGTATGGATTATTCACCCGATTTAACCCAAGCCATGCCTGGCGGTTTCAAAGGGTGAGTATCATCAAACACAGCGTTTCCATTTACTTATTCTGAAATGGACGCCGCAAGCAAACAACAGGCTTGTCGGTGCCCGCCAAAAGGAAGCCCAAGATGTCGTAGCATGCGCACCATATCAGATATACCTGACAAAGTCCTCGACAGGATTCTGGTCTATCGGTCTCGCCTGCCCGATTTCCCGGATGTGCGACTCATAAACAAACGGCTGAGCATGCTTGCACTTCCACACACATTGCGCACTGTTTCCGTTCGCTCGCCCGAAAGCCTTCTGCGCATAATCTCTGCGCCTCTTAGTCCATTTTACGCCAAGGGCCTGGGCGTCCATGTACGCTGTTTCGAATTGGGAATTACACCACGAGACTACGAAATACTAGAAAGCGACGACGTTCTCTCAATTTCTCTCCCAAATCTGGACACGCTTCGCTTTCGTTTTACTCTTGGGGTCTCCATCGAATCCGGCGAGCAAGTGCAGACACTGCTCTCGGAGGATACGCTAGGCAGAGCGACACAATGCAAATCGAACGGATCTTGGCTGCGATTTCTCTCCCAGTTCCACCCGCAAAAGTTCGAATGGATATCCAATGACACATCCAATATGCACCTTGTTGGTCTTTATCGCGATTTTCGGTCTGTTTTTTTGTCCCTTACCTCTATCTTCTTGGATGGAATTTGTCTCGTTGAACAATCCACGTTGACATCCTGGTGTCTTTCCGTCCCCGCTGAAAGAGTGCATATTAAAGGACCTTTTTCCAAGTCAAAAATGCTTCTTTTGGATGGCCTCAGGAACTTCAGAGGTTCGACTACCTGTCGCGCCTTGACATTGGAATCCTTCCCACCAGACAGTGGTTCCAGCCATGAAACCTCCTCAGCGGTTCCGCTCCTGACATTTGGCAACACCACGGTCAGCACACTCGGTTGGAACTCTGAAAATCGCCAACGCTTTCTAGCGTCTTTGACAGGAAATACGCCACCGCCTCCTGCTCGACGGTATGAAGAGAACGCTATCAAACCAGTGTCGCCTAAATCTCTCAGCCACCTATCGGGATCGTTGTCTTTCCAGAACTCCCATTTTTTGTTAGCCTTCTTGTTTGCCCTATTCTTCTTTGCGTCCCTGGGGCATGATAGCATATCCCTTTCTCACATGGGAAATGAGCTTGGATCATTACACCAGATGCTTGAAAACCAATGGACTCCTGGACAGCTCCATTATTCTTATGATGAACCATGGCTCCGAAAGATAGTTCTAGGAGACACCTGGCTTCTGTGCCAAGGCAGGCGGCGCGCATCTGATAGTAGGCTTATTTATCGTCCCTCAGCTTATCCCACGTAACGACACCTCGCATATCCTCGACGTCTCGGCTTGTTATTGATTTGTATATGTTCGACCTCCTCGGCGTTTCAGCGCGTTATGGATTTGTATTATATGTTCGATTTGTAGTTGTCCTCCTGTTATCCAACGTTATCACATACCTATCATAAAATTACATGTAGTCTTGAATCGAATATATAAAATACTGGCTTCGAGTCCGAAACGATGGATGTCTTGACGGTTTTGCGGAAGTTCCAGCTATGGCTGTGAGGGAATTGACACATTCAGTTCAGTTTGTTCGAGCGCAACAGCTCAATCGTTCATGGATTGAGGCTTGCATTCCACCTCGATGTCATTTTAAAAACCAATGGTGAGATTATCGGGGAGAACTAATGAGGACATAACTTGAATTATATATCAGAATGATCAGAACTAATGAAGCATGTGGGGGGAAGGGACCTGGAGCTTGTATCAGCACCGTTTCATTTGCAGCTATTCACGCTACATCATGGGGATAATGCACACGAAGGACGGCTTCTGCGTAGATTCTTTAGGCTTCATTGGGACAGGAGCTCTGGGGGATACATTCAGCGTCAGAGTTTGATAAGTGTTAAAGACTCGTATCGCTTACAGAGAAGATGCAATGACCCATGCTTCATGTCGGAATGCACTCACAGCCTCAGAATCCGCCTCTCGGTCTGCCCTCCACGCCCTCGTCTCTAGGGAGTAGGCAAGGTCAGTGAAGGCGCGAGCGCATTCTTGGTGTGCGGCGGGATAGGCCGAGAGTATTTCGCGATGAGTAAAAATTGCTTCGAGATATTCCCCGCCGGTGGTCTGATAGTCCTCCAATTGAGCCTGGATAGCCTGTAGGTAAGCGCAACCGCAGATATTTGCGTGGCTCGAGCCCGAGCTTGAATGGGAGCTTTCCCACTTGGCCGCGTCCGACTGAAAAGACATAAATACGATTAGCTTGGATCAAGGCAGCTTTTGGTGATGTTCTATACCTGGTAACTCAGATCTTCGGGAATGATGTCGTCTTGGATGCTTTGTGGCGGATAGACGACTTGGACGGCACTTTCTTCGGTTTTCTTTCTCCAAAAACAAAGCAAGATTAGTTAGAAGTCTTGGGAATAACGTGTGAGCAACTTACTCCTTTATCATAAGCTGAGTCCAGCTTCATCGTTTCAAGAAGGTTGCACAGGTCCATGTCGACGGAGTAATTCTGCAGAGACACATGAGATGAGAAGATCCAATTGGAGGTCTGGCAGGCTCGCACCTCCGATCCAATAAATCCTGTTTCGTGGTTTGCGTAAGGCATTGCGCTTGGATTGACGCGGAGAGATAGGGGAAGAAGGGAGATTGCAAGAATCCCCTTTCATCGACCTTATAATTATGTTTTATAGGAGCCCGGATATCGCTCTCCCATGGATCACAGGTGTCGACCCTCATGGATGACGCATGCCTTTTGGCTCCTTCACCTCATGTCCTCGAGGCAAAAGATCATCGATCAGGACGAGAGGCAAGCCCAGAATGGCGAAGGTCCATCCTCATGTGATGTGGGAGGGAGAGAAAAGGATGATAACACTCGGCCCGAGTTCAGTGGAACGCACACATGCGCGAACAAATTACAATGTTTTGGCACCTCTACTCTTCTGAGTACCAAAGTATAATGATAAATATCACGTAATGCATGTGTATCTATAGCGAGAGAAAGCGAAGATAGAGATGAATGTTGCATAGAAGCCCAAGACTGAGAGAGAAAGGAAGACGGAAACTTAACGAAAAAAGGGAACACAAAGGAAAACCATCAGGTCTCCAAATGCATTCTCCGGATGGACCATTGTTATGGTCCGTGCCCGAGATTCTCGTCGACGGCGCTATCGCTCTGTTTCACACCATTCCCGTTCTCTTCCCCATCGGTATAACCATCATCTTCATTCGTCCTCTTTGACATTCGGCGTAGTCTTTGTCGAATCTCTGCCCCATACCGGCTGGTACGGCTATTAGTTGTCTCTGAATGGGTGAAAGGGCGCCCCTCGGGCAGACTCCCAGTCTCCTCTTGTGTATCGCCTTCGTCCTGCTTGAACTCTGTGGGGAGCATGACCGCCCGATCAATGGCGACGGGTAATCCACGATGACGGCCTCGCAGCATGACAAGACAAATGATAAGTTTTGAGAGGGTGTGCAAAGAACCGGCGAATGAATAGTTTTGCTAGAGATAGAAAGGTTAGAAACTATGAAATATGAACATTAAGAATTTTGGCAACACACATCTGGAATACCAAGGCTAAGTCCAACTGTACCATAGGCAGACACTAACTCGAACACTGGAAGACATATGTAAGCATAGTGCTGCCAAGGTGGGAGCAAGGCGACGTACGTAGTCGGAAGATATCGAACCACCCGAAATTTGCGGGATTTTCAAGGTTGTTTTTCTGGATAAGAAATGAACCATCGCGTATGTTTCACGTGGAGAGTGAGCTTACTTCGATAATACAAATAACGAAGAGAGAAAAAGCCAGCCACCACATATCTGGAGGAACGCAATTAAAATCGACTGGTTTCTGGTGAAGGAGGAGACCAACCGAAAGCCAATTGTCGTCGCGCATGCATCGCAAGGTAGCGACTCCAAACCGTCATACGGGGCCCCGATGGCTCGAAATCTTCTTCTTCATCCACTTCCTCGTTGAAGATTCCGAGCGACTGTTCTTCATAGACGTTCGTGGAGCGCACACTAAAAGTTAAGGATTTGTTGACAATTCAGTCTATTCAGGCGCTGCTGTAACACCCACCTCATTGCAACGGGATCTGAGATATTTTCAGCGGATCAGTTTTTTATTAAGAAGGGGAAGTTTCACGACTTACAAACACTGATATACATCATCACAACATACAATACCTTTACGGCGGGGGCAAGAGCCGATAATGAGACGATTGCGAATCCCGCCCCTCTCACCGCGATGCCTTGCATGAGGCCATCCAAAATCCTAGTGCCAACCGGAATTGACTCGATTTCAGGATTACCAATGTCCAGTACCAGGAAACAAACCCAGTCGATACATCTGGAATGAAATTAAAAAGCAAACAAAAACAAGGATGGTCAAACGTACGTGAGGAGCAATACGATGGTGAACAGGAACCAGGTCTGATGCGAAGGGAAAAGATGCGTATAGCACCGACGTGGGTGATCAAGAAGAAAATGGAGAGTTTCATGCATCTCCGAGGTACGGTGTACGATTTTGCTCAGACACCAACTAAAACAGTGTTAAGGATCACAATGAGGTATAAAAAATCAAAAATTGAACTCACATCATGAAACGGAGACTATCGAAAGGAAAAAAATCTAAGTTCGATGCAAAGCCGAACTACTGGAGCGGCGACTTACAAGATGGGCTACAAAGACACGTTAGTGGAATAAATGCCATCCAGAAAGCGAAATATTTACGAAGGATGTATTGCCCGCGAGTATGAGAAAACAGACAACAATGATCATGACGTATGCAGTCTGGAACGGCACCATTGATGCGTCGACTAACGAAGTGCCAGTATTTGTATACCCTGAGACTACCTGGAAGGCGGAGAACCTAAACAAGAACTTAAGCGACACCTGAATTTGGCAACCAGATTAAGTCATACCAAACAGTGTTTAACGGCCTGACTTGTTCATCAAATACCGGTTTCCACTTATTAGTTGAAATGTAAGGAGCAACAATCGTGAATGCGATAAGCTGGATAACGATATGGTACTGAAAAGTAAACCTCAGAAATTTAACGTCGAATTTAAAGAAAAGTGAGGGTTAAAACGCACTACTGCAACAATCCAGAGGAGGGCATTCAAAGCCCTATACTCCACACCACCAATTTCATCTAGTTGTTCACTTGTTAAGAGGTGGAATGCCGAATTCCTGCCAACGACAGCGTCGAACGAGATATATGGAACCTGTTTCTTGCCAACCACCGATGCCCCTGCCCGACTTGGAGTCAAAGACATCGTCGCAGGCATCGTCATTGTCCGCGTTAGAGTGGTTTTCACTTGAGGAAACATCCACCCTACAAGAGACCTGATGATGGAGAATGGGGATGGGAAACCCCCGAAATCACGAGTCATGCTGCTTTCAGGGCGTACACTATGGTGGCTGAAGTGGGTATGCCCTGTGCCGTGCGTACGGACTGACATGGCAACAGAAGGTGTTTTGTGAAAGGTACGAGCGGATCCTGAACAGGAGTTTAATTGGAAAAGCAGACAAGGAAGAAAAACCTTACTGTGTTCAGGAGACAGTATCCCGTGGGGCTCCTCCTCCTCCAAAGGCCCATGCTCTAAGATCCTGCCTGGGCCAAATTTACCTCGAGGCTTTTTTGGAGTCGGGGCAAATTCAACCGTTTGAGTGCGATGAAAACGTGTCGGAGAACCGGGAGGGCTGGCCTTGTTGGCTATTGTCTCAGACCGATACATTTTTGCTAATGCCAGGTAAAGTAACAGAAATAAAGAAGAGAAATAAGGACGCACTTGGAGAAGATGGCCTGGATGGGGGGCCTGGATCCGACAGTCGTCTTCGCCGTGTGCTGCTCAGAAATAAAATCAGGTATCCGGCCTGAAAAGAAAAGGCTTGAACGTACTCGGGAGTAACAAAGTCAATCGATCTACTCCGTTGACGATGAGGCTTAGTATCGCCAGAGCTGGTTTCATCGCTAGGGTTATCTTCCAAAGGCTTCTGCTGCTGGTGGCTGCTGCCAACGGAGGTTGTAGCGCTAGATGGGGCTTGTCTCTCAGAAAGCAATCCACTTGGATTGACGAGCTTCGGGGCATCGTCCATACGACGAATCATATCTGGCCTCAGTTTCGGAGGTGCCCCTCCCGAAGGCTTCGGCTCGTCTCTGGATATCCTCTCCTCGTCGATGACTGATAGCTTTCTTCCCGTAAAAAATGCCAAGAAGCGATGGGGCCATGGTCGGTTCTCCTTCGAAGCTTCCGCCATTATGCTTGCAGCTCTCTTCGCGGCAGCGGCCTCCAGCATACTCTGAAACTTCTTTGCGAAGAAATGTCTACAAAAAAAAGAAACATAAGGGTAAAAAAAAACACAAAAAGATAGTCCGCAAACGCACCTGCGCGTATATACGATGACCCAGGACACAATGACCTTCATTTCCTCGTCATTGAAGGTAAAGTAAGACATAAGGCAACATGCTCACCGGGTTGCCCATGCACATCAACATGAATAGCAGCGCCTGCTGGAACCCCGTCAACGAACTCAGGTTGATGGTGGCCAGCCCAGTAACGGTCATGGCGCTAACGCAGTTGAAAAGCGAGTCGACATAGGATATCTTGTACCGCCCATTGCTTGCATAGAAGATGCCGGAGAAAATGAGAGGTATAAAAGTACTGTCGTCGGTGATGTGATAAGCGTGATGTCCTGGTCAAAAAGTTGAATGAAACGCGCGGGAATCGCTTACGCACAAAAATAGGAGATGAATGCGGAAAAAGTTGAGCTTGTGACCGAGTCTCTTCCAAGCACTTTCTTTTTTCGGAGTTGCTGTGCTGGTCGTATGTACACGCGATAATATCGAGGTCATGCCAGGGAAATGTCGTGCCTCAGGTTGGCCCCGAAGGACGAGGGTAGTGAGAGTGACTGGGAGACGAAGAGAGGCGGATTCTTGATATAAGAAAGGGATGGGCTTGTAGTGTATGGAGATCAAAGACTACCGGAGTTTTAGCTTGGCGCAAACGTTTAAGAACGGAAGCAAATCTCGTATCCCCATTCAACTAGATTGAGAGTTTCGTTATGTTCTCAAGCGATGACCGTGTAACGTGTTTTCTCAAGCGATGATCGTGTTTGTGGGAATACCTATCGTACATGCCACAGGGTGCTACGATAAGTGGGTCATATACGGTCAGAGAGATAGGCAGAGTACGCGAAAAGATGCAACAGAAGGAATAAGAGACTAGTGATGAGCAGACGCCAAACGACAAATAAGGTAGGTGGAATCGATGCTGACAGGTAGGAAGAAACAAGACGTAGAGAAAGATTAAGGTGGTGTCTAAACTACTGTAACAGAGCAAGAAGCTTGTCGCTATCAATTGACTTGGATGCCAGATTCGTCCGACGGGTCTCATCCAGACCAGCGCCCTTGACCATCATCGCAAACAGTTGGAATGCCTTGGGAGCATCGATAGCAATATCATCGATGAGTTCTGCAATAGGCGTGAAGCCCTCCTCGAATGCGCAGGAGTGCATTGGTCCTTCGACGCCACGCGCGCAAACAAGTCAGATACAAGTTTGGCCTCTGCTTCCTTCGACTCGGTTGCGTGCGAGACGAGCTTGTCGACGAGAGTGTGGTGGTATTGGGCAGGCAGACCGGTGAAGTAGATCTCGGCCTCGTCCAGATTCCGAACGGCGAAGAACTCCTTCAAGTCCTCGCTGATCTTCTTCTGAGCCTCAGCCTCGGTCATTTCGTTAGGGGCCTCCTCTTCTGAGGCGGCACCATCCGAGTCAGCAACAGGGGATTCAGTTGCCTCGGTGGTCTCCGCCTCGACGGGTCGTGAACGAGGTTGAAGAACGAGTCGTTTCCGTTGCAGGGGTTCAGCAGCTATAATAGATATATCAGATGAAGGAGACAGTCTTCTAAAAATCGATGCCTACCTTTAGCGGCAGCGTCCCCTGACTCTGCGGCTTGACTGCTAAGCATCGAGAACATGTTCGAGCTCGAACTGGTTCGAGAGATAGCTTCCCGCTTCGACTCGGTGCCCTTCTTACCAGCGAAGACGCTGCTAGGTCCAAAGGTCATAGGCTGGGCTTTGCTAATTTTTCCAAAGTTCGAAAGGTCGCCAGCCTTGGGCGGTGGCCGAGAAGGGCCTGATCCACCACCACCTGCCACAGCCCAGCCGTCGGGGCCAACTTGGGGGTATTCGCTGCGATCTCCCCCGCGCCTTGAACCGCCGCGAGACATGCTGACTTGGCGTTGGTAGGATTCCTTCTCCGCGGCAGCCTTCTCTTTGGCGGCCTAAAAATTTTATGGTGAGAAACGTTGCCAAGTAACGCGAGGTAACAAAACTTACAGCTTCATGAATTTGTGCAATCGTTGTGGGAGCAGCGACGGTATTACGCGTAACCCATTTACGCTCACGAAGTTCGACCAAATCCTGGACAAGGAAGTGTCAATGAAAGAAACTTTTAAGCCTAAACCTTATCGAACGACTTACCTGCAACATATATTGCATACGGGGAGTAACGTTGGGACTCTTCGTTAGTTCCTTCATCCTCGAGAAGTAAACATCGAGATGTGCCCGGGCCTTTTGGTTGTCGAGGATACCACCAACGGTGGTAAGAAGCTTGCACAACGATTCAATCTCCTCCTCTTCCGGGTTATCGACATTGCCGAGCAATTTCTTGACACACTCGTGCATGATACGCTCCGTAAGCATCTGGAGCTTGAATAGTTCACCGATGAACTTGATGAGACCGAGACCCTGGCGCTTGGCCTTCTGAGCAGCGTAATACTCCTCCGAGTACAGAACAACCTCTTCGTCTTTCCCGCTTTCCTTGGTCTTGTCGTTGGCAGCCTTGATAGCCTCGTCTTCCAAAGCCTTCGACGCAGCGGCAGCAGCCGTGGCCTCCTTCGCCACCCAGCCACGCTCGAAGTCTTCTTGGCACCGATTTAGGAGATATTTACGGAACAGTTGGCCTCCAGCAATTGGTTTGCCCTCGTTGTTCTTGATACCATCATCCTGAACTTTGGAACTGATCTGCTCCATCATCTTTCTGCAGAGGCGCGCATACATTTCAGACCATGTAGCTTCATCGGTAGCCTTCTCGAAGACAAGACGAATGACCTGGATAAGCGTTCGTCCATCCTTCTCCTTCTCCGATTTGTTGGCCCAGGAAATAATTTGGTCCGAAATGGAATCGAACTTCTCCATGGTCAGCTTATTGAGGAGACCCTTGACCTTACGGTCCACCATTTCAGGCGAATCGGCGTCGACTTGTAGAGCTTTCCTGTCCCAACGATTCTCGCTGGCTTGGAGAGGTACAACAGGCTCAAGGTTGATTTGCTGTTGGTTCTGGAAATTGCTGAACCCGGATCCATGGCCTTGTTGGTTTCCACCTCCTGCCTTGTTGTTCTCTCCTCTCTTCTCGCCTCGCTTGCTGCGAGTTCGGTCACGAAGTGGAGCACCAGGACCTCCTTGGCTGGCAGTGCGCGTGACAGCAGCCGGGCGCGTCGTATATTGCATTCCAGGTGCGCCACTGACAGAGGCAGCACGATTAGCAGATGCTGACATGGCGAATCGATCTTCACTACTGAGTTTACTGGCACCAGCAGTACCGAAGTTGCCCATCCCAGCGAAGGGATTGGTGGAGCCCTTGCCAAATGTGCCAGGAGAGAATCCGAGGCCAATTGAACCTTGACGGGAAGGAGGGGCAGCACTTGAATTTGGGCGATGACGGCCGGATCCACCACGGCTTAGCGAGTGCACAGAGTGGTCCACGGGCTCGAGGCCAATGGCATCGAGAGGGGGAAGATTGGCGGGTTTTTCCTTGCAGTAGTCCATGAACTGGAGGAGGAATTCTCGGTTGTACCTGTAAATTTTGTGGGTTCAAATTATCTGGAGGCAGACTGAAATAAAATAACCGGACCTGAATCTGCCTTCCTTCGCGTTTTCATTGAGCTCAGCAAGGGGACTAGAAACGCCTTCAGGATATTGGACGGTGTTAATATCAGAAATAACGCGAGCAGTCGCGAGGGCAGAGGACGCAGCAGCGTTGTTGTTCTTCGCGTGAGATAGGTCAAGAGGACCAGGTCTCCGTCGGTCAGCGGTAGGGGGGGTGGCGCCAGTGTTGATGCGAAGGCCATCTTTCAGCTTCTCTTTCGCGTCGTCCTTCAGCGGGGGCGAGGCAGGAGCTTCAGCGTCCTTGCCATCGTCTAGGAGCTCTCCATCCTCCGAGGCACTCTCAGCCTTGCCGTCAGTTTGGGCATCAGGCTCGGGGACAGTCTTCCTAGCGGCCTCCTCCTGTTCGAGACGAAGTCGTTCAGCCTCAGCCTCCTTAGCGAGTCTTTCATTCTCTGCCCGCTCCTTCTCGAGACGCTCTTGCTCCGCCCGTTCCTTCTCCAGACGTTGCTCTTCCTCCTTCGCCTTTTCCTCGGCAACACGCTTGGCCTCTGCCTCCTCCTCAGCCTTACGTTTGGCCTCCTCCTCCGCGATACGTTTGGCTTCCTCTGCTTCTTTGCGCACCCGCTCCTCCTCCTCGAGTCTCAGACGTTCCTTCTCCTTCTTTTCCTCCTCCTCTTTCCGGATGCGCTCCTTCGCCGCTTCCTCTTGCTTTCTCTTCTTCTCCTCCGCTTCCTTGACTTTACGCTCATCCTCCTCCTTCTCCTTCTTGACCTTCTCCTCAGCCTCAGCCTTCAACTTAGCCTGTTCCTTCTCCTTTTGCTCTTCCTGTGCGAGGCGGAGCTTTCGCTGGTCCTCGGATTCTATCCGGATGCTCGCAGGTCTCCGATTGGGCGTCCCGGGGCTGCCTTGTCTATACGCAGAACCCTGCGGTGATGGTGTCACAGTATTCGATACAACAGGTGTCGGCACGCTCTTCAAGTTTTCTATATTGACCTCTGTGCCATCCTCTTTTTTCAGCGTTACTTTTGTGCGGGGGACAAAGGCACTTGAACCAGCATTAAGGCGATTAGTGGGTATCGTGTTGGAGGCGGGTGTTGGTGGTGGGGATGTCAATCCACTGGGTGCGTGGGAAATTGCGGGAGGTGGGTGCGGAGCGTGGACAGGATTGGGCAAGGCATGGGATAAGGTTGGTGTGCCAGGACCCTGGAGGGCAGAAGGTGGATTTCGTGGCGACATAGGCATGCCAGGATGTGGAGGAATATGAGGTCCGGGGGTTTGAGGGGGATGTTGGCCATGGGGAGGTTGCATAGGCATATGAGGATGAGGATACCATTGAGGAGAGTACATATAATGTGATTGATCTGGATTATAACCCTGGAATATATTGAATGAGAATCCGAAATTTGTCAGAGTGAAATTCCTCACATAGTAATTCCAGGGCATGCCCATGTGCTGGTGCATTTGAGGTTGCATTTGAGGTTGCATTTGAGGCTGCATTTGAGAAGGAGGCATGGGTGAAGGTTGTCCGTTGTGTGGAGGGCCTAATCGAGGACTTGACAGGCCTGCAGGTGGTCCGCCATTTTGCCCACCTTGTGAGCGTGGACCGTTGCCATTTGGCATCTGTCGGGTGTATTGGGGCGATCGAGGAGGACCCCCGTTGGGACCATTGTTTGGTGGTGGTCTCATCGAACCGCTAGGGACAAAGGGTGTATATGAATGGGCGCCTAATTGAGAAGGTGGAGGATGTGATGATGGGGCTTGATGGGACGATGATTGTTGCGATGGCAAATTCACATTTCGCATTGAGGGTGAGGAAGAGTCGGAGGGTGGGTTCGAGGATGGGGCGGATGATGGATTTTGGAACATCTTCTTGATGTCAATTTTAGGCTTGGCCGGGGTAGCAGCCGCCGATACTGGCGGCGTCGAAGCTGCCGAGGACGATGAAGAAGCCGCAGGTGGAATTACCGGTGACCTCGAGGATATTGAAGCCTTTCCGTTGACATGACCTGTGTTAGCAGGCACTGTGCCGAAGGATCTTACGCCTTCTGATTTGATAGACGGGGCGGCCGCAGGTGACGAGGATATTGGCGCTGAAGCGTCATCTATTGATCCAAAGGTCACCGCTGAGCCTGGTTAAGGATTAACGATCACAGTCGAAGACAACTGTAGTGCTGATGACGAACCTTGTTTTACTACCCCTACGGTACTTCGAGGGACGGTGACGCCATCTTTAACATGAACACCTTGGAGTGCACTGGGACGGCGCGAATGGGTTTGGTGTACTGGGGTTGATGGAGCTGGAGATTGAGAGCGAGGAGATGGAGCTGTGGCTGCCTGTGGAGGGCCCCTTGCCCAAGCTGACCTGGCTGGAAGCGGAGTCGGATTCTTTGGTGCTGTTGCAGTTGAAGATTTGCTCATTCTAGAGACGCGAAAAGAGGGTCAAATGAGCGAGAGATCTTCAAAGGAGACATGATGGCTCATGGCGAGCATAAAAGAGGGGGAAAACTGACGAATTGTGCAAGGAGAGAGCTGAAGTTTTAGAGCTTGCTTTTTTGGCTAAGAGTCGCGTGTGGGTTGGTCGTCAAAAATGACCTGCCAGCAGGCGAAAATGCAGCTGGAGAAGCGAAGACTTGAAAGGAAATGCAGCGGACGCTGTGGATAGCGAACCGGCAGAGATGTCTGTCCTGTAGGCAAGGACGATGGACAAGAACAACAGCGCACACGGCCTTCCTCCAAAAAAACTCCCACACAGGACCCCGGGAACTCTGCATACGTAATCAACGGTCCCGTCCATTGTCAAGGACGAATGATTTCTGACTCGTTCACACTGCCTTACAATGGTACCAATCCAGACTCCTCCAGATGAAAGAGTCAAATGATCCCAACGAGGTTAACTAGTACTCGGAAGATCTATTCTTTCAGTGACACCAGGCTAGAGCTCCCCCTTTTGTTCTCGTTTGCGGGCGATGATTGAGAGCCTGGAGGTGCATGACCCCAGCTTGACAATGACAGTGCAGCGGACCCAACTTCATCTAAAAGCCGCCGCATGTCACTAGACCTTCACATCCTCAAGGCCACGAGGACGTTCTCACTCAAACGTTCAACTTATCACATTAGCCATTCCGAATTACCTTGTGGACAAAATCACGATACATTTTATTATGTATTCCACATTGATCAAGTATTGATCATGATGTGATGTAAATTCAACGCTCTTTCGACATATTGCACTGGACCAAGCACTGACAGCTTAATTTGAAGCTGCCTGCAAGGCGTTTGTCCCTGCCATAATGTCAGGAGGGTAAAGCATGCTCGAACAGACTTACGAGACGACCTCGCCGCAAGGCCCTCGACCAAACCTCGACCGACGTCCGCATTTTATTTATTTAAACGTAGGGGAAAAAAAGTTCGATCACCTTCCCAGGGCTCTCAATGGGCAGCCAACCTTCACGTTCGAAATTGCCTCTACTACACAGTCGATTCCCCGGATTGTGTCGCACAAAGGAATAAGTGTATTCCTTCCTACTGCTGCCCTGATTTGTTGAACAGCCCTCAGATGTACTTGTCAATCTCAGGAATGAGTCCGTCCTCCTTCATTGTTGGCTTTCTGTCATGCAGTCTGTGTGTCTTTGACTACACGCTCCATTCCAAAAACACGGACTCCTTCATGCAATGACAAACCGGCTACTTTTGATCTCCGTTGTTCTTTTGGCAATCCAAACGTGTTGCGACAGTGCTCGTACTACCAGGTGGTTGCCACAAACATGACTTTGGATGTGCTTTTTCGCATCCTATAGCTGCCATTCATCCAATTTACTGGTGAAAATTCCACGCCCAAGTAACCAGGCCAACTTTCGGACCTCCTTCGTTCTTGCCGACTTGAATTGAATCCCCCAGTGCGAGCGATGGGCGGGCCCAACCTTTGATCCTTTGAAGATCGTTGCACCTCCCAGTTTTCTTGACTCGCTCAGATCACCACTTCACGGAAATAAGTAGCGGTTGACAATCATTTGTTCCGATACTGCGCCGAACCCTCCCATGTTGTTCGTAGGTTTCGGGATATCTTTTTATCTGTATTTCTGGAAGGGAAAGTTGGTCCATATATAAAAAGGTGTCAGAGGGGTGAAAAGATAAATTTCTACCCAGCCGCCGCTATTTTTGATACCCACTAGTACCCGCCGATAAGTGACCACCTTTTGCCGATTTTTTCACCGTGGGCGGGAAAGGATTATATCGATTAAAGGCGATTCCAATTTCAGAATGACGTTTGATCTTCATATCTATTTCGCTCCGTGTTTGAATTAGAGAGAGAGTTCCGTGTTATAGAAGGAAAGATAAATGTTATATACAACGTTGTTAAAAGATAAGAAATGTAAGTAAACAAATTTGCGGAAAACAGAACATTTCATATGTTTCCGCCGAGGCCTTTGCGCCAACTCTCTAGTTCCCTTGATCGTCTATGTCAATTGGAGCGGGGACAGACTTCGGTGTCCATTTTGGTCTCGGAGCATGAAGCCAGTTCGTGGGTCCTAGAGAAGCAGGTGGTGATGGTGAGCGTCTTCTTGCGGTCGCATCCGAGTTCATTTCATTGGATGATTGTGAAGGGGTTCCAGGATCGACAGGATTGGTTTGAGCACCCGATGATTCAGGAATTGAAGCAACCTGTGTCTCGGTCGAGTTCGGCGCATCGTATGGTTCGAATGCCTGAGAATCCGGTTGAGTGAATACAGGGTATGCAGAACTGCTTGAACCAGCAGCGGCGGAGGGGTCCATCGATTCCACGCGCTGGATCTTCCTTCGATGATCATCCGAAAAGGCGGGGTCAATGTCGGGTTCTTGATATGACGGCTCGGCCATGATCTCATCCATGCCCCAACCAGCCAGTCGTATGCCACGACCACTGTCTTCGAAATCGTAGTCATTCCTCTGCCGCTTCTTGCCCTTGTTCGATACATCTACACGCCCAATGGTTTCCAGTACCTCGTCGGGAATACCCCCAGGAAATTGACGCCTCTGTGAACGCGGCAGATCTATGTCGATTGCAGCTTTGAGCTGGGCAGTAGCAAATTCCTCTTCGGCCTTCCTCTTCGCCTCTCTGTACGATTGGAATGAACATTAGAATGTGGACATCTCGAAATGGCGAAACCAGTAACATACATCTCGGCATTTATGACCTCCTCAGTGCGCTGTTGGGTTATTTCTTCAATTCTATCCAATCTCCTATAAACAATGATGTGCACTTTGACCCAGGATGGCACGGAAATTTGAGGGACTTACTCGCGAAGTGCTTCTGGAGTCTCGTCTGGTGGTGCGTCCCTAAAGTGCAACTACAGTCAGCAGGAGGTCCAAGCACAGAGAATGGCAACGGACACCTACTTGACATGGAATTCCAGCATGTCTGCGCACCTGCGGAATTTTACCAATATAGGATCGCGCGCTTCATCTGTGGCGTCGACCTCGACCCGCTCGCGGGAGAGTCTGATGGTCGCAGATTTCTCCGGGAAGATCTCGAACAATTCCCACTTCTCTGGGATCCTCTGCCAATAGGTGAGATACTCGACGCATCGTCGGGTTCGCGCTTCTTCGATTTCCGACAGGACTTTCAGCTCGCTGGCAAGCTTTCGCAGCTTAGCCGCCTCTGCTGCCTTTCGCTGCGCCAGTTCTTTCATTGCGTCAACCTTCTCCATCTGGAGGCGGATCATCTCGATGGTGTCACGCAGGGATTCTTCTGTAGCAGGTTGGGGTTGGCGATTGGGCCCGGGACTGCATGACGGGGATGGCAGGTTGGCGGTGCGACCGTGGATATCAGGCTCGACCCGATCTTCATTGGGCACAGGTCGACGAGTGTTGAGGTTTCTGAGAGCTGCCCTTCCAACCGGAGCTATAAAAATGGTCATGAATATTACTTCACGTATTAAGTATATGAGTAAGGAGCTTCGACTTACGAAGAGGACGCGGAGCGGCGCTAGCTTCTGGAGCAACATCGGGACTTGGAGCGGTCGTCGGCTTTGGAAGGCTGGGGGGCGCGGGTACGATTGCAGAATCTGGGGCAGCGGTAGCTTTTCGAAGGTCAGCAGACCTTCGCGTGTTGCGAACCGGACGCACGGGGGTTGGGGAGCCTTCAACAGCGTCGGGACTGTAACCCATTGGGAGAATTTTACCGTTGCGTGTCTTCGGAGTGGCGGGAGCAGGTTGAGTATGAAGCTGGGGCATGACACTAACGATCCCCCCGGTCAGTCATGTCCACGACGCCAAAATGAACACTGTGACTTACTCGGGATCGTTAGGATGGGCTATGCCCTTGGCCATACAAATTGCTTCGATTATAGCGTTACGTTTATCGTTGGCGCCAACAGCGACGTTGTATGACTGTCAACGAGAGACTGGTTGAGAAGACGGATTTTCGAGAATTGAATGGTTACACACCTGCGCGTATGACAGAAGGCCTTTCCTTTTAGTCTTTTGAAGGGTTTCGTATGTGGGTGTGGGTGGAGCACTGGGAGCAGAGGACATTTTCGAGATGATAGCAGTGGATGAAGAAAGTGATGGTTGTGGTATAACCGAAGGTTATGGTTGAGTTTGTGAACAATGGACGCGAGCAGGGGTCAAGCAAGCCAAAACAACCCGGAAGAAATATCCAACGGAGGAGCTCATACTCTGGCCCATATCGCACGATCACGCCGTGGATAATTGGGCGGGCCAGGGCGCGCCAACCAGTCACAAGGTTACCAAGCTGGTGGTCTCCGTATGTTGTTCGAGCTCCATTACATTTGGCCAGAGGTTATTAAACAATAACGCACCTTGTTCGATTACTGTACAAACACGTAGCGCTCCCTTCCGAACGCTATCCCTCCTTTTCAACACATAGCTGACCCCCAAATGAGATTAACTTACCTTATGGTCCCGCTTTGGGTCCCATAATGTGGTGCAGGGGCTTATTCTCTTCAGACTGCAATTGTTGCCTTATTGGGTCGAAAGCAATTTAGATCTGAGATCTGGAAATGCGGTTAACAATAACATATTCGCACTGGCCAGTGGCCACTCGATCGTCGACGCCTGTGGACTGAACGAGATTTGAGGAAGTGAGAGATATACCTAGAAAGGGGTATGTCATAATAACTTTCAGGATTCGAGAGGATAGGGGCTCGAACCTAAAGAAGACAAGAAGAAAAATATAAGAAAATAGAACAGAGGTGGTGCCTACCGTCCGGGTAATTGTCATTAAGGATAGCGAATCCAATGGCTAATAGTTTTTGGACCCGAAAGGGTGGGTCAGGTTGAATAGCAACGGGTGGCCCAGTGGCACCATTGTTCAGTGTGCGAGGGCCATATGAAATTATCTTGTTGATAAGTGAACATACCTTTTTGCCTTCGTAACCTGATCCTGAACCTACACCACATCCTACCACATCGTACGCAACCCACAATTTCATTCTCGAACATTCGGAATGCCTCGCGCAAAGAAAGGAGGAAGCACCAGATATTCTCGTGACACTCTCGAACAATTGACTCGAACACAAATCCAGCAGATAGCGAAGGTGCGTAAAATCTTGTTCGGCGACTAGAGGTGAAGGCTAACAGCCCCCTAGACACAAGGCGTCAAGGCCAATGGCAAGACCGCAGCCATCATCAACGAACTACTTTCCCGACAATCGCCGAGAAGGTTGGGCACTCCAGAAACTGACATAATTCATGTCGAAGAGGACGGAATTGCACACAAATTGATTCCAGAGGTCGAGGTGATCAAGGAGGAGCCTGTGGCGGTCAGCCCGTCGCGATTGGAACAAGGACCAGTACAAATGACGGTAAATACACCTGGGAATAGTGAGTTGGCTTCAGTTCCTGTGGCCCTAAGCACATAATTAACCTGCATGCCCTGTGCTAAATAGATCCGTTGACGAGCTCAAATCGCCGATGCACTCCTTATCCCCCACGGAGGCGTTCAAGCTATACGACAGGGTCATCGAGCGATTCCGGTCCTTCCAGACCTCCAACTCCGCCACATGTACCCTTCCAGACTAACGAGCAGCACGTCCGTATTGCACGGAGACAGCTAAAAAGATGGAACGACGAGAGAGTCGCGTTGGAAGATGAACTCGCTGAACACAGCAACGCTCTGCAATACGCTTTGCAGGAATTGAAAGAAGGCCAAACAGAAATCCACGAACGGGGATGGAGGCGTGCCATTATCGAGAAGAATATTGTCGCACGGATGAAGGAGGTACGGCCATACTGGGATGGGACTCCGTTCATGAAGAAACCTGAACAGGAGAAATGGAAGGCCTTTGTTGCGGAAAATTGGGAACCCAGTATCCAGAAATTCCTTGGTCGATTGGAGGAGGATTCAGTAGCAAGTACAATATCCGGGGAAGATGAGGCGGTTGGCTTTGAGATCGAAGGCGACGAGGGGGACGAGCATGACGGCGATGAGCACGGCGAAATAGTACTTTGACAGAATTTTGCCAAGTTTATACACGTCTATGTGGGCTCCGACTCTTGAATTCAACACGACCATGAGTGTGATTGTCCGCCGTGGACATTGTACGCGGCTACTTCAGCGCGTGGTTGGACGCCATTACACCACTCCTACTCACAACGCAACAGGGGCAACCCCTCCAAAGAAGCCAGCACCTCCGAAACCATCACCAGTTCCCCGCAGTCCGCCATCAACTCCTCCACAGACGCGACATGAAGCCCATGAGGGCACTTCCGCGATCAACGTTCCCTATAACCCTCCAGGCGGTGGTCCAGCTGGCGCCGCTGCGGGGTTCACGTTTACCAATTCTCCTGTCCTTGACGCGATACTAACAACCGCAATTGGTCTTGGAGCGGGCAAGTTTATCTATTTCCGTCCTCCAAAGGCCCAGAATAACGTTTATCAACCCAGTTTTTGTCGGGGGTATCGCATACGTAGCATGGTACAAGAAAAACGTTCTGGATAAGGTATGTCACCAACCAACTATCCGTCGTTCGCGCTTTATATAATTGTATCTTAGATAGAAGACGCGTTTGCTGCTGGGTATGACCCCGCCCTCGAACTTGCAAAAATGCATACAATCAATAAATCCCCCACAGACGATTCGTCCGATGACCCGTTATTTGACGAAGACGTCCCGTGGACTGAGAACCTCCGTAGAAAGGAGCAGGACGTCATAGACCACATCGTACATGGAGAAGAGGCTGGCCACTACTTTATGTTGCTTGGTCCAAAGGTGCGGATGACTTTTTGAGTTGGCCCCCGATCCTAGATGATTTTTTATCCAGGGCTCTGGTAAAGGCACAATGATGTTCGACTCGATGGCTGCATGCAATGCGGATGGTGTGTCTATGTGTGATGCCCATCCCGATCTGGAGGTCTTCAGACTGCGATTGGGAAAGGCTCTTAACTTTGAATTCAACGAAGACACCCAAACGGGTCTGTTTCAACGACGAGATCCACGGGAAGGTCAATCCTGTCATCTACTCCGAAACTATCATGTTATTAACAACGACCCAAACAGGTGGACCTGCCTTGGACATTGAGCGAGGTTCGTCGGAGGCCAAGGTCTATGGTCTTATGTTCTGATACCTTTCGTCACCCTCAACCAGCAATGAACAAACTAGAAAAGGTCGCGCTGCGGGCTGCTCAGAAGCGGGGAAAGCCTTTTGTGCTCATAATAAACAATGTCCATTTCTTCCAAAATAATGATGAGGGAAGGAATATGCTCCTCCAACTCCAACAGAAGGCCGAAGCATGGGCTGCTAGTGGTCCGCATCTCTTTCAGTGCCTTCCCTCTTCCTGCACTAATGCTGATATCCAGGTATTTTGACGATGGTGTTTAGCTCGTGGGTTCTTTCCTTTTATACTTGATTGAACGACTCACTCATCGCTTGCTCCGATTCCAGAGACGATTTCTGGCCATTCCATGTATTGCGTAAATATCTATTCCCCAAAATATTGGACCCGAAAACTCACTTCTTGTACAGGAAAAACTGCTAGCCGCATGCATGTAAGCCGCACTTTTTACCCCTTTAACCACGTATTCAGCTTCCTCATTCAGGTACTGTCAATATACGATCTCGACCCTCACGAATCCATGCATGCATCCACTCGCATGCGCCGTCATGCAGCCCGTCCACCAGTTGAGCCCGAGGAATTGAAAGAAGCACTCTCTTTGGTTGGGGGACGTCTCTCCTACCTGAACAAGGTGACCCACCTTCATATCTTAGCATCTAACGTTTTTGATGTGCAAAATACCAGGTCTCAAAGTCTAAGGATATGATGGGAATGGCAAAACATCTATTGGAGGTGGAAAAGGCTTGGTTGCTTAGCCAAATCGGTGAATATTGGTCAAGAAACGTTTCATTTCTTCACACTCAGTTTTCTCACCACAGGTCTCATCCCTGACTGCGATGACGATGTCATGGACGAGGTCTGCTTTCCTGTGGTCTATCTAGCCACCACCACATCCCAACTCACATCTTTAACAGCAAAAATGGAGCTCGTGCTCTTGGTTACTTTTGCGCGAATTTGTCAAGATCCGTCTAGAACAAGAAGCTGAAGCAGGTGATTCTACTGAAGACCTGCCCTTGCCTTCCATTCCCTATGTATGTATCCCGGGATTGTTCGGATATTCCATTGACAATCCTACAGTGGCGATGCCGACAGATTATGACACGAGCGGACTTCATGGAAGGCACGTCGTTGCTGAATATGAAACATTGAACTTGCACTTATGACATTGCTGTATAGAGCTCGATAGGTTAAACGTGATCGCCATTGACGTTTGTTTCTAATTTTTTTTTTTTTACAAATACCCCGCTAATCATCTGTTGCAGATTCAACACAACGTGCGACCAGATTCTAACCTCATTCTGCACGCTGCTCGAGAAGTTGTCGAGGAAGAAGGGTTCGAGGAACTCCTCGAGGGCGTCAGAGACAGAGTTGACGAAATCGAGAGTCTGCACAGAACTCGCGAGCTTACAGTGCGTCCATTTCACTCTGCCTTTCCTGTTTTTCATCACCCAAATGGTTCCTTCTTTTTAGTTCAAGGACCTGGGCAAAGGTGACATGGTCAGACTCGCTGTCGATAAACGAGGTGAGGAGCTCCTGGAGACCCGCGACTCATAGGGCCCGTTGCTCGCTCCATTACATTCACTTTCGCTTTCCCCTGCTGTTGTATCTATATCTCTCTTCATCTATAATCCAGTAGTTCTTTAGGAACTCCTTAGCACTTTTGCTTAGCTGGCTCTAATTGTTACCTTCTGTGATTTCTTCTGCCTCAGACTTATGTGAATTCAGAACAAGTAGGGGAGGAGAAATGGAATGTCCATGCCAATCTTTGTGGCATGGCATCCAGCAAATGCAGTCGGTTATATTACTCCTCCTCTGCTGCCCATCCACTTTTTTTGTGAACGTGGCGAGCAGATGTCGTATTATATAATTTAACTATAGCAGCGCGAGACTTGAATGAGAGAGAGAAGAGGAAAATGTAGCTATGTAAATAACGTCACAAAATGAGGAAAGGGAGAAGATACAAAACAACATCGTCGTTGTTTGCGCAAGAATCCCGTGCACTTTATCCGCTTTTTGCAAGGAGATGATGGTCGCCAATATCGTAATGTTGGTTTAGGCGACCTTCTGATATTTATGCAGTAATAGGAACGGTTTTTGCATCGGCGGTTGTCTTCTTGTTACTCGCTGCTGCCTCCGCTTCCTTGACAGCCTTCTCAGCTTCGTCTTTCTTCTCCTGTATCTCCTTCATCTGTTTTTCCAACTTTTCCTTCATTGCGCTCGGGTTGTTGAACGTTACACTCCGATGTTGACTCGCCCCTCCCATCGACCCTGTCTCAGGTGTCGGCACATTGACCATCGGCCCCGTTGTCGACAGCCCCCGATGGAAAGAGGAAGGAAGAACGCGTCCTTCGGGGTGTTGGAAGGTACAATTGGCGCGTGTACAACCCGCCCCAAAGCGGCAGGCTACGGCCGAATGAGTGGCACGGGCAGGGTGACTGAAGGTGCATCCAGGACGTGTGCAGGCAGCTCCAAATCGGCATGGGATTGTGGGGGTATGGTGCGAAGGGGCATGGTGCGATTGTGGCGCAGGAACGGTCACGTTGGGCGCTGGTTGTTCCGCTGGAAACGACTCGTGAGGATGATGAAGAAAGGGATTGGATATAAATTTACCTGGAGGGTTGAGAACGGCTGGGCTGACATGACCCTTCACACAATCCTTATCTTTACAGTCCTTTCCTTTATCACAAGCCTCATTGCTGAGTACAACTCCGCTCTCGGCGGTCGCGACGGGAGAAGGATGTGAATAACGACAGTGGACATTTGTACATTTCGGGCCAAACTTGCAAAGAGTAGGTGATTGTGGGCGTTCGGGAACTGCATAGGCGGGTCGTGATTGTATGGGAGTTGCGCTGGCGAGGGTGGCTGCTGATGGAGAGGTGGTTGACAGTGTAGGGGTAGTTGGCGTTGGGGCAACGATTGGAACAGCATGGGATATTGAGCTGTCCGTGGAGGAAGCGTTTGCTATCTTAGAAGGACCAGAGCCTCCACTTGTAGATCCTCCTCGCCCTCTGCCAACGCCTCGCCCATTTCTTGTACCAGTTCCACGGCCTCTCCCGTTCATCTGTCCATGGTTGCCTCCTCCTTGCTGCTGTTGTTGTTGAGGGAAGTTGTTGTTCATATTGTTCTGGAACATTCCCATGTCATTCGGCATTACACCTTGCATAGGGAACCCTTGTCCACCAAACTGCCCAGTAGCAGGGTTTATAATGCCCATCGTCGAAGCCATTTGAGCCATGAGAGCCATTTGGTTCATCATCATTTCCTGAAGCATGATGGGATTGGCCATATTTGCAGCAGCCATCGCGTTCATATCCATGCCCATACCCGGAAATCCTTGGGCCATCATCATGTTTGCCTCTGGCGAGTTACCAATAATATTGTCGATCCTCGCTTGTACCTCATCCCTCTGAAAATTCTTTTGCCCGCGGCCAGCTGGTCCTCCCACACGCTCTAACAAACTGCGAGGATTCGGGTGTGGGTTCCCGTTAGGATTGGGGCCATCACGATACATCGCACGGGGGCCAGTTGGGAGATCAGTTCGTCGTGACTTGTTGGGGTGGGTAGGGGACGGAGAGCGTGCTGAGGCGGTTCGTTTTTGTGCAGGATTAGAGGGGAGAGCTTGGGAGATGGCTTGCTGGTATACTCCGTTGCGCAGAAGGCTTGGGGCTGTCCGTGATGAGTCATTGGCATTTGGAGGAGGCTGTCGCGCTGGTCCGAAAGCAGCGACCGGCTCAGACTTTGTTGAAGGAGGAGATTGTAGTGAGACTTCAGGTTCGGTTGCGCCCTTGGCCGCTTCTTCGAAGAGCCAGTCCGTGAAGGTTGGGTCTGCACAAATGGTCAGTTTTAGAGGCGGGGTAACTCCTACGGAAAACCCACTGAAGTCCTGCCCAATTACTGTAAAGCACGAGATTAGTCTTCTATTTCGAAAACAAAAAAAGTGAATGCGTACAGTCTTCGAGTTCACTGGTAATTTGAGCTGCGAAGGAATTGTCAGCAGGCGAATGTTAAAACTTTCGTGAAAACTTGCCGGGAGTTTTGTTGTTTATCACCATGATAGTAATATACTCGGCCATAACAGAATCTATTGATTGGATATGTGAGATGCCCTGAAATCGCAGCAAAAAAAACATACCACCGTCAGGGCTGAACCCTCGTCTCGTTAGTTCATCCTGAATGGATTGCTAGGAAGCCTGTCAGCATAGTGCGAGGAGAAGAAGGTTGGTACGCACTTGGAGTGCAGTAGCACGCTCTGTGCCAATAGTAAGACCGAAGGACATGGTGTGGGCGTCTAAAGCAGAGATAGGGCAGCGACGACGACTCGGACGACGACAAACCGACGATTTCAGACTCCGCTGGAGGCCGTGCCAAATATGTGGCAACTTCTGACTCATCATAGTCAGCTCAATGATGATAATATTTGAGCCGACTAGATATAAGCATTAATGGGGTAGTGGTAACCTGGGTCGTTGCCATTCGAGTAATTAAGCTCGACCCGCCGGGGGTTCGATTCCCTCTTAATGCATTTTTGCATATGTTTTTTGATTTTGTTTGTTAATTACCTCTCTAATTGACAACAATCTCCTTTCAATTTGTTGTACAGTATCTGCCAAGATTCAAGTAAACATCCATGGTTTCAAAATTGAAGCAACTCACAATTCAGTGAGCAGTTCATGTTCAAATCTTAAACTACGAGAAGTTCCACCGAGATTCGATACTTAGTTCATCAAGTTACATACTCTGGCGGAAAAATTAGTACGTATCCTCTTAACTGAAAGGGCTCATATCATCCGCCTCGTCGTCTTCTAACCCACACCATGAACGTGCACTGTGAACAAGTACTACTGACATAATGACAGATGCCAAAGAGGCATGCGCATTACTGACATATCCATGATCCATCTACTGCCCGTGTACCCTTATCGACGTCATTTCGACTCCGAGTTGGAGGCAAGAAGTAGTAGTGACCAAAGCCATGGGATTTAGGGACTCGGAGTATTACATTGATGATGACCATGCACTGTACATGTTCAAACTTCAGTTATTTTTATTTGACGGATCCTAGCTTTGATTGTATGAACTACAGATTCTGATTGTGGTGTGGCGCAATAGATGGCCAGTCAGTTCCCACGAATAAACAACAGAGGCATGGGAATCAAGTTCCCGAGCCATCGAGTCCGCGGCAATTTGTAGTTCCCTTCCCACAGGAGACAACAAAAGTGCGAGTGGAAGTAATCCACCAAATCTGAAGGCTTGCACGCAATGTCGCCGCAGAGCATTCGTCGAGGGAAATAGGGAAGCAGTGGCACTTCAGCATAGCTTACCTCCACTGGCGCAAGCGACGGATCTGGAGTCGCAACTACTTGGATTGCGTCCGCGTCTTGCCTATTCGAGGCACTGACTTTTGTCGCGTCATCGTGAACCAGTCCTCCTTGATTCCGGTTCAGTTTGAATACTGTCGGAGGCCTGAGGTCGTTTGGTCAACCTTTAGGCGCCCAATCGGTGATCATCGATCTTGACCTCGATCAGATCATAATAGAGGGCGCTTCGTTCGATCAGTGTCGAACACGACATCGTTTTGCTGTCGGTGGTGAAAAAAGGAGGGGCTCGACAATGTTCACCTCAATTGGTGTCGGCTCAATCATGATAACGCCTTGATGCGGACCTCACCGGGAGCTTTCCACACTATCACCACCAAGACCGCAACGTTCCCTTCTGTTCTTAACACCACCCAAATCAGTACAGTACAGCTCATGTCATTGTCACCGGGCGCATTTCACTCTTTCTATTGCCGAACCGCAACCCTTTTTGGAAACGGCAATAATGCTTTTTCGCTTGAGGACTTTGTTTTCGGCTTTGCGTCAATAAACTCCTGATAGCATCAGCATCAGGCATCCGGCATCTTGGAATCCTTAAGCCAACTTGAGATCAGATTAAAAAAGGGATGATCCTCGTTTTCTATGTACCCGGCCACCTGACTTGACCAGGAGCTGCCTCGTTTTTCAAAATATCGATGTGGCACGATTCCTACTCTCGCTTCCTCTCTCCTTCAGGCTCGAAGAAGAGTACCTGGGTCCTTATGGTGCCACCTCATCAGGCTATGGCTCTTCATGGCCGAGGGAAGATAACCAGTGACAGGAACGTGGATGCAGAGAGGCGTCAGATAGGGGGATGGAAGGAAAACTCAACTTTACATATGGAAGAAAGAATTGAGCGAATTCGTGTAATCTCGGGACTCACGTCAATCATGAAATCGCGAAGTTGTCAAGGAGGAACAACATTTATGACTGTGTTTAGAACATTCGATTGATCGGGAGATGGGAGGCGGCGCGTTGAACTTTGAAGTTGGCAACGACATTCAAGATGGCGCAAATACGGTCAGATGATCAGAATCACTCAAGTTGACGCGAGAGTCCCGAGTCAACTAGGTGATATTCTATGTAAAGCAGGGCCGAACCCCGGTAGTTGCTTCCCGGCTCTCAGGAATGTGGTAGGAAGAGTTAACGAATAAGTAGTGGGTGCCCCACAAGGTTGGGGTTCTCAAGCTTTCCAATCGGTTAATTAAGAAAAGGTGGAAATAAGATAATCCCTCAAGACGATGTTGAGAAGACGTGTTTTAATTTCTATCAGAAATTCAATGACTTAACGTGATGCAACATGGCAAACACGTTCTCGATGAAGGAGGACATGCGCTCGGGGGTTATCTAAAGCGGGAACATCATCCAACCGCAGATGGTTTCTCGTAACAGAAAGTGATTCTGAAGTTAATTCCAAGTTTCTTCGTGATTCCCAGTTTTTTATTCGTGATTCTAAGTTTTTTTATTCGTGATTTGTGTATTTATCTGATGTACAATGTAAAAAACATGTAAGCCTATGATCTTGACTGAGGAATAAAATTAGTGCTAAAACAACAACCGATGCAATGCATGAAGAAGGGTTCAATGTGTATGCAAAAAAAATATAAGGCGCGGTTCCTTGCATGGAGGACACGAGATTGAGCAGGTATGAGACAAGAAAGGAAAATGTGGGTATGAGTTGTTGGATATGCTACAGTTGTGGATTGAATGCAGTCGAGAGAGAGAGAGAACGATGAAGAATAAAGGAGTGTGGGTCCAAGATGTTTGAAAAAGAGCGGAATAGATAGCAGAGTCCAAACGAGTGTCACCAACCAGAGGGTGTGGCAAACGCGAACATCTTTGGTTTCAATGGGTGCACCGCGGGGACGCCCTCCAGAAGGCCAAATCCTGGCGAGGTATCCACGCCACGAATCTTAGGATTCGTTTCTTGCCCACCAACAGGAGTCGCGGGCGAGCCTGAGGAGGTGGGCGATGCCGAGTGTGAATAACTCGGCGATGGGGTATCGGGGGTGCTGGGGCCAGCTCCCCATGAAACTTTGGTTGGTGTTCCCGGCGCACCTGGTCTGAGGCTGGGGGTGGAGCGTTGGGCGTTGCCAAAACCCGGAACGGGGCTTGTCGTGTTGGATTTTTCGTCGAATGGCGTGCTTGACGTCGAAGCCTCAGCTCGGGCGGCGCGTTTCGACACGAATGTTGTGGGGTAGTTGGGGTATGACGATTTTTGTTCCCCAAAGTCGGCTTTAACAGCTTTTTCGAAGTTACTGAGTATAGGGTCATCAACGGTGAGTTCCCAGTCCAGATAGGTGCACATCTCCCTCTCCATTTGATTCACCTCGCGGAGGCTGAACATACCCTGAGCGACAATACTCCAAGATTTGTTGGAATACGTGTCATCACACATAACCTTGGACGATATCATGTACGCAGAGATGAACAGCCGGTGTCCAGATGATCCACGCGCAGAAGGGAAGCGTGCTTTGAGCCTTTGGAGGAGGACTAAAGCAGCAAAAGTGACGGCAGTGTGGAGCTTCGTGCGATGGAGAGCATAGGCGATGAAAAACGGTAGCTTTGATTGAGAATGGGTCGAGGTGGGAGGATACTCGGGACAGGCAAAGAGATGGGTGATGAAGCGAGCAGCGAGCTTTGCGAGGATTTCTTGACCGTGAAAAGGATCGTTTTTGGATGGCTGTGGCGCGGACTAGGAAAAAAGAGCGATGATCATGATGAGGGAGATAATCAAAGCCGACGAGGACGGGGAACTCACAGGGGGGACAGCGAAACTGCGTCTGGGCGCTCCTGAGCCAGGATGTTGGGAAGCCATGTATCACGAGAGAAACCTGGGACACGAAAATGTCAGGGAATGGCGAACCAGTTGAGATTCGACAGTTGTTTTTAAAGTTGAACAACCGCCATTCGTTCAGTGGCACGAGGCCACTACATCACCCAGCGGACAAAAAGTTTTTTTTTCAATTCGAAAAGGAACTTTCCCCATTGGGGTACACCAATTCTCCAAAGTGCAGAAGACCCTTAAAGGCCCTGTAACTCACCTTGATGTCCTATTAGATAAAGCGATCGCCGTGGTGACGCTGTGCTAGAGCAGTAGAATAAGGATGGCGGGGAGTACATCTTCAACAAACTTGGCTTTATATATCTGACATGAGCCGATACTGGACTCTCCCCCAACTGCATAGCAATCGGGGGCGATGGCCCCGCTCCACCATTCTCTAACTTTTTCCCTTTGCCTCCATCTTCGGCCGACTGTACAGGCCTCGCGTAAAACCCTTCCGCAAAGGGTGCCAATTCACCCCTGTAGCCTGCGTTCTCGGAAGTAACAGCCTGAACATCTCCGCGTGTAGATGCCGAGCCCTTGTCGCTGATTGCTTATGTACTAAAACGTCACATTCATACAAGAAACATCGAGAATTCACTGTGTTTCCGGCGTAAAAAAAGAAACCAAGACTCCGGAAAATTCCTTTTCAAATTTTCAAGTTCGAAGATCCTCCCTTGTTTCCTTACCACCTCTGTATTGTCAACATTCTAGATATAGAAGCGAATGCACCACTCTTCTCGGTCATATCCATTTTCGCAGGATAAGATATTGCGTTTTACTTCTTTCACTGCCGCGACTGCGACCAAAGTTACACGTCGCGCAGCAAACATTTACGCGGAGCATCTTACGAACATGAAAATCAGAAGTCATCGATGTCGCAAGAAACATAGTCCGTGGGAGGCAAGAATTTATCTCGTACCCATCTCCTAGGCAAAATAATGCTTGGTGCTGCGTAAAGGCCCCTCTCTGGTCTGCGTTATCCGCGACACAGCATTTTAGAGCATTTTGGCTTTCAATCCGTTTCTCAGAAGAGGCGATCCCCGCCCGCCTCCATCATCGCCACTTTCCCGACGATAATTCGATACGTTTATCTCCAAGCCTGACAGAGCGAATTCTTCAAAGCCGGCCATGGTCACCCGCTCCGGTGTTTGCCCATCCCTCGAGTCCGATCGAAAAGAGCTCACCATGCAAAGTGCGAACGGATGAGATCCGACGCTCGCCCGCAGAGGTTGTTGAAAAAGCTATGTATAGCAGCATCCAAGACGCCATTTTGGTGAGGACCTTCAAAGTCGGAATTGCCGCTATCGATTGTGCTTTCATCCAGAATGAATTTTGCCACCACAACTCCACCATTCACATCCTATCATAAACCCGACTTTTTCGAATCACAATCTCGGCCGCGAATGGAGAGTAAAATGTACCAGGATGCCGCGCCATTGGATCTTCCGAAAATCTTTTGCGGTTAAACGGTGTGTTTACTACACCCAACCCCAAAGTGGGGTTACTCTGCGTTGTGTTATAGCATGCACAAAGCCCGAAGTGGCCACGCCAATTTCATGGTTAACTCTGGTGCAAGCCTACACCACACGTTCTACTAACCATGTTTTTACGTCTTTCCCTATCCTGCTCAGCTGCAGGTTATTTTCATTCCACCTGACACGATGTATTCCGGTCCTGGTATAATCGATGGAAGCTTGAGGTAGATTGCTCCTATGCTCTCCCTCTGCAGGCGAAAGGCGTTCCTCGAGTTCCGACCTCCTGTTTCGCAGTGAGGTCCTCGAGATTTTGCCTGATGTCCCAGATCGGCTCAACTAGATGCGGACCTACCAACGAACTTCAACCGTGGTTTCCTCGTTGAGTCATCGTTTCAAGAGATTTCACTGCCTAATATTAATAGGTACACATCAGGTTGTTTTATAACAGTATACCCATACGTCATGCTGTGATGAGGAAGCGACGGGCGCACCCCGATATGCTAATGAGGTGGCACTCCCGTTAAGGCAAACTCACATTCAGATGTAGTGTGATTGTGCCTTCTGGCAGGGGAATTGTCCCATTTAAAAAGGATGGTCGTGATGGTTCTCCGAGTCAACAATCTCGACAATAATATCGACCCCCGAGTACAAGACATTCCTTCATTGTAGCCTCCGAGTCCCGCCTGCCAATAATTACAAGGGACAAAAGATGGTTTGTCATTTAAAAATAAAGAATGATCCATCCTAATATATCTCAATTGCAACGTTTGTTCTGAGCGCCCACAGGGAAATGGGCTGCTTCCGATGCTTCTCTAGTCAGGTGGGTCCATCCTCGACTACAGACGTGACTTTTCGGCGATAAGTAATAGGCGCGCGGTGGGCACCAGAGGAGCGCCACACATACCCTTAAAAAGAAATGTCAAAGGCGAAGGTCGACGATCTGATGCGCTCATTTTGAGCTGAATTGCCGACGAGTCGCAAAGCCTCATGTTCTTGGAATTAAATATCCCTAACACTGCGATAAGTGCGCACGGCATGTCAGATTATGATATCAATCTGGGGGCCCGCTATTGAATGAATACGGATTTTATTCTCTGTGGCCCCGAATCAGAATTCTAAGCTGAGGTATCAGGGGTTAACGGTTAACCAACACTACAGGCTTGGAGGCACTCACTGAAATTTAGTCATCCTGAAAGCTCTTGTAGAAAACCCAAGCATCGACGTATTCTTCACCGATGCCATCTTTAGTCCGCAAACGACCTGCGCGGGGTATCCTCCCTGCCTTGGAAAACCCAAGTCTCTCCCAGAGTCTATGTGGGATACAGCAATAATCAGCCTGCGTTGCATTCTACCCAAAAATAAAACCGTACTTGACCGAGGCAATGTTATTTACGTAGACCAGGTTAAAAACACTCGCTTGGTATCCGAGAAGTGGGGCGTAGTGGACATATGACTTTGCAAGCAATGCTCCGAAGCCCGAGCCTCGATGGGCGGGCGGGACCACGAATCCAGCATTACAAATCTAAAGAGAATTATGATATGCATTAGAAAGCCGACATGAGAAAGGTTCCCGAGTCGGCGCGCTACCCACATGAGATGAGCGTCCAGGATAGTTGGGCTTAATCTAGGGGTGTGATCAGAATTCCTACTCTGTGTACGGTCAACCAGTGGTTACCGGTACGCACATAGTAATAACCCGCTATACATTCGTTCCATGTCCTCCCAGCCTTTTCAGTTTCGATACCAATATTTAAGAGTTCCTGTGCGCCTGAAGTGGTTATTTCCCGAGATTTACCTCCGATGATAGCGACAAAAACATCGGCGGCGAAAAAGTAAGTCTCGAATGTTTCTTGGGTCATCTCTCCCTCCTGCGGATAAGTCATGCCATCTTCGACTTCCTTGGCGAATACCCCGCCCAGATATTCGAGAAGGCCGGGGAAGGCGCGAGCGGTTGCGAGTGTCAAGTGGTGGACGGTGATGTACCCCGTATCTGTCCCCGAGCCCGGATCGCGGGGAGGCAAAACCCAAACAGTGGAGGACAAAGGCGCAGCATTTTGGGCGCGTTTTATGTCGCCGTACGCGGACATGATTATTTCGTCTTCGTTCACAAGGCTACAGTAACATTAATATCACGAAAAATGATGATGTCTAATCAGATTCGTTACTAGATAAGGGCCGGCGGGCAAGGAGTCAAGGTCCTTTCCGGCGTTTGACAGTTTCCCGACTGTCGTAAGTACGGGACGTTTTTGGGACGTTTGTTGTTAGGTACGTCTCGGCAGTGGGTGGTGGACATCTGGGGCCTTGTGATTATCAGCCCTTCTTAAGTCCCGAGTCAAAACTCTTTATAACAGGGGAATGTGCTGGAATGTGCTTATATCCCTCGGGAGCTAAAAGCTTGTTACTTGGTAGATAAATTCTTTTTCAACGTTGTGATTTCTTCAATGTCAAGTACCAATTTGGGGAACGTGTTTCAAGGCCTGTTCGTAAACTGCATGATCTTCCAATCTATCTTGTGATTTGTCCCTCACACTTCGCTTCTTCTCGCCTTTTCGTCAACCGTAGATATTTCAATCCTTGTGGCCGCCACAGTCCGAAGGGTGTTCTAGTTTTTCACTGGCCGATGCAGTTAAGCTGGTAGTTTGTCACGGAATGAACGGCCACCGGCTTCTCTTTGTAGAATATATTATAATTTACCTAGTACTTAGTATCTACTCGCCGCCTGTTCAGGTGGACTACATATGTCCAAGGCATTTCCCAGGGTCAAACAGCCGAGCAGAGGGAGTGATCATGAACCATCATCAGCTTCAGGAATTCCCTTAGTGAGGACGGGCTTCATACAGCAAATAACCGCACCGATACTTGTCCACGATATAATATCGCGATGCATCAAGAGACGTAATAAATGTGTCTTCGTGTTGATTTTGAACATCATAGCTATGGAATAGGGGACTTCAAGGCTAACAGAAACTCATGAAATTATGCCATGTTACGCACCATCGACCTTGAAAAACTCCGCCTCTACGTTTGGGCTTCATGATATTCGCGGACCATGCTCAAAATATCTCTCTGCTTCAGTGCAAATATTGTAATATAGTTTGTGGGTGCCATTCAAGTCACCTTATTTGCAAATCAGCAACCCAAAAGAAGCTATTTCCCGGCCTCGTGGCCTCAGGCCCGACTCTCCATTGCGGACAATTCCCCCCCCCCCAGATGTTCGCACAATCTCCGAAAAATTTACATGGGAAGAATGGTTCATTCTTGATAGAGGAATCCTCCTTGTCATGTCGCGCAACACTTACCAATTGCAGTAGACAGCTGCTCAGATTTGCGCCACTAGAGCGGCTGGCCATGGGGAAACTGAGCATAAATCCCGACCTCCCCATTCTGATAAATTGGCCGGATTAACCATCGTTTATGGCCTGAATGACTCACCGTTCGTGAGAATGAAGGGGAGCACTCAGAATTGACATTGAACTCGGGAACCCAAACGAGGCTGTGCAGAAACCAGGTGTGGTGCAAAAGGAGGCCAGTCTTCTTCAGCTCGTCATGCAATGACATGCATGGCTGGGATGGGCGGTAGATATGATCATCGAGGTGGTTCTCGCCCATCTGACGAGTCTGATTATTTGGCACTCGCAAGGTACCCTCCCCTGAGCTATTTGTGGCGTACTAGGAGGCGATAGGCGTCTTGGAACGAACTCCGTATCACAAGGAGCCATCAAGATTGTGACGTTCAGATATATCGTGGGTAAGCCAGCAGCACGGAATTTCGAAAGAGCGTCCTCGTCCTCCTCTTGCACGTACTGTGGGGCCGTCGCATGTGCCACAAATCAATCAGCATAATCATATACGCCTTGAAATCACTTGTGAATATCAAAATATAACATTTCACATATGGGTTTTAAGTACCTCAGTCGCCGTTCGTGACCGTTCCGTATCCCCGAGAATGCAGCAAGAAACTACGGGTATGAAGGTCGTTGGCCCCGGAAGGATGACGGGAGAAAACCAACGGGTGCTAATGATTCTTGCAGGAGGAGTCACCCAAAGCTCTGGCGTGTGTGCACCTGCTCGCCAACTGTGGGCGGGAGATCGTTAACATGCTCCGTGAAGGGGAAAGATCAACCTGTCGTATTTGATTTATTTGTGTTCAGTCAAGGCCATGCGCACCAACAAAAGAACGTGCTTCAATACAGAATCAAGTGTATCGTGGTTTTGAATTCCGCTTTAATATCAAGGACTTTTATATCGGTGTCGTAGATCATGGATGCCTCCAATAAGCCGGGAATCCAAAGCCTTAACCACTGTGAGGGTTTTCGGAGACCGCGAGACTCGACCTTCAATTAGAATGACAATTCACCGAAGAACAAAACCCACGTTTCCCAATTCCCAATGCCACAAATGATTAATAGGGACAATGGATTGGACCAAAGAACTTGAGGCGCATGAAAGAAAATTTCCCCGAGTCAGCCTGTACGCAATCACCCTTAATATGTACAAGGGACTTGTTGGCATGAAATTTGATGGACATCTAGCCTGACGTTAGCAAAGAGGAAATGCCTGAATGGGAGTTGCCACCTTGAACGGATCCCTTTCAGAAAGTGGAGACCTCTGTAACCTCCCTTGCTTCGTCGAGGGTCAAGACCAAAGCCTTTCCAGCCCAAGGTGGGACATCTCGTCCACCAACTGGCGACAAGAAGTGATCACCGAAGAAAACATAACCGGGAATATATCGATCCACGAATCTGATAAGAAGACATTACATAGCTTGGCTTAGAATGGAAAAATACGAACGATTTAACGGCAGCATCCGTCAAGCCTTGTCCGCCGTTTTTGGCCTTCATGTTATTTTCCTGTTCCAGGCGCCATTTATACACAATGGCATACTGTGAGAGTTGGTTGTCGAACGGAGGGACAGCTTTTAACTTGGTACGTTGTAAGCGCCTTCACAGATACAAGGACCTCCGACCTTACTTGGATAAAGACATCAAAGAAGCTCCAGAGCTTACGGTAGTCCCTTAACTTTTCGTTTACGGCCTTCACGTCCTCTAGCCGTCCCAATTGGTTCTCTCCGAGACCCAACTTCTGTTTTTCATGTCTCCAAATGCCATTCCAGCGGGCCAAAAGCTCTGCCTCTGAAATGGGATGGAAACCAACGCACCAGCCTTCAAAGATCACGACGTCAACGATAGGCGGTTGCTCCACCACTGTGCCACTCCCGTCCATTGGTAAACGGTCCCCTTCTCCCCCAAATAAACTTTTATCAAAGCGCGGCAATTCGGTCCTAGAGGCAGTCCTCAGTGCGGATAGAATTTCGACTCCAAGCTCTATATCATGAGTTCCAGGTTGACCGCGTCCTTTCCATAGCACGTTGTCCGGATGAGAAGCAGCAAGCGAAATCAAATCTTGGTGAGGAAGGTAAAGGTCATCGATTGAGAAGGTCGCAACTCGAAGCGAGTAGAGGGGTGATTGAAGATGGGTCTGGAGGAGAGCTGAGAGATACGACTTCCCGGAGCCTTGGGGACCTTGTAAGGCAACGAAAAGGGTTTTTTTCTCTGAAAGGTTGGCTAGAATGTGCTGGGTGATAAGCTCGAGTGCGGACATGATTTGGATTTGGCCAACCGGGCCGCTCGATAGGGGGTTCTAAATGTTTAATCTCCGCTTGAAGTTGAAAACATGACAATCCACCCACGGTTTGCAACACGTCGACATTTGTCGCATTCAAAACATTTCTTCACGCATTCTCCAACGACTCTTACGTCCGTCATGATGTCCGACTCAGGCTCAGGTCTTGAGCCCTCACCGATGCAAAATGTGACTGCGCAGTATGTCAAGATACAGCGGCAATACCAGCAAATTTTGGACAGGTGGACGCCCCATATGCTTCAACGCTGGTTGGCAACAGCAGGATTATTGGCACTGTTCTTCCTCAGAATTGTTCTTGCACAAGGAGTAAGCATTTTTCCAGATGTCTCTATCCGCATCGAGTTCTGAGCGTCATTCTTACGTGTTTAGTGGTACATTGGTCAGTTTTCAGTTTTTGGTGTTGTTTCTTCTCATGCTAATGTACTCTTTCTCATCTTAGTCTGCTGTACGTTTCCTTTGCTTCTCATTATTTATCCTATGTGCTAATCATTCATCTCTGACATGTTTAGATGCCCACGCAATCTATCTCCTCAACCTATTACTCGCATTCCTCCAGCCCAAATTCGACCCATCGCTACAAGATGATCTCATGGCTGACGAAATTGAAGAGGGAGGAGATCCTATCAGCCCGCTACCATCCCAACATGATGATGAATTCAGGCCGTTTGTAAGGAGGCTACCGGAATGGCAATTTTGGTTAGTGTAATTGATTTTTTCCGCTGGGAGGTCCAACTCAACCATTTCCCCCACTTGTTCTTCGGACTAATTTCGCCAGGCTCTCTTCGACTCGCGCTACTCTCATCGCATTATTCTGTACCTTCTCAGAAGTATTCGATGTTCCGGTCTACTGGCCCATCCTCGTTGTATATTTCTTCACGCTTTTTGCCCTAACGATGCGTCGACAAATTCAGTGAGTGTTTCGATCACCCGATATCTACACACTGACCCTTACCCAATAACAGGCACATGATAAAGTACAAGTACATACCCTTCGATATCGGCCGGAAAGCGCGGTACGGCGAAGGAAAATAGAGTGCCCTCAATTTTATATATCCGTGTGTAGGAGATGTTCGGTGCCCAGTGGACTTCACATGACCAAGTGGGGATATACCATAATTTTAGGTCACCTACAGCTATTTTTCATATTTATTTGGTACTTTAGAATTGGATCGGTATTAAGTTTGCGAGCGGCTTTCCGTTCACCTTTCTGACACCGGTCTGCCCAAAAAAGAATAAAAACATGTTCAGTGATGTTTTTATAGCGTCGTTATTCGTGATCAGATAGTTCTGGTTACCCTTGAGCTTGAGCCTTGAGCTGGATTCCTCATTTCAAGCCCATGCAGATAGCGAACCTGTCCCACTTAAATCTGTTACTTCTTCGCGGAATTCCTACTCTCTTGAGACCTCCGTTGCGCTCAACCATAAGACCGCCGCCAATCGCCATGCCATGCCTGGGTTGATAACGATTCGTCATCCAATCTCCGTTGGCAATGTGATTCGTAGGTGCCCAATTAGTTCAACTTAACCTACATTACTCAGAAGTATTTTCGCTGAGATGCCACCGATCACAATGGATATGTCAAGTTAAGCGCCCGTACCCGAATTACCATGCATTTGGGCCCTCGGGCCTAATGTATCCCATGATCATACCTATTATAAAATGAAGCCGAGACTCTTTCAACCTACCAAACGAGGAACTTAATATGAACGTGCAGGACGGTCCAGATACCCTTGATTCTCTTTGCTTGTACCAGTAGTGGCGTGGACCACTGACAATTGGCTGTAGTTTTTATGTGATATGTTCAGCTTACGCCACAACTGATATCCCCCATCCCACTATCTTATCCCAATCAACCAGGCTCATCCGATGTCTTTGATTTGTAGACATATACTAACCAACCCTTGCCGAAAAAACGCATTTGAGGGCCCGTGCTAGGACGTAATTGGTATAAGGCGTTTCGGTCGGAATTAGGAAAAGGCCTCATATAGCTGTAAGGCTAGTCTTAGGGACAAGCAAACCAAATTGCTAGTGCATGCCATTCCTGTGAAGCATAACAATAACAGACCGATATCCTCGATTACATACAATCATGAAAATGGCGTAAATGTTTAAATACAAAGCCCCAGACTTGATGTCCAATGCCAGTGAACGAGTCAACAAGTAAATAACGTAACGAATAAACTAATTCCTAAGACCGTATTCGGGCTTCAGACCCATGAGCTGCTTGCCGGCGATGGTGACCCAAAGGATTGGTCTGGAAATCATCATGGTGTTGGTTGGGGAACATATTAGACCCTGATGCCGAAGGGCCCCCAACGCTGCGTCCTCGTGAAAGCAGAGGAGCACGAGGTTCTCCTCGTGTTCCGGAATTGAGATCTTGACTTCGTCGTTTGCTTTCCATTATGTGAGCGCTTCCCGGGGTTTCATGCACCTGCTTGGTGGGCCGTCCAAAACGATCATTAAGATCACGAGAACGGGGTGATGGAAAAGGAGGTAGTGGAGAGGGGTGGCGCTGGAGGTGCCGGTTCGGGGGGTTCCAAACTGCGCCAGCATATGGAGGGGTACTGGCTGGATGTCGGGGTGGGTCAGGCAGCTCCGGTTCATATCCGGAGACCTGACCATGGTACAAAGGGCTTGCAGATTTCCCATCGGGACAATGACGCTCAAACGCCAGCTGAGGGCGCGGCAAAGATGAATCGCTGTCACTAGAAGGCCTCGAATTCACCGAGTCAAAGTCGCAATCGACTCCTTCCCGATCACGCATGTACAGCTCGGGGTCATACTCTAGCTCAGTCTGAAAAAGGAAAAGAATTCATCAGCAGAGTCTCATTGAAATGGAATGGGGTGTAAGATTAATCATTTCAAAGAAAATGCTAACCTCATTTACAGGAGTAAACTTAACGCCTTCTACGACCTCGGCCTCGGGTTCAGCATCAGAGCTTGCCTTGAATCCTGATTTCACGTCCACGGTGCGGGTCAATCACCATCGCTGCGAGCACTCCTTTTACCTTTGTAGATCCGCCGCAGTGATGACCTCTGATGACATCAACCGTGAGTGTACCATCGGAATGAAGAGATCCGCCTGCAGCGCTGGATTGCGGTAGCGCTCTTCTAGTTTGTTGGCGCTGACGTCGGCGTCCTCAGAGTGGACGATGGATCGTGAAATCTCGTTGAATATAGGTATGTAGTATTGGAAGTCGTTTGCAAATCTCTTGTTAATGTAATGCTTGAAAAGAAGGAGAAAGAGCAGTGGAGGAATCGTCGCAAAGGGATTTGAATTCAAATTGGAGACCAATGGCTATCGAAATGCAATGAGTATGGCAAATTAGGTAGTCCCTATCCTGACCTACTGGATCATGATGATCTGCATGAACATTGCGGAAAATAGGATTCTATTGGTAACAACGTTCCATAATCCCTGTGGACAGTGCTGTCAGCAGAGTCGTGTAAAAAAAGAGAGGAAGAACATACGCCTTCCATCCTTCCATCTTCGGTGGCACGTATTTATACATCGAACATACCCATCATCTATCCATTCTACATCCTCACCACTCACTTGGTTTGTCGTCGTCTATTTTCAACGCGATACATTCTTTCCATCCTGATTTATCTACGCTTCGTTTGCCACTAGGTCCCTTTCGTTCCACGAATTACCCCGCTTACAACGTTATAATTTGACAGAGCTGAGATCCGGCAATGTTTCCAACAATATAAAATTTGATATTTTGGTGAAGAATTGACAGAGTTATGACTTTCAAAGTCCAGTCACTCCCGATACTCCATGAACCAATCGTCAGTCGAGATGTCGTTAAAGCTAGTTTCGATCTGCAGTACCCATTAGCAAAGAGTTCAGCTGTTCAGCAGTTCCAGAACAGAAATCGACTCGCCCAGTAAGATAGAATACCCGCAATCAAGTCAGGCTTGGGCTTGACGATTTCGGGAGCGTTACGCTCTTCGGTGTTGTGAAAAATGTCATAGGTATGTATGAAGGATTCCTTGTACTAGGTGGCCCCGTCGCCATCCTTCTTGCAGAATACTATGAGGAAGATCCATTCGCGGCCATTGGTCAAAGCGCCACGAAGGATGTTCTTTCTAAGCAATGGATCAGCATGAGAAAGGGACGTCCAAACTGACGTACTGAAAGTTCTTCGCGCATGCGTATATCTCTGCGACCGCTTGAGGGATGTACCGTGTCAGTTCGCCAGATTTGCCTTCCGCCACAAAGAAACCGGAGGGTATATATCTCTGAAGGCTCAAGATTTCGGTGGTTGTCAACAAGACGGCTGAGGAATGGATCAGTTAATCAGCTGGGCCCAGTCAGAAGGACTCACTGGCAGCGCCTGGCTTCGCGATGATTGCCGTATAATCTGTACGCCCTGAAATGGGTCCAAAGCTTTGCGGACGGATTGTTATAGAGGGAACTGTGTATTCCATGTTGAGTACCATCCGTTCGGTGGGAGGGACCATGGCCATCGCACGAAAGAAGAACGTGTCGATCCAAGCGCGAGCATTGCTTCCGTCTGACGTGGGTAGTTGAAGGTGGGTCATGAGATGAATGGAAGCTGGCATACCTTTCTTGAAACCTGCCGCTCCAGCATTGTTAAGTGACGATACATGTTGTCGGAACACCATAGCTGGTCATTGCCAAGGAGGCTAGTCTTCTTGATACGCGAATCGAGCTGGGGCTTCAAGTCAAGGAAACCGAGACCGGTGATATGCATCTCGCCTTGCAACGTTTGGTGGGTCCTGCCGGAGAAGGTAAGTGACTGCAAGAGATGAGACAAGCGAAACGAGAAATAAATGTCCACCGCACCAGAGGTCCATCCAACCTAGATTGCATTAGCCGGAGCAGTCCTTCCAAACGGTCGTCAAAGATATCTGCCCTCTCGTCCTGCGAGTACTCGCCCGCCTCGCCTGCCACCTCCTCGTAAACGAATGTGTCCTTGAGATTAGTAAGAACCTGGACTGCCAGCCTCAATTCTAGGCCGCTAAGACCAGAGAGTTTGCGCTTTTTCGTGGACATGGTGGTGGTGATTTGGTAGGAGTCTACCAGTGACCTTCTGTGGTGATCTACGCATTTGTTAAGGTTTTTATCCGCTGTTAGAAACACTCTGGATAGAAAGCTCAAGAACGCTCATATACATCATGATGCCTCTTCACTCCCAGTCATTATCCATCGAGAAAGCAATCCCGCTGTGGGGACTCGAACGTCCCCGAGTTCGGAGGAGATGTCGGGTGAGAAAGGGCCAGTCAGATGGGACAAGGATGATGGGATTCGGATTGTATACGAAGATGTGTAGATACCGAACGTCGTCGTACCAATGAAAGAGAGAGAGTACCTACGGAAACCGTCCGCCATGAGTGCACAAAGGGAGATATCGCGTCGTGATCTCTAATCTAATCTACCGACGTCTCTCCCAATCCGACCTCAGCCGTGATGGCAACCCTACACCGCACCACAACATCGTCACGAATTTGGCGGGTATCACCCAGTTCGTCCTGGAGAACTCTATAATCAAAGGTATCGGGCTATTCAGCAGTTAGGCTGGGGCCTTTACTCTACTGTGTGGCTTGTACAGGATACCCAGTTCGTGTTTGGCACGTCATATCTCGCAAGCTCGTGTTCTGCCTAGAGACCAGAGGCTTGCCGCCATGAAAATTCTAATAGGAGATTTATTCATCGCAGATAAACGTGGACATTGGGACGATCTTGGGACATTGAAGGTCCTACAGGAAAGCAATCCTCGTTCCCCTGGCTATGCTCACGTATGTCACCTACTTGGCAGTTTTATCCTTCAAGGTCCAAATGGAAACCATATTTGGAAACCATATTTGTTACTGGAGGCGATGGGCCCCAGTGTTCTCGATCTGTACGGTACGCTTCCCGGTGCCATGCCTCTAGAATTGCTTAAGCGCGTGTGTAAACATGTGTTACACGCCCTTCAGTACCTCCACGAGGATTGCGGAATTATCCATACTGGTGAGCGTTCCAGTTCGTTCGCAGTCGCCTTTCTTTTCAACACCCTCCTCAGATATCAAGGGTGATAACATCCTCATGGCTGGAGTTCCCTCTGAGGAAGGACAGGATATCGAGCTGGACAGTGACTATTAGATGTCTACAACATTTAAGCTCAGCGACTTTGGTGCAGGTAAACAGTTGGTCTCGATTCAATGCAACGCCCCCTGATTTAGTAAGTTCATTAGTGAATATGATTTCTAATCGTTTTGCGGAAATGATTCAGCCCCAAATGTTACAAGGGCGGTAGGTGGCACTACTCAACACTCTTAAGCCAAGGATGACCCAGCAACCGAGCCGCAGACCATCGCTCTTCGGGATTTATTGTTAGCATGAAGGAGAGAAAATCGGAAATCTGGCAGAGCTCTTCAGGAGGATGACCATCTCTACTCAGCAATTCATAAAGTGTGATTGAGTATCTTCCCGCGCCCCGTAGTAGCGATCCTGTTAATGTATACAGAATCGGTTCATAGAGCATTAATGATGCTGACCTTGATCATCAAAGTAAAGCTTCGCTTCGAGTGTCGGCCGCTGTTCAAAAATTCGAGAGGGAAGTCACCGAAGAGGCCGGTAATTTGAGATAAATGCGTCTCAGGTGGGTTCATTCCAGACTCATCATTTGCCCAGTGGGGATCGAACAATTTAGTTCCCCGAGCAAATTCATAAATCTGGGTAGAAAATGGAAGACGTTAAGGATCCAGCTTTCGGAATGGGAGGACTAACAAGACACCCAAGGTTCCAGATATCGGCCTTCGTGCCCCACTCCGCCCCAATAATCACTTCTGGTGACCGAAGATTCTGGGACCTCTGTAATTAATTAACTCGAGGGCAATGACCGAAGAACAAGTCCAAAAAGGGAAGGAGAGCACGTGAGTACTACTTTCATGATGGCACACTTGCTGTCTTAGCTGTTCTTCATTTCATGTGTGCTGTTCAACATCGCACCTGGACAGCACAGAAGGTATCACTCCTGGGTCCATTTGAATTTTAGTGATACCTCTCCAACTTTCGCCTCATCTCGCCACCGATGTCAGCGCCTTACCGCCTCACACCTCGAGCACCTGCTGCTCCTCACCCCACGCCACAGTCTGCATCTGCCTACATTCAGCCCAACTCAAAATTATCCAAACCACCCATTCACAATCCTTACGACAAGTTTACGCAACGTGAGTTTGACGCGTGGATTGGTGGCATTACAAGCGCGTTGCGACGCGCTCTTGGAGAAGAAGAGGAGCCAAAACCACAAACTACAGCATCTGGGACCGATGTGATTCTCTCCCGCTATGGATGGCAGTTTCCTGCAGAGAGTGAGGATGAGGTTGTGGATGATTCATTTGCGGAAATCAAGGCGCGTCGCACTGCAGGGAAAGGCAAGGCGCGTGATCCTAGGGAAGGGCCTGGACTAGGCAAGGGAGATCACGCGCAGCCCATCGAAATCGCCTCCTCAGACGAGGAGGAAGAGGAGGAAGTTGAATTCTCAATTACGATGGATGAGAGTGCTGAAGAGGATGAAGAAGAGCAGGAAGAAGCGTCGGAGTATTCGGAGGAGGAGGAGGAGGAAGGTTCTTGGGAATGGGAAAGAGGTCAGAGCTCTTCACAACAACTCCGGTCTCCTGCGCGGAAGAGGGTGCGAGCTATACAGGATGAGGAGTATGATGAAGAGGCCGACGAAGACAACGAGGAATACAACGAAGAATTTCGGGATAAGTATGATGAGGTCAACGAAGACGACGAGGAATACGACGAAGAATTTCAGGATGAAGAGGAGAACGAAAAAATTGTCCAACGCGATAGTATTTCTTCTTCGCCGATCGAGATTATCTCAGACGACGAGGACGATGGAGAGCGCTCTGTCCAAGAAGATGAAGAAATCTCCGGTGATGAAGGCGATCTCTCTCTTGGCTCCAATAGTGTGGACGATAAAGAAATTGAACCCTCAAGAGCACGCACATCTTCGCATCCACATCTTCCTGTAAGCTACCCTCCGGAGGGAGATGGAGAGGCGGCGGAGGAAGGAGATATGCTTGACGAAGATGATGAAATTCAAGAAATACAACCCGCCGAAGACGATACTTGTACGTTCTATGTTTCTTTCTCCATGACCAGCTTATACAAATTTCCCTTTAGCCTTCCCTCCTCAAACCTATCTTTCTCCCGAACGACCTCCAAGGCATGTCGAAATTCCGGATCCTTGGTCTGGTCCCCGTACGTATGCCGAAGATTTCTATTCAGGCGGCGATGTTATCCTGCCACCTGGCCAAAAGGTTGACCCTAGCCATCTGGGGCCTATCGACAGGATTTGATTGAACAACTCCCTCCACAAGAACCTGAGAACATGGAAGATGTAGACGAGATCCAGCCACCTCAGGCGGATACCTGTGCGTCGCAGTTTATAAATTCCTCCCGTTTTAAAATATTACTAACGTCCTTTTCTCGTCATAGCCTTCCCCCAGCACGACCATGAAGAAGAGCGACCAATCGAAATCCCTGATCCATGGGAAGGACCCCAGACCTACGCTGAAGATTTTTACTCTGGTGGCGACGTCCGCGCACTTCCTGGACAGCCTATTGATCCTTCTCTGCTCCTGGGTACCGGTGGTTTGGTGGACGACATTGATTCATTCTTGACTCCTGAAATTCTAAGTAGGAGCCAGAGCAACGAACGAAATTCGTTAGACGACCGTGGGGACGAGGAGCAGGAAGATGAGCAGTACATTCAGCCGCCTTCTCAGCATTACGATTCCTCCCTCCGGGGGCATCGACTAGTTCCTGCTGACGCGGAGCTGATAACTATTGATGATTCAGATGAAGAGGAAGGCCCAAAACAGATGGAGGGGGCCCGAGCTTCACCTCAGTCCGAGATTGATGAATTGCAGTACCCTGAGAAGGATGAACTCTGCGATTCTCCTCGGAGACATGGCTTTGATGTCATTGAAACGTCGTCTGCTCCGCAGGAACCTTTGGTCCAACCTTTGGACTTTGAGAAAGCCTCTCAACCACTCGAAGATCTTCAAATGCCGGGCAGCGATATTACTCAGGAACAGGATGGTGAGTTCCCTTTTCTACGTTATTTTTCCTTTTCCTTATGCAAAATCATAATTCGCAGAAGTAATATCGAATCTTGTCAATTGGAACAATCCTCCTGCGTTTCCTACTGGCAAGCCTGCATCAGCATCAGCGCACCTCGCGACGCCCTCTCCTCCTGAAGAAAACGGCGAAACGATTCCGCTTTCTATTGATGAAGAAGACCGACGTCAAGTGCAAGCTCCTGTAGATGTCCAGGATTCTGAAGTCATCGAGCCTGAGATGATGGAGGAAATTCTTGATGATGCCAAAGAGATGTCTACTCTTGAGGTGGCCCAAGCGGGAACTGTGTCTTCTGAAGATGCACCGATTCCTATGTTCGAGGACGCCGAGAGGGAGAATAGGGAGTCAGAGGATGCCACTGTTCCATCGCAAGATGTCCACGCCGAACATGAATTTGAAGCAGGGGGGACAACCGACATCACTGCATCAGTCCCGGTTAGCGAGGATGTTCATGAAATGGAAACGTCTGCCGCAGTTGACAGGACACCTGGTAGGTCAATCATCATTGTTCACGCTTGCAGCTAATAAGTTTCCTTTGCAGGAGAATTCCAACCGGTAGCAGACCAATCTACAACCGCCATCGTTGACGAGCTAATGGTCGATGACGACGACATCCGCTCCAGCCCTCCATCCGGCGATGGTAACGAGCAAGAACTCCAGCATCAACCATGTCCGACTTCCCCTGTTCAGTTTAATCTATCGGATGTCGCTGGGCAGCTGCCAACACCACCTTCGGAGAGAGGTCGTCATGTCGAGTTACCACAGATGGAAGGAGATGGTTCGACATGCCATCATTCATCCCCAAAGAAGCATACAGTTGAGATGGAAGAAATTGCTGACGAGGATGACTACTGTCCACAACCTGCTGAACCATCTGTCGACATGGATTCTGGAGTGCACGTTCAGAAAACCCTCGAGTATTCGGTTGTTGAACCAGTGGATGACGACGGATGCAGGGACGAGGATGCTGATGGAGAAATAGACGAGGATATGGAGATCGTCTCGACTCACAGCGGCGATGACCGTAGAGTGGATGAGCGGTACGATGTTGAAGAGGCTGTGACCGAGGGGCGTTTGACTGAGGTAAATGTCGAACGTTGGGGCTATATTTCCGCTTGTTGACCATTTTTACCTTCAGGAACTTGCTGATCGTGCGATGAGTCTCGGAGTTGTCAGCGTTGGACCGGAAGACGCTGAAGACTTCGGTCAATTTCTTCAAGAAGACGAAGATATGAGACAAGAGGCAGTTGTTGATCAGGATAAAGGAGTCCTTGAGGAAGTAGCAGCGGCTCCTGCTGAGGTTGCTGCTATCGACGAAGAGGATGAACAACAGGAGCCTCGTCAGTATCGCCAAGAAGACGAAGATATGAAACAGGACGCAGTCAGTGAGGATGTGGATGAAGAGGTAACGGCCAACGGAGAAGGAATTCCTGAGGAAGAAGTTGAGGTGGCCTCTACCCACGAAGAAAAGGAGCACCAAACAGAGCTTACACATCCCCCAGCGCATGTCGAGCCCTCGGACCCTCAGCTTGAAACACCAATTCCTATCACAGCGAATGCTGATTTTCCGGATCCAATGACTCGCTCGCAGACCCCACCACCACCCCACCTAAGTCTCAACCTTGGGACTCTGGATACACCACTCTCTCCTGGACAGCCGATTGCAGACTCTTTTGCAGTTCCTCAATCTGTTGTGCGGCCCCTGGCAGAGGGAGTCCTTCATGCATCCCCGCTGGACGCCACTGCCCAGCCTACTCAAACTGTTGACTCCCTATTCACTCCTGCAGAACGCTCGCCCTCGGTGGAACCCGCCGACAAGCCTACTGAATCTGCAACTCTCGCTCACGAAGACATCCAATCCAAAGTAATTTCAGGAGACGCACCCCAACAAGCCTTACAACTCGAGCCTGCCGACCATGTGCAAACCACACCTACAGCCGAACAAACGATCCCCACCGGTGATCTCTCAAACAGTCCCACTACTGCTTCCCAACCATCTTCTACGTTTCAGGGGATGCTGATGACACGCAAGCCTTCGATCCCTATCCTGATGGCCGATCCTTATCCATATAGCCTTTCCACACCCGTGTCGTCGATGTATCCTGGCCATGTTGTTGAAGTCTCGGAAGAGGAAATTGGCTTCGACAATTCCTTGACATCAAACTCTACCCTCGAGAAGGAGATCGAAACAGCAAGGCTTGAGGCGAACATTCTCGATGACCTAGACAATCTTGATTTCCAGTATCCTCCTGAATCAGAAGCGCAGACCGCATTTCCAAACGACCTGCAGACCTTATCTGTTGTAGGAGGTTCAGATTCCACATTTACAGGAGTTGGCTCCATGGACGTATTTTCTGACCTCTTGAAGCAACATACTGGAGACCTCGCAGTTCCCTCTGTCCATGGTAAGGAACCCGAAGTTGGTGGCAATGGCAATGCGAAGTCAGCTGAGCTGGGTGATATACCAGCGGATGTAGTTGGAATCAATAATGTCGCTGTTGTTTCATCAGAGCTGGTTAAACAAGCTGACGATCGCAACCTACACCAACCCTCACAGTTAGTATCTTAATCCTCTTGGTTGCTTTTTACTTACCAACCAACCTTGCTAGTGAGCCTTCGCTGGGTGCCGAATCCTCTCAAAGAACATCCAAACGAAAGCGAGACCCCTCACCTAGTGCCCCTCCGGACACCTCGCCTGCGCGCGCCACAACTTCTCTTCAAAAGGGCAAGGGCAAAAAATCTGCCAAATCCGATCGAAAGTCAAGGGTTGAGTCAGAGTTGACTGCTTCTGGATCCATCGTCGAGGACACCATCCGAGTAAAACCCAGACCGCAAGGAAAACTCCTTGAATCGCTGCAACGGGAGAAGGTCTCAGATGGATCCCCTGCAAGTCAGTCAAGCTCTGGTACTAGCGTGGCGTATAGACTGTTACAACCAGGATCTCGGGCTTCGTCGATCGCCTCTTCAGCGCCCAGCGACAAATCCTTCAGCTCTCAGCCTTCACCAACCGTTAACAAACCAACCCTTCCACCCCCTGCGCCATTCGTACCTCCTACTTCCCTTTTCCACGCTCATGGTCAAAAACGCAAACTTATGGCCCAAATAACACAACAACTTCAACCGAGGCGGCCTAAGCCTTCACAAACCCCTTCTATCAAGCATGTTATTGAGCAACCTCCAGCCCCAGAAAGTCTCTCTCCAGTAATCGCTTCTCCACCCATTCCTCCACCCACCATTTCTCCTGTTATTCCTACTCCAGTTGTATCTGATGCACACACCGAAACACCCACTCAGATAGCGACTTCATCCCCTCCTCCAAGCTCCGACGTCGCACAAGCGTCCCAACCTCCTGCCCCAACCCCTGCCCCAACCCCTGCCCCAATTCCTAATCCTCCCGCACCCGCCATTCCTCCTAAAGCCGCTAAATCGCCTGCCAAAGCGGCTCCTGCTTCAACGCCGCTTGTTACACGCTCGCATTGTCGATATCGCAGGATCAGCTTGCCCAAGGAAGAAGGTGGACCTCGCGTCTGTTTCCTAGTTCCTGGATGTTCTCTGAACGACAGAGAACTCATGGACGAGGAGGAAATTGAAGATCACGGAGATGCCAGGAATGAAGATGCCTCAAGGATCGTTAGGGACATTGAAAATCTGAACTTCGATTCGGATCTGATTGGGGTTTTGAGGCAGCTCGTTGGTCTTGACATTCTACGGGAGCAAGAAGTGTTTTATTTGCCCCAACCAGGAGAAGAGGTCGTGCGAAAGATGCCTAATCCCCCACGAAAAGAAAGGTCCAGTAAGGCCAAGGCCTCCGCAGAATCGCCAGGTTTTGCTAGTTCCCCAGGTTACTCTGGCTCCATTCGTTCTCCTGCGTCCGTCAGGCCTCCAGTATCCGCCGCAGATTCAACATCCACTTCTCGATCGGTCCTGCGCAACCTCCTAGACCTTGAATCCGAAAGGGGGTCTATGGTTGGAGATAATAACTCGGAGCTTGACCCCAATGATTATGACGGAGAGCCTCGATCGAAGCGTGCGAGACCCTCTCCGCCCGATGGACAAGAGGCGATGGGTCCACCGAGAACGCAGTCCAAGGGCAAACGCAAAGCTAAAACGAAGGGTGGCAAGGGGGACGACGATATCTTCCAGCCCGGTGATAGTGAACTTGATCACAGCCCCGACAGCAAATCTGTTCGGAAGCCGCGCAAGTCGGCAACAAAGCGAGGCGTAAAAAGAACGAGGACAGAAGTTGTCGCTCCAGAGGAGGGCAATGAAAGACGTTACAACAAGAAGCTGAGGCTTCACTTTACCGCACCTGCCATCCTACCTGAGTCTCCAGTGAAACCCACCAATTGAGCCTCAATCCTTAGCGTCATTACAGTTTATTATTCTCTTTTCTCCCTCTCTCTTTTTTTTTTTTTTTGCACATACACATTGATAGAATACTACATGGCATTGAGATTATTTGCACGATTATTTGCAGAAAACAGTCGAAATCCAACGGCGAAAAAGATTATAAGTAAGTACGGAAATTGGAAAGTAACCAAGGAATTATTTCTTGGTGGCTCTTCTCTTTTTGGGCCTTTCATCTTCATCGACATCATCGACATCTTCCGCTTTTTTGGTACGCTTGGAAACAGCTTTACCTTTCTGTTTCTTGCTCTTTCCGTCGTCATCATCTTCTGGGTCACTCTCTTTCTGGGGCTTTGGTTTCCTGTCTGCAGCCTTCTTAGCTTTTGCTGGTACTTTTGGGGCCTCAGGCTCATCATCATCACCAGAAGCGAATGGATCATCCTCTGCCTTCTTCTTAAGCTTGGGCTTTGGCTTGCCCTTTGCGGGAGCAGGTGCAGATTCCGCCTGCTTTACAGCAGCAGCGGGCGCGGCTGCGGCATCTGTGGACGACCCCTTACCGGAGGCAAGCTCAGCGAAATATGCATCTTTTAATTCCTGGGGGAGAACTCAGGTATTGCATATTGGAGAAAATAAAAAACTAACCTTGGAATCTTTTTCTGGTAAAATTGCAGCATTTTTCCAGACCTGTATGGAGGAGTCAAGCGATGATCAAGAAGAAAAAAGAAAAAAAGTCTAACCGTGGATGGAATGCCACTTGGGTGCTTGCTGTCGATACCTAAACGCAAAATTAATTCAATTACTCCAATCAATTGGGTGACGATTCACCAAGGTATGTGTAGAGGTCTGATTTGACACCGCTGAGGTTGACCCCATGATTCCTCAGCAGAATTTTCATAACCTATTGGCCTTGTCGATCAACACGCGCGAAACGAAAATGAAAGTGACGACGATATTGACCTCAGTCACGGTAGATTTATCATACACGTCAGGCAAGTATACACAGATCAGATGCTGAGCATTAGGGACCTCGCTTTCGGATGCCGTTGCCACCTTTGCTAGAAATGCGGCGGTCGAGTGAAGTGGTCCTGAGGCAAGTGATGCTTTCGTTGTGGATCAGAACAAACGGGAAAATACTATTGCAAAAGGTAGACCAACTGGCAATGCTCGACCAAATCATATCCACCTTGTCGGCGGGTGCAAAAATGAGCCTATTATAACCGACAAGCGTGAGTCAATAATGATTTGAGAAGGAGAAAAAACGGCGACCATTTCCCGGAGACATAACCATGTTTTTTGGCGATTTCCTTCAGCTGCTCGGTTGCTTCTGCTTGAACCTGTCAATTTTGTCAGAGAAGCACAGCGAGACCAGACAGCCACAAACCTGCTCGCGAACTTCCTTCTTGCTTTTCGCGCCGGTTTTCTTATTGGACCTCAACGGGATAGACTCGTCGTTCTGTTTTAAAAAGCGTATGGTGAGACACCCAATCCAAAGATTGCAATATCTGAATGCCAACCTTGATGTTCTCGACCTTCTCTGTCACCTCTTTCACTGCATGATTTCAGTTACTAAAAAAATTCTTCTTCAAATCGAGGGCCTACACAGATTCTTTGCTTCCTTGATAGCGTCATCCATTCCAATGTCCTTTTTCGACGGTTTGGAGCCCTGAACCCAAATCCACTGGAAGGACGTGAGGGCCTTCCGTGGATCCTTAACAATCAAACATGCTTACAGGCTTGGTCCCGTCATTTTGAACCATGGATGGTTTGAACTGGTGAGGTTGTGAATATGTCAGTCAGTATGGGCGCTCCATTCGAGTTTCGGCAATGGTCACCTTTGCAAGAAAGTCCTGCAGAGGCAATTCGGATTCAGGGAGCCATGCATACTTGTAGGCCGTTGGGAGAACGTCTTCATCGCGCTTTGACATGTTTGTGAGGAGGAGTGGTTGCAGTGGGTTCAAACTCCAATGAGCGCGTCACGATTTTGACGTGATGTATTGGTTTGTTGACGCGTTTTCGGCGCTTCCTAATATGGAATCAGTTAAGATACTTCCGTGCATTATTATACTTGTGACATACGTGTATTCCCCAACTTGAAGGACTCCCAAGAATAAGTAAGACCCGCGCAAGACTTTCTTGAAACATAACCTAGGAGGCAGTCGGCTCACCCGCTCTACGTCCGTGCGCATTCAAAGACCCTCTTCAATGTAACGCAAAAAAAACATTCTTGACGATTTGCCGTGGTCGCACACTGCTCCGTAGTCATCAATTAAATACTTATGTATAAGCCATGAAACGATAAACATTTGACGGTCAAACGGAGATCCTAGAAGTGCCATAAAGCAAAGAAATAGAAAGAGAAATAGATTCGCAGATACCACCGAACCGGACCATAACACAGCATGATGTATATGTGGGTCTAAGTATCCATATGCACTGCTGTTGTTACTGGAATGCACCCTTACCATATGTGCCATCTGATTTCTTTTTCAAATTCGAAAGGATCCTGGGGTTTCGACCTATATGCACGATTAGGATTCTCGCGCAACCCTGAAGTTAAGCTCCGTAGTAGGTTCCGTCCGTGAAGATTTTCTAAGGATTAGAACGCATTGAACCACCCGACACCAAGTCCTGTTTTGCTTTTACGTGATAATGTAAACTTGAAGTAAACGATGACGTCGCATGGCGTAGATTGACAGGGCGATGAAGGGATAGGAATACAAATATCTGTTCCGAAATCATTCAACTTGTCAGCATTTCCGTGCATGATTAAAAGATTGAAGCATTCCAACTAACCTACTGATAAAATACAGAAATACAAGCGCAGTGCATGATAGAAAAGGTAAAAGACGAGAAGCCTGAACCAACGTTTCAGCTCGGGGCACCTTGGTCTGGCAAGCGCTCGATGGCGTATCGTTTTTTCACGATATACATCAGCGGCACGCCAGGTATCTGGCGAATGCGCCGCCTTAGTTCCCTATCGCAGGTCGCGACAATGTAACATTTATGTGCAGTCACTCGTTGTACCAGGCAATCATCAGCGTATGTACCAGTGTGCGAACACCGCAGACGCTCGAATCTTGGATCGCGTGCCACTCTGTTACAGGAGAGAAAAAAAAATATCAGAGGACTATTTTTGGTACAATTATGGCAACCAGCTACTCACCGCAGCGCGACACGATACCGATGTCCTAGTTTTTCCAGTTCAGCCATCACGCAGTCGGTGACACAAGGGATGCCTACAGATTATCGAGCAAATTATTTTGTGAACATGAATGATGAGACAGATGATGAAGTACGGAGGACACACATTTGGCATACAAACAATCCATCATGCCGCTGATCAATTCTAGTTTGTTCTGGAGGCTGAAGTTGATGAAGTTGGTATCGATTAGAACACGGTATGGAGGGACAAGAGCGGTGTTATGTGCCAAAAACAACGATGATGCGACTTGGGGGCTAGAAAAGATGTTAGGCTGTGTAACCCTGGGTTGATTACAATGAAGTCGCGTACACTCGACGAACAGCTTTCTCTTTCTCTTCTTCTTCTTTCTTCTTTTGTTTCAGCTGATTCTCCTTCCTGTAATCAGGCTCCCATGAGATGCCGATCCGAATATGAAAGATCAGTGGCCTTGAGCTCACAATCGAATGTCATTTGGGTTCAACATTCGTTTAACGGCCGCGAACTTTCTTGTTTTCTTTGCCCTAACCTGGACCCGATGAATCAGTTTAACTTTAACAGTGGTCTGGTACAGCTAATAAGTCAAACCATTTTCAAAGGGCCACCTGGATGCGCTTATAGTGAGAATATGAAGAGAAGGAGCAAAATTAGCACCGCCACACCGCCAATGAGAAAATATTGACGGCTGACATAACCAGGCTATAAGTGCCAAGGCATTGGTTGGTTAGCTCAACGTTGGCTACTGTGAGAGAGAGATGTTAAATCATTGACCCCAGGACTTGCAGTCAAGTTTCAACTTCGGACGCAGATCAAGTTCTTGGATTGTACTTTATTTAAATATTTTTATTACATGGGCTGCCATTCCTCTTTCTCCAGATACTGTTAAAAATGCTTCTGAACGAATATTCGGTGCGCCGAACAATTTAGCTTGAATCTTAGCTCAACGTCGAGTTAGTTATTCACGAAGTAAGATAAGATACATTTGGTGGAGCTTGTAAACTTGCCCCGAAAGAGATCAGCATTCCGTTTATCACGGAAGGTATGGGAAGCCCGTCTTGAGTCACTTTGATTTTCGATTTCCAGTGGAGACAGCCAGGGATATCCTGATCTGGTGGACCTACACCCTCTGTAGGGAATGAAACATGTGGTGAGGAATCCCGAAACTGAATCTCAGATTCCAAATTGGGAATCTCGGGATCTCTCCAGTCTATGTTCTATTCCGACATGCATCTCTCGTTCAAAACAGTATTTATACCTCAGACCAGTCCAATGACTCACTATACCGCCTCCCCAGGTTTAATACCCTTCATACCCAATGACCATTATCTCTGCGGAAACCAAAACCTCTCCCCGCAGGTCCTCGTCAGCCTCCGGCTATGTTCTCCGCGACGGCATTGTCAGACTTACTGGCAGGCCAGGGGAAGTTCGGACCATCCCTATTGCCAAGGGGTCCAAGTCGACGCCCAGGAAGCCAGTGCCCACCGCGCTTGTTGAAGAGTTCATTCAGTCATTCAAGGAGCTCGACTCTTATAAGTGAGTTCCAATACATCCCACCTCACTCAATTTACTGACGGTGGCAAAGGAACGGAAAGCCGGTAGTTGTCGATGGACAAAACCTTTCCATCGCGGCCGTGACAGCGGCGGCCAGGTATCACGCCTCTGTTGCCCTCGACGAGTCCCCAGCTTTGAGGGCAAAGATTGCCAAGAGCCGCAAAGTTATCGTCGACAAAGTGGATGCAGGCCTGAGCATATATGGCGTATCCACGGGATTCGGTGGGAGCGCAGACACACGCACCGACCAACCTATTCTTCTAGGCAACGCTCTCCTCCAACATCAACACAGCGGTGTGCTTCCCTCCTCCACCAAGCCTCTTGATGTCCTACCCCTCCAGGATCCCCTTAACGCGACAAGTATGCCGGAAGCTTGGGTCCGAGGAGCTATCCTTATTCGCATGAGCTCCCTAATCCGTGGTCATTCGGGTGTCCGGTGGGAACTTATCGAAAAGATGAACGAGCTCCTTCGCGCCAACATCACTCCCCTCGTCCCTCTACGTGGAACCATATCTGCTTCTGGAGGTATAAATTATTTCATTTCGCTGTATTTGCTCCTTCTAACGTGCGCCACCACTAGACCTCTCCCCTCTGTCTTATATTGCCGGTACCCTCATCGGCAACCCTTCAATAAGGGTTTTTGATGGCCCCGCGGCCTTTAATGGACGCAGAATTGTCTCTTCTGTGGAGGCGCTTGACGCTCATGGCATCGCACCTATTCCTCTGGCGTCCAAGGAACATCTTGGCATTTTGAACGGCACAGCGTTCTCTGCTTCGGTGGCGTCTTTAGCCTTGAATGAAGCCATTCACCTTACACTTTTATCCCAAGTATGCACCGCTATGGGTACGGAGGCTCTAGCAGGAACGCGTACTTCCTTTGACCCCTTCATCAATTCTGTGGCGCGTCCGCACCCGGGTCAGGTATGCACGTCCTCCCGCTCATCTTGCATCTAACTCTAACACACTCTAACTATTAGGTCGAGACCGCGAAGAACATCTGGAACTTGTTAGAAGGTAGCACGTTCGCAGTCACCCACGAAGAGGAGGTCACAATCGAACAAGACGATGGCGAGCTTCGCCAGGATCGTTACCCACTTCGGACCGCACCTCAGTTCATTGGTCCTCAAGTTGAAGATCTGCTCCAGTCTCTCAAGACCCTCACGGTTGAGTGCAATTCCAGTAAGCTGATTTTCTTTTCAATGACAAACAATTGTTTTATGACTCTCTCAGCGACTGACAATCCTCTTATTGACGGTGATACGGGTGTCGTTCACCACGGTGGTAACTTCCAGGCCATGGCTGTCACCAACGCCATGGAGAAGACTCGTCTGAGCCTTCACCATCTCGGCAAACTCCTCTTCGCACAATGTGCAGAGCTCATCAACCCTGCCATGAATCGGGGTCTCCCTCCTTCGCTCGCTGCTACGGATCCGTCTCTTAATTACCACGCGAAGGGTATCGACATCGCCTCTGCTGCTTACGTCGCTGAATTGGGATATCTCGCCAATCCCGTTTCGACGCACATACAATCGGCCGAGATGCACAACCAGGCCGTAAAGTGCGTATTACGACCGACAATATCCGCGTTCTGCTGCTGATCCATTCCATAGTTCATTGGCGCTGGTTTCTGCTCGCCATACGATCAGTTCTTTGGAAATTCTCTCCATCTTAATTTCTTCGTACTTGTATGTTATTTGTCAAGGTTTGCGCTGTGATTCTTTTCTTGCAACTTCGTTATCTGAATGCAACCATACAGCCTTGGATTTGAGAGCACTCCAGCACGAATTCCACCAAGGCCTCACAACGATCGTTTCGGAAGAGTTTTCCACTGCCTTTGGATCTGTTCTCCCTGAGGATGCTTCGAAGAGCGTCCGCGCAGATGTGTCGTCCATTATGCATGAAACCTTCGATACAACCAGCACCATGGATGCCAAGGAGCGGATGCAAAAAATTGCTGCATCGAGTACGACAACCCTTCTCGATTTTTTCACTGGACCATCCTTCTCCGATGCGTCGTTGATCGGCTCTGCACTCACCTCTATCCCAACGTTCCGTACGCGTGTTGCCGAGCGCCTTACCTCGCTTTTGGACGAACTCAGGAGCGCCTATCTATCTGGATCACGCGGAAAGGCACCTGCGAGCCGATACCTCAACAAGACTCGCCCAGTTTATGAGTTCGTCAGGGTGACTTTGGGTATCCGGATGCATGGATCTGAGAACTATCACCATTTCTCTAAGGGTCTTGGTGTGGAAGACGTCACCGTTGGTCAGAATATTTCGCTCATTCATGAGGTATGTTTCTCTCTTTTTCCTGCTTGAGATTCTCGCTCAATTTTATTTCTCCCATAGGCGATCCGTGACGGGAGACTCCAATCCACTATCGTTGACCTGTTCTCATCCATGGTATAACTACATTATTCTAGTATCCCCTCGCTTAACGCTGGACCATCATATAATAATTTATTGATATATCCCATATGCAAGAAAGCCATGTTGCACTGTATCGTGAACAATATATATTCTGCTACATCTTAGATATCTTTAGTGGTTCAAATGACGAGGAATCTATGACTACGAGATTAGATCATGACCAAATCGGCGACATCTGGACCCATTGGTGCAAAGATAATTATAACAAAGCACATTACTGTCGTTTAAATCTCGGGTTTGTTCCCTACAGTTCTGGCCAATTTTGCGCACGATGATCCTTCCGAAAAACGAGAAAATAATCATCGTTGGAGCCGGATGCTTTGGTGTGTCCACAGCATACCACTTACTCCAGCGAGGTTACACAGATATCACTATTATTGACCGATCGCCCACGCTACCCGCTCCAGATGCAGCCAGTAATGACCTTAATCGAAGTCAGTCACTCTATCGCTAGTCTTATATGTCGATTCGCTCGGGCCTGACACTAACCACCGACCGTTGAATCTACTAGTCGTTAGAAGCTCCTATTCTGATAGGTTTTACACCGAACTTGCACGAGAGGCCATTTCTTCTTGGAAGGACCATGCGAAATGGGGTGACACTTATCGTGAGTACGTGTCAAGATCCGATTACCCTCTCTGAGGTCCCAACCCCAACTGAGAATCCTCAAGATCCGGCGTTCTTGTTTTAGGGTCTTCAGAATCAGGGGAAACTTACGCCGACGAATCGTACAAGAATGATGTCGCATTGGGTGCTCTGGTCGAGCCGTTGAATGACAGTGACGCCATTCGCGCCGTATTTCCTGCTGGTACACCTACAGCGCCTTTTGCGGGGTGCGCTGGATATCTCAATCGCAGCGGTGGTTGGGCCGATGCAGGTCAAGGAATGACCCTGTTATTAAACGAGGTGAAGGCCCTCAACGGGAAGGTCCTTCCGGGGATGAATGTCATCAAGATTCTTCGAAAAGATGGGCAAACAATTGGAGTTCAATGTAGCGACGGCACAGTGCTCGATGCCGCTCTAGTCGTCCTTGCAGCTGGTTCCTGGACGCCATCTGCCTTTCCAGAGCTCGATTTAGGTCGAATTTGCCTTGCCACCGGGTAAGTTCCAATTCAAAAGGCGATCAAAAGGTATTTGACGCCGAGATACCAGGCAATGTGTCGCGATGGTCCAGCTGTCCCGAAAAGAAGCTGAGATATATAAGGATTGCCCTGTGGTCTTGGATTTCAGCTCTGGTTTCTATATTTTCCCTGTGAGTTCGACCTTGAAGAATGCTTCCAGAGTTCGCCTGTCTGATACGAACGGGCTACGGCCAGCCTAATGAAGCAGACATAGTAAAAATGGCCATTCATTCTGCTGGTTATACTTACTTCGACGAGGCTAATGGTCATAGAATGATATCCACCCCACGCACACTTACGTCTGACCCAGTCCGCGGGTTGTTCATCCCGAAATCAGTTGTCCGAGATCTTCGAATGCATTTGAAAAATGTGTATCCGGACCTTGCTGAGAAGCCTTTTAGTGGCACCAGGCTCTGTTGGTACGAAACCCTTTTCTGGGCCCATGAAATCCTAGAATCTCATCGTCTGCACAAGGTACAACGACTCGCCCGATGGTGATTGGGTAATCGGTCATTACCCAAAGGACGAATCCCTCATAATAGCCACTGCCGGCAGTGGCCATGCGTACAAGGTATTTTTTATCTGAGATCCATGTGGTTGGCCGAATCATAACCTGATATAAATATTGTCAGTTCCTTCCTGTCATAGGGCGCTTGGTAGCAGACCTTGTGGAAGAGAAGCTTGAATCTGAGTTGATTACAAAGTTTGCGGTGGAACGAAAGCCCATCATGCCAGATCCCTCGCGGACCGGCCAGGTGAAGAATTTAGATTTATACCAACTGTGTACTCCTGAAGACTTGATGATACCCAATGTTGTGAGTGGGCAGTCGCGTTGAAGAGAGGATCTTTTGCGGACAGTCATTAGAGAGAAGAAACTTTGTTAGGATTATAATAAATCTATGTTGAGGCCCCATAAAACTAGAACAAGACTCAAGAAGATGCATCAACCCAACCAAAAATGTTCAGTGACAAAATCGAGTCGTTAGGTCTTGCCTTCTGCAAATATAACATACACCGTTTTCGAATTCCAAATTAAATGAAAGCAGGACCCAATTGTTTCATGGGTTTTCCAAATCGTAGTTTTGTCGTTACGCCCGTTTGCCGACGAATTCTCGCCATGAGCGAACTTCCGATGGAATATGACCCTCGTTATAGCCGCGGAGGGCACCCTGAGGGATTTTCTTCGCCAAACTCTCTACGAAGAGCTGTGCAGTTTTAGCATTGTTCAACAGAGGCAGCCCAAAGTCGACAGCATTCCTATAGCAACATCAAGTCAAAACGAGAAAGGTGTAGAAAAAAAGAAGACAAACCTGCGAGCGACATAGTCCTCATCAACAAAGTCAACACCCCGAGACTTGGCTAAGTTGACAACGCATTGAATCTCATACTCGTCAAACACTTCGCGCAACTTCCGTTTATCGGTCTTTGGGAACATGATTCGCTTAGCCGTGACGTACGGAATTTCGTTGAGGAATTCCTCGACGACCGGAGATGAGCAGTAGAGCTTGAATCCGAGCGAGATCAGCTGCTTTGAGATAGAAACCATCTCAGGTTTGTCAATGTCACCACCGATGAGGACACCTGAGCCAGCGCGGGGAACTTTGAAGCCCGTTGTACTCAGCAAAGAGGCCCAGTATGCTTCGTGAATGTCCTTGCCGAAACTGGCGACCTCGCCGGTACTTGCCATCTCTGAAATAATTGATAAGAATTTTTTATACAAATATGGGGGGGCAGATAAGACTGACCGACACCAAGGAAGGGATCTGCTCCACCTAACCGCGTCCAAGAGAATTGAGCAACCTTGATTGAAGTGTAATCGCGAGGTTCCTGCATGATATCAACGGGTTCTGGTACATCCTGGCCAACAATGGCGCAAGTGGCAGTGTTAATGAAGTTGTGGGCAAGGACCTTAGAGACGAAGGGGAAAGACCGCGATGCCCGAAGATTACACTCAATAACTTTGAGGGCAGCCTCTTCTCCATCATTCTTGGGGGCCTCCCGGATAACCTGCATGTTGAATGGGCCGGAGATCTCAAAAGCAGCAGCGACCTTCTCGGCGATGGTTTTGAGGCGGGCCATGTCTGCCAAATCCAGGGTGTAAGGAGGGAGGACCAGAGTTGCATCACCAGAATGGACACCGGCATTTTCAACATGCTCAGATACGGCGTGGACAATCAAAGTGCCATTGTGGGCGACAGCATCGATGTCGATCTCCTGGGCGCCAGCAATGAACTTTGTGATAACGACGGGATGCAATGGCGAAACGTTAGCTGCGGCCGAAAGGTTGTATTCGAGAGCCGATTTCTCGTAGACCACGTTCATGGCGGCTCCCGAAAGGACATATGAAGGGCGGATCAGGACGGGATATCTATAGACAAGATTCATTGGATGGGTTTGGCAAGAAACAAATCTTCAACTCACGTCACTTTGTTGGCGAAAGCTTTGGCTGCCTCTAATGATGTCGCTTCTGTCCATTCGGGTTGATCAACACCAATCTTATCGAGGACGGAGGAGAATTTGTGGCGATCCTCAGCAGTATCAATTTGCTCGGGATCTGTGCCGAGAACGTTAACTCCGTTGTGCTTGAGGCGCAGCGCAATATTTTGGGGTAATTGACCTGGTTCATATTAATCACGATTGGAGCACGTGAAAGTGAAATGGCATGAACTTACCGCCGACACTAACGATAACACCCTGCGCTTGTTCGAGTTCGTAGATATCCATGACACGTTCATATCCAAGTTCTTCGAAATACAACCGGTCGGCCTCGTCAAAATCAGTTGATACGGTTTCGGGGTTGTAATTGATCATGATGGTCCTCTTGCCCATATCCCGGAGTTTACGAGCACATGTAACGGCACACCAATCGAACTCGACGCTACTGCCGATACGGTAGACACCGCTTCCAAGGACCATCGTTCCATGTTCATTAAAGTCAACATCGTGCTCTGAGGCATTGTAGGTCGTGTACAGGTAGTTGGTGTGCGCGGGGTATTCGGCGGCGAGGGTATCGATACGCTTGACAAAAGGTGTGATTCCAAGTGATTTTCGGTGGGCGCGAACAACATCCTCAGTTGTTTTGATGATGTCAGCGATTTGACTGTCAGCAAAACCCATGCACTTGGCTCGCTTCATGAGTTCATGGTCGACGGACTCGATGGATCCGGCAGCCTTGATAGCGTGGTGGGTCTGGACGATGTTGTCAATCTTGTACAAGTACCACTAAAAATAAGAGAGGAGCGTTAGCACTAGGCTCGGCGGAACGCTAGAGATCTGGGCACCTTGTCAATCTTGGTCAGATCATGGAGGTGGTCGACAGTGTATCCCTTCTTGAACATGGCGTAGGCAATGGCAAATAACCTCATGTCAGTGGGTCGTGTGAGTGCCTTGTCAAGATCGGCTGGTTCGATAACCACTTCAAATCCTTTCCAACGAGGGTCAACTTGACGGATAGCTTTCTGCAAACTTTCCTCGAATGTTCGTCCAATAGCCATGACTTCACCAACAGATTTCATAGAAGAACCGACCTCCCTGTCTACCTGAGAGGAGAACTTGGCCAGATCCCATTTAGGAATCTTCGTTACGATGTAGTCGAGAGAAGGTTCAAAGCAAGCAGTGGTTGTCTTCGTCACGGCATTGGGAAGTTCTGGAAGCGTGTGTCCTAAGGCGATTTTCGCAGCGGTATATGCGAGGGGGTATCCGGTAGCCTTGGAAGCCAGAGCACTGAAAGAAATTGGAGCGTCTATTTTTATGTACGGCAATAACAACAGACCTTGAGCGACTCAGACTGTTAAAAAAAATGAGAACAAGCAACAACGTCAAATTTTGGCAGGAGCTTACCGAGCGTTCACTTCAATGACACAGTATTCTTTGGACTTCGGGTTAAGAGCATATTGGATGTTACATTCACCAACGACGCCAAGATGTCGGATAACCTTGAGTGCAGCGCTGCGAAGCATATGATACTCATCATCGGGCAGCGTCTGCGACGGTGCGACGACAATGGAATCACCGGTATGTGTGCCGAGTGGATCAAAATTCTCCATATTGCAGCAAATGATAGTATTCTATAATGGTGATATGTCAGAAAATAATATGGGGCATCATAACAGATGAACATACATCTGCACCATCTCTGACAACTTCGTATTCCAATTCTTTCCAACCTTTCATGCTGCGTTCGATCAGGACTTGCGGACTCAAACTAAGACTTCGTGCAGACAAATCTCGAAGTTCATCGGGGTTGTTTGCGAAGCCAGATCCAAGTCCTCCGAGAGTAAATGCGGAACGCAAAATGACAGGATATCCAATGACTGAGGCAGCCTCGAGGGCAGCGTTAACCGAAGATACAGCAGTAGATTGAGCAACGGGAATATCAATTTCTGCGGTTCCAAACATCAGCTATGATATTATCGCGTAAGGTGGTGGATGGCTTTTACCTTTTAAAGCCTGGACGAAAAGATCACGATCCTCCGAAACTTCCAATGTCCGTATAGGTGTACCTAGAACCTTGACGCCCAAACGTTCAAGAACGCCCATGCGGTCCAGTTCGATACCGACGTTGAGAGCACTTTGACCACCAAAAGTGAGGAGGATACCATCGGGTCTCTCTTTTTCCAAGACGTATGCGACATATTCTGCGGTGATAGGTAGGAAGTAGACTTCAGAAGCCAATTCGTGAGAAGTTTGCCATGTCGCAATATTTGGGTTGATGAGAACAGCTTCGACCCCTTCCTCACTGAGGGCCTTGAGCGCTTGAGAGCCTGAGTAGTCGAATTCACCAGCCTGACCGATGCTGAGGCCACCACTACCGACGACGACAACCCGTTGTACGTTGGGGCGAGGTAATTTTGGAAGGACCTTGGCGGATATTTTTCTGGCAAGTTCTGAAGGGGAGTTTAGAACATGTTCACCCTCCTTGGGCGCGTAAGAGCCGACTGCCGGGGCCGCGACGGCGCGAAGAGGTTTCGTCTGTGAGAGGGCGAAGGCGGGAGCCCGGGTTGTGGTAAAAGAACGGACGCATAGGCTCCTGGTCCCAAAAGACCGGAGGCGGAGCAGACTCATCGCAGAGTTGGAGCAAGGAGCGCAAGACCAACTTGCGAAAGTTTTTTAAATCCTTCGCCCATTTTCCACTTTGACTCCGTCAGTCACGTGCACAGGCACATTGCCTAATTTTTACGATAAGTAAATGATCATGGGTTGTATCTCGAAGGCTTCCTACTTCCTTTCTCCCATGTTCTGTCCTATTTGGCCTCGCATCTTCTTCTGAATTTGACCGAGAAGGCGCCCATCGTGACCTTTTTTCTGTGGACACTGGAACTGTGGTCTCAGTAACCCCCAAGCTTAGACTACAAGACTACTTAGGACCATCGGTTTCTGCAGGTGGAGATCATTTCGCACTGCGAGGAAATTGATAATACTTCACCTGTCTGGCTACATGCTCTACAGCAGCTTGTGAACTCTTCATCAACATCCATCCAACCTCGACGCCATGAATGGAAAGGAATCAGATCTACCTGGCTGGTCATGACTGGTTGGATTGACGATGCCATCGTGGCAAAACACTCTTCTTGTCGTCGTTATGGTACAGGCAGCATCCGTCGTCCCGGTCGAGGTGCGTTATACCACGCGGAATTGGGCAGGCTATCGCCTCGACTGAACAGTTTCACCCATCCACTTCAGGAAATTCTCTATAGGACCGAGAGATTACGCCGGACCTGAACCGGGCGGAGACTGCATGCCTGACATGCCTGACATGCCTAATCACAAGAGTTATTTATCGTCGTGGGGGTCAAGGATCCGTCAGACTGACGTTCCACCCTGCCTTTGCCTTCAGAATGCTCTCTCCACCATCGGTCGACGATGCGGAGAAGGGAGTTGTGGATCAGGAGAGAACATATCCTGGACCGGTCGCACTCCGGTTCGTGCATCCAGCCCCATCACACAACACGATGCAACCGTTATATTCGCCGCCCGCCCCTCACATTGGAGTCAAGCTGAAGAAGCCCCGGCCAATGCCTAGGGCGACAGCGGCAGAACCTCTAGAAATTGCACTCCAGATCAAGCGCTTGGTGCCATCCCACAACGCGACGCAAGCGTTATCTTCTATGCCCACCCCACAGCTCACGGTTAAGTTGAAGAAGCCCCGGCCAGTGCACAGGGTGACATTGAAAGAAGTCTCCAAGCATCTACCTCCACCAAGAAAGCAGATGCAGAAGAGGGCCAGTCGGTGGATACGATTTCAATTGTGGTTCAATACATATCGGTTAGTACAATCTGAAAATAATTCTGGATTTCGCTGACGCTTAGGTACCCAGTAAATTCTTCTTGTTCGTTATGGCTCTTAATTTAGTGGGCATCGCCCTGGCTATCTTTAATATCTGGACATACCCCCGAAGATACACTGGTGCATTCGTTCTGGGTAATCTTTTGGTTGCTATTCTTATGCGGAACGAATTATTTGGCCGATTTTTATATCTCCTTGTGAACACCCTTTTCGCCAAGGTAAACATGCATGTCATATCTTCCTCTCATTCTTATTTACCCCAGCATAGTGGACTCCTCTCTCGTTTCGATTGGGATGTACTTCGGTTCTCCAGCACCTTGGCGGTATACATTCAGGATGCGCGACATCTGGATTCCTTTGGTTGATATTCAGAGTTGCTACTCTTCTCATCCATAACAGAAATAATTATGACGTGTTGCTGGTTACGGGTGTTTTAACTAATGTAATTATTGGTATCACTATCGCGTCAGCCTTCCCATGGGTTCGAAATAATCACCACAAGTCAGCCGTCCTTTCTTTTTGATGTTTAATTAACCTGACATTCCAATTTTAGCGTCTTTGAACGGCACCATCGGTTTATGGGATGGTAAGATATGGAACCATTTTTTCCTTGATTTTAATCTAATGTACTCACCTCCCAGGTTGGGTCTGCTTTCAAGTGCGTTTTTTTCCTTGATAGCATTAGGAAGTTCGATTAAATATGTGTTAGCCTGGGCATTTGTTGTTCTCGGTGACAACTATGATTTGGAAACCCGGACATGGAACCCAAATAGCCTACACATCCTCAAACAACAGGATTTTTGGTTTGCTTCTGGGATGACCATATTGTAAGGCGTCCGATGCGCTCGATGTTCTTCATATTGACTCATCTCGCTTTAACTTGAAGTGTTGTAATTCCCTGGTTTACGATCCGCGAGGTCAAAGTCGATATTGAGATTGTGAGTTCTTTTCCTCTCGTCTGTATAGGGCAAGTGACCTTACTTATACAGCGCAGCCATCACCGAAAGTGGCTATTATTCGATTTGAACGTGGCATGCAACAAGGTCTGCTGGCGAGAATTAGCCGAGGTCCCATCATGGAGTACCATGCCTTTGGAATTGTATCGTATGTTATCGGAACACTTGGAACCAGAATCAGCGTTTACTGACGCAGTACTTCAGCGAAGGAGTCCATGCCAAAGAACACTATCTTATCTGCGGAGTCCAGGGCGACTTTACTCGATCACTGGTTGACAACCCTCCCACCCACCTTTGGACACGGCAGTTAAAGGTACTTCATATTTTCGATGCAGCTATACGTAGGGGGTTAATTTAGTGATTTTACAAGTTCGCTGGAGTGTCTAATAGTTCCACCCTGTATAAGCGCGGAATCCGGGTTTGTACTGGAACGGGTCTTGGTGCCGCTCTCTCGACATGTTTACAGGTATGATCGTTTCAAAAGATGTCGACCGTCTATGCTAAATCCGTAATTTAAAACCCTTTTTTTTTCGCAGAGTCCTGATTGGTGAGTTACGCCTCTATCTCGCAAAATCCAGTCTTAACGCGTGCTTTCCTGTAAACCAGGTATCTAATTTGGATTGGTTCGGACCAAGAAAAGACCTTTGGGCCAACGATATCAGGTCTCATCAAAAGGAACTTGGGACCAGAGCGAGTCACTTTGTGGGACTCCAGAGCGAGAGGTTTGTATTTTCCCTTGCATGCAAGCCTATACAATAGTTTACCTGTTAACGTAGGCGGGCGACCAGACGCGATGAAGCTGATCAAAGAGGCATATTATTCATGGGGTGCCGAGGTCGTTTTCATCACATCCAACTTCCAAGGGAATCGGGAAATGATGGAGGGCTGTAAGGAGGCTGCGATTCCAGCATTCGTGAGTTGCACAGCAGCAATGCACTTTCGACGTTTTCTGATTCTGGTTCTCGTCCAGGGCACGCTGTGGGATTTTTAATTTATAGCATCAGCACGAGCTTCACAACCGCAGATATGTATTCATATTATTCATGAACAGGAAACATGATTTTTATTCAAAAATTGGTTTCCCTGCGCGGCAGCTTCCAAGTGGAGCGAACTTGACGGGCATTTTTCAATGAACACCACGCTAGCTTGTTTCAGAGTCTGAAAGCGTTTGTGTATGGCTTGGCGAAGGAGCCGGAGAACGGAAAACATTTTGTCGGTACCATTGGAGTTCTAAGAAAGTTTGACTATATAAGAGCACGAGGCTGGGTGTGCATTAGCCTACTCACCTTTGATTGAGTTATGGATATCGTCCAGGGCACTGGGAAACAATCAATGACATGGATCCTGATATACGGTCATTCAGACGCACCGGTGATTGCTTTCATTTGTCTTGGGAGGAATGCCTTGCTGAGCAAACCAGCGACGAGATACTTCCTAGTGGAATATTTGAATATCAGTAGAACCAATGGAGGAAGAAAATTCCATACCTTGATCGAGGAAACATCTATGAGGATTAATTGACATTGACTAGTATTCAAGGAAGCATTTGAATCGACCCACCAACAATACTACAAGGCAATTGAGTTTTCATACAAGTTACTTATACGGAGCAAAAGACTTACCGATAATGAAGATGGTTCACAATGTCAGGCATTTCTGCAGCGAGAAACATTCTATCGGCATGAACAGAGCTTCCAGCCAAAACGCCAACCCTGGATTCTGGAACCCATTTCTTGATATAATCCAGCACCGTTTTTGACACAAATTCCAAGGTATAAGGGGATTCAAGGCATGCTTTGGTCAATCCTGACTGATTGAAACATTTTTAGGAAAGAAATTAAGTTGCTGGGGAGGGGAATCGCGAAGCGTTACGCACCTTTCCATGTTGATTTGTGCACCAATCATCCATGCTATTCCATCTCACAGTATTAGTGTATTATTCGTCCCGTATTGAATTCGAGGGCTAACCCATCCAGATATTTCTTGTCCGTTTTGATAATATATTCAATACCAGTATCTACGAGGTCGAGATTGCCGTTGGTTATTAGCACCTAGCTTTCAAGTAAAAATCAGGAACGGGAACGAATATAACGAATCGCACCGCAATTTCTAATATCTTGTCTTTCTGTGGGTCAAGGCCAGTCATTTCGCAGTCAATCCACACCAAAGGCCCGTCATTGAAATTCATAGGTTTCGCGGTCATCCTGACGACCCTATGTCGTAACCTATGGACCGTTACAGACGAGACGTGCCGCAAGTTAATTTGTGGTCCTCTGGATAACCTTAGCGTTCCGAAAGCATAGGCCAGCATAAGCTAGCGAAGAAGGAGGGAGGACAAGGAAGCAACGACAAATAAACGATGGTTAGGGTCGGCGGGATTTCCGATCCGGACCTTTCATCCATCCCACTTCCAGCAGGTGTATTTTAAAAAAGATGTCCGAATGGACAGAACTTGTTTACAAGCTATCTGACATCCTGCAGGAGCCACTGTATGTCCCAAAATATCTGGAATGCGACCACGATTATCGATCGATTGGGTGTTATTCCCTAGAACATCGATCGAAATTTTGCCAGGAGGACTCAAAGAATGGGAATCAACTGAGGTCCCATCCGGTACTCCCAGTCCATCCCAGGACTTCCCATTTCTTCTCGTAGAAGGAAATCTCGGGATACCGAAGAAAATCCTCTGTGCTCTCTACCTTGCAGCAACCAGCATCCCTTGGCGTCGTTCCTCGAATATAAGTGAAATATTTGCGACAACGAGCTGTATCCTCCTCCTTAACCCTGCACACCAGACTGCCCTCAACTCCCGAAAGCAGCTGATACGCGACGGTCACCTTAATCCGGAGAAGGAACTCATTTTCACAGAGCTCTTATTGCGTGGTTCGAAAGAATGCGCAAAGCAATCTATCATTTGGGACCACCGGCGCTGGTGTTTCAAGGAGCTATACGGCATAATGGGTCCAAAACCATCCACGGTTCCACCATGTGCAGAACATTGGTCAACCGCAGAGGAAATGCAAACCTTTCCGAAGATCCCTCCTGCAATCATTCAGCACGAGCTGAACATTATTCAACACACCTGCCAAACCTATCCACGCAACTACCACGCATGGGCACACTGGCATTTCATCATCGATGCCTGCCTTGCTTCGGTCTATTTCCATTCATCGACAGCTGACTCGGACGAGCCTGAGCCTTTGGCAGGAAGCTGGCCGGATTTCCTCGACGTTATCATTGCGGAATGCACACGCCTGCGTGGCTGGGTGGAACACAATGTTTCCGACTATTCTGCCATGCACCAACTCTGCCAAATTCAGAACCTCATCGAGCAACTTCTTCATTCTGGTGTACTCGTACCAGACTCTGCCAAGAATTTAACGTCGTTGGCCCTTGTGGATCAATCTATATCCCTTGTGACTACCTTCCCATCCCATGAGTCGCTTTGGATGTATTTGAGAATCTCCCTTGCGATTATTCCGGCTGCGAGTCGAACAGCTACCTTGGAACAAATTAAGGAAAATGATGCCTTTATAACTAGCCCCATCGTTCGATGGCCTGTAAATTGGTTTGCGAAAGTATAATGGGTAAAGCGGGACAACGATGACAATATATCGTCTCTCATTTCGAACGGCTCTCATTTCGGGCACTCGGATTTGAATTCGTAAATTGGAATTGAGGTAAGGAGCGTGATGTTATGTAAATAAACGAGTGTGGATGTAACTGAACAGTCGGCCGGTATGTGGGATAGTCTGTGCAACGATGGAAGAAATTGGGTTTGGAATTTATGAATGGCGACGGAGTTGAAAGGGATGAAAAAAGAAATAGTCTAAAAAAGCTGGAAGAAAGGGGGGTATAGAGAGCAGAAAGCCTCTTGAATATAAATTGTGAAAGAAAGGCGGACACTGGAAGAAATTGAAAGGATAGAAAAAATGGGGGTATAAAGAGGAGAAAGCCTCTTGAATATAAAAGGTGAAAGACGGACAGGGAAGAAGTTGAAAGGTGATGAAAGGAACGGGGGGTATAGAGAGGAGAAAGCCTCTTGAATATAAAGTATGAGAAGACGGACACGGGAGAAGTCGAAAGACGATGAAGGAAAAGAGGGGTATAGAGAGGAGAAAGCCTCTTGAATATAAAATGTAAAAAGGCGGACGGGGGAAAGAAGTTGAAAATAAAGAATGAAAAGGGGGGTATCGAGAGGAGAAAGCCTCTTGTAAATAAAATAAAATGGCGGAAAGAAAGAAAGAAAAGGGGATATAGAGAGGAGAAAGCCTCTTGAAGATAAAATAAAATGTTGAAATTTTCACAAATGGGACAAAAACGGAAGAAAAGGAATAGGAGGAATCGGAGAGGAGAATATGGGAATAGGATGCGGAAAGGTGACGGCCGAGAATGAAAGAGTGTGGGGATAGTGGTGTATGTGGACAGGAAACGCGTGGACAGGAAAGAGAGAATTGGGGGTGTCGGCGGCGTCCGATAAAATAAAGGAGGGTCGGCGTAGGTTGTGGTGGAGAGGCGAACCGCGCTGAAAGGGAAAAGGGCCGGAAAAGGCATCGAAGAAAAGGGATCGTGAGAGGCATGTCGAATCTTGAGAAAGAAAGGGATCGCGGCAAAAACGCCGTCGGTGATCATGGATTTGGCTCACGACGAGAGAAATGTTGGACAGAACGGGGACGAGGAGAGTTGTGAGGGGAAATAGGATAAGGAAAGGAGCGGTGGCGAGATTGGTAGACATAGCCATAGCTCTCGACGATGTCGGCGAAGGACTGTGAAGTCGAGACGAGAGACGTGGCGACAAAGGAGACCGGAAAAATAAGTTGGACCGAGATTTAGAAAGGTGGGTAACCGAGCAGAACCGAGACTCAGAAGTGTGGGTATTGAGAATGATGCTTTGAAGCTCTGAAAGACTTGATGGAACATCGGCGTCAACCGCAGCTGCAAGGTAGCGTGCACGGCGACGAGGCCAGTGTAAGAAGAGGAGAAACTGGCGAGATAAAAAATAGAGGGGAAAAGATATGAGCGGCGCCTTGGGAGAAAGGCGACCTCAACCGCGAGCGGAAGGTGACATCGGCCATAGTTGTAGCACTTGGATGTGCGGCGACGAGGTCAGGGCACTAGGGCCATCGCCCAAAGCAGGTGGTTATATCATCGTCGCTAGTTGTGCGTGGCGAGACGATGGGATATGAGGCAAATGTATTTCTGATTTTTTCGGGGGGCCGGCATGGTATTCTTGAGATCGTGCTTGGGTTTTATTGTATTTATCGACACCGCCTAGGAATAATGTCAGCGATATTCGCGTAAAATAGAAGAAGTGAGGTGCATACCCATAGGGATTCTCGGGTGGGACTGGACGACGACCATGAAGGTCGGTTTACGTCCAGCTCTTCGCAGCGTCCTTGATTTTTTTTTTCATTGACCATGGCGGAGGCAAGGGCCCTTGCCCAATCGCGCATGCTGAAGAATATATATGAGAAATCTGACCCACGCCTCGGGAGAGAAGAACATACCGTTGATAGGGTATGAGGAATAACATCGCCCATACTATTTTTGCTCAGGGAACGTGGAAGCAGCGTATGGAGGTGGAAGGGGGTGACCTGGGGTATTTAATTTGATCTTCATCCGGTAAAGGACGCCAAGTGGTCATGGCAGGAAGAGGTCGCCGCATAAAGTGACCTAGAAGAATAAGTAAGTAAGTAAAGAAAGAAAGGGCGAGGAGAAAACACGTACGGTGAACTCGCCATAGACTCTTGCCTTGATAAAAGATATTGGTGGGTTGTTGCACAAGCATTCTCGTTGAGGTTGGGGGTGGGTAGAATAGCGAGACGAAGGCCGACCCAGCGTCCATCGCGAGAGCAAAGGAGACAACAGAGGCCAGAGAAATGAGACGATCCACTTGGTGGGGAAGGAACAACCAAGGAATGGGGATCGTTTGATGTTTCCCGCCCTTTATAAACTCTGGAGAAGGTGGCTGGCCGTCTCCTCGGCATATCGTCACAAGGAAATGCGGCTGACCTCGATCGTAACACGATCATCCTCAGGCTCATTCGTAATCCCGCCCTGAGAAGCAGAGCACCGCGGTTGGTGGTTCATGATAAAATAGATTTCCAAGACTGGCGGGAACACCGAACGGCTGGAAAGGCTTGGCTGGGCGGTGGAGAACTGAAGATTCGTGATTCGTGAAGAACAACATCTAATCTTAAATCAATCACGTGATTATTGACGTGGATCTCGCGTGTCGTGCGCTTTAATTCACTCCGCCCAACGAGCGCGATGCGGCGACAATGACTTCTCTTTGACCTCCCAATTCAACACAAAATGAAATCCGGAAACAAACTCAGCTCCCGGAAGGCCACCTGGCTAGCTTTCGGCCTCATTGCACTTTCGACTTCCATCTCCTCGGCACAAGATACACCTACTCCGGATTCATACCTACAAACTCCCTATGTACGGTGTCTCGCACGACTTATGAATCCAAGATAACTCACCAGCGTTTTCTCCGTTGCAGGCCGTCGGAGATGAAACAACTTCTGCGCTGCAACCGACACCATCAGACAATACCGCGATTATAACCCAGCAGCCACCTGTCAGTACACGTCGTCGTTTCCTGTCCGTTTAAACCTTTTGAAATTGCTTCATAGGTATCAATAGCCGCACAGCATGAATTGGATCAAGCTGCTGAAGGTTCGCACAATAATTCTTGTCATGGTTCTTTCACCGATATTCTCATGCAGCTGCCCGCGCGTACAAGCAAGCAATGTCAACTCTAACAACCCTCAAAGCTCATCCACCACAACATACATTTGATCCTGCCCTCGCAGGAGGATTTGGACACTCAAAGTCAATATTTTCTTCCTTTCTTCCCAATCTACATGGCCAAGGCCCTATCGGCAGCGTCGTTCGCATCCTTCTTAAACTCCATACCTCTTTTACTCGGGTTTCCAGCGTTTTTAATCAAGAGTCTCTCGGATTGGGACCGAAGAAAAAGGACGAGGAACTGAGGGGGAAAGCGATAAAAGTTGTCGATCTTTTGCAACATTCAGCGGAATTGGGCAACTTGGATGCATTATTTACTTTGGCACAGGTGTCTCTGGTGCGCCCAATGGCCTTATCTTGCGTTGAATTTCCTCACCCTTTCCTACTGCAGTTTCCTCCAACAACACACTTTACCATCGACCCAGAATTGGCATACCATTCCCTGTCAACGCACGCGTCACGGACTGGAAATGCAACATCGCAATCTTACTTGTCCTTTTTCCACGCCACGGGATACAAAGGAGTCACATCAGTGGATCAAGGCAAGGCCCAACTGTATTCAACATTTGCTGCAAATGGCGGCGATAAAGGTGCTCAAATGGCGCTGGCCTACCGTTACTGGACCGGTATTGGTACTTCAGAAAGCTGCGAACGTGCATTGGCTTGGTACGGGAGTGCAGCTGAACAGGGTATGTCTCCCGATGATTTTATTGCCTGCTCGAGATATTTACTCATGTTCATGCAAGCTATGAACAAATTTATTTCTGGACCCCCCGGCGGCCGTACTTTGCCTCAGACAGCTACACGTCTGTCAGACTTGGCAGGCGGCATTTACGGTCCAGGAGCTAGCGTCGCTTCTACAGGTTTGAATACCCATAGACCTGCTATCAAAGCAGGTGTTGCTAGGGCTGCAGGAGAGACGTGGGAGGATGTCCTGGAATATTACCTCGTTCGTCATCTATTTTCTGTTCCCGACCCCAAACTCATACTCGACCAACAGTTCAATGCGGAGCGCGGCGAAATTGATTTCGCCTATCGCCTCGGAAAAATATTCTACCAAGGTAGTATATACGCATCCCCCGGTGGTATCGCCTCTGGAAGCGAAGGTGTTGGTGCAATCCCACGCAACTTCAAATCAGCCCGCCGGTACTTCCTATTAATTGCGCGACAAGTCTGGCCACACGACCCACCCAATTCTCTCCAAAGCAAAGATGAACATAAACCCACGGGACATGCGGCGCTTGCAGCCGCATACCTTGGTCGTATGTATCTGCGGGGAGAGGGCGTGAAGACCGATTATGCGATGGCGAAGGCGTGGTTTGAGCGAGGAGCCGAGCTTGGAGATAGAGAGTGTCATAACGGGTTGGGCATAATCTATAGAGATGGGCTTGGAACCAAGGTCGACAACAAGCTCTCCTTCGCTCACTTCACGGCTGCCGCCGGACAAGAATTAGCAGAGGCCCAGGTCAATATTGGGAAATACCACTACTGTAAGTGCTTCTGACCACGTTTCTTTCAATAGATTATTGAATACGATTATCACAGACCGTGGCGAAATGGCTCTGGCAACCACTTATTTCGAAACCGCCGTCCGCAATGGCTCTCCATTTGAGGCGTATTACTACCTAGCAGAAATCCATTCTGCATCGGCGTCGACTTCAGGAATGCCAGCTCACGTTGCGTCGAGCTCGTGCGCCATGGCAGTGTCTTTCTACAAACTCGTGGCTGAGCGCGGTGTCTGGGAGGAAGATCTCTTGCGTGACGCTGAGATCGCCTGGATGGCTGGAACCGATGCTGGCAAGGATATTGCCATGCTTAAATGGTGGGTAGCCGCCGAGCGAGGCTATGAAATCGCGCAAAATAACTTGGCTTATGTTTTGGATCAAGGTTCGTAGATACCGAACTGTCCTAATTTATGGCTTCTAAATCTGACTAATCCTGTCTCTAGATAAAAGTGTCCTGCGCCTAACGAGGTTTTCTCCAATAACTCCCTCCATGGATTCCGCCAGTCTGGCCCTCACCCAGTGGATTCGTGCTGCCGCACAGCGCAATATCGACGCCCTGGTAAAAGTTGGAGACTACTATTATCACGGTCTTGGGGTTCCAGATGAAGTAGAACAAACACGTCTCGAGAAAGCAGCGAGATATTATCAAGCTGCTTCAGATACTCAAATGAGCGCTTTGGCTATGTGGAATCTTGGATGGATGTATGAAAATGGAATCGGAGTCCCTCAAGTGGGTTTTCTATTTCTCTATATTTTCTGCGGCATTCAAGGAATTCTGTCATATAGGATTTCCATCTCGCCAAGCGACACTACGATCTGGCCTTGGAGACCAACTCAGAGGCTTACCTGCCAGTGATTCTGTCCCTGGCTAAATTATATGCACGCAGTTTCTGGCATACGATAATGGGCGGATCTGGAGGTCTGAATATCTGGGGTCCCGACGAGGAAGAGATAGGTAAGCACATCGGATAGGTATTGTACCCACATATTAACGATGTGTTTCAGTGAAACCACCTCCGGGAAGACAAATAGACGAGGCCAAGGCAAAGGAAAGTATCGAAGAGGCATCCCATTCCGATGACCGAGCCTTCCGGGACGAGGAAGATGGACCTTGGTATTTTGGGAAGGCAAAGGAGGAATTTAACCGACGACGGAACGGAGATGCAAATAGAGGACGAGGGGAAGAGGAAGATCCTATACAAGTTTGGATTCCATTGATTCATTAGTTTCCAGGTTGCAACTGACGTGTAACGTTTACCAGTGGGCACGCGATCGCCGTGACGCCGAGCGAGAGCGAGAAAGCGACTTTGGGCCGGAGGATTACTTTGACGGGACATTGCGCAACCGCGATGACATCGAGATCGATGAGTTTGGGGAGACGATGATCCTGGTGCTATTGTGCCTCCTTATCTCGCTCTTGCTCTACATACGGACACGCATCGTTGAGCGAATGCGGAGGGATCAACGTCAGCAAGGCCAAGGAGGTGATCAACCACCGGCGGCGAATGGTAACGGCGGCTTGTTCCCTCCGCCCGGTGACCCCGCGCGCAATGAGTGGGCTATTCTCCGGTAAAGACATACATACACCTGAATAAAGCAGAATATACACCAAATATACACCGCAGTATGTAAACGGAGGAAGCGAGCAGAGCGGAAAATCCGTGTTTGGGTATGTTTGGTAACGACCTGGGTCCGGATACTTGAACCGAAATCGTTGAACATCTTTAAGACATTAATTCACTTCAAAGGAACAGAAAGTCTGGATTATTATCCACCCCACGCATCAGCTATCTTTAAATTATTCCCCACATATACCGGATATTCATGGCCTTCGATTTTGCATCTTTGGAACCTCACATTCATCAAATTCTCTCCGCTCCCGGGACGGATTTGTCGACTATTAGTGCAAAGCGCGTCAGGCGTCAACTACTCGAGCTCGACCCATCCTTAACCCCCGAGTTTATGAAAGAGAACAGGGAGGATGTTGATGCGGTCATTGCTTCTGTGTTCGAGCAAGTGAGCGGGGGTCAGGGCGGAGACACACTCAGCGACGGTGTGGAACCTGCCGCGGAGATGGACTCCAGGCCACGGAAGCGGAAGCAAGAAGACGACGTGGACGCTGCTGATGACGACGAGGGCGGTGTCACAGAGGGGAGCTCTCCCCCAGCAAAGAAATTAAAAAAGGCATCTAAAAGTGGACGAGAGCTCAGTGATGCCGAGTTGGCTCGGAAACTCTCCAGTGAAATCAATAGTCGTTCAACGAGAACTGGTGCTAAAGCCCGCGGAGGCACAGCATCTGGAAGAAAGGGTTTTCGAGCAAAGAAAAGTGCCGCGACAGTGGACTCTGACGAGGATAGCGATGCCGGCACCGCCAAAAAGACTCGGAGAAAGAAATCGACATCTACAACCGCCACACCCCGCACTGGAGCGAAAGGTGGATTTGCGAAGGAGTTTGCGTTGAGGTGTTTTTTTCTCCTCATTGACCTATTATGTTGCTGGTCGTTGAACCCCTTTCTACAGCGAACCATTAGCGGCCGTCCTTCAGGTTGAGAAGCTGTCTCGACCACAAGTGGTTAAGCAGCTATGGGTATATATAAAAGGGAATGAGCTCCAGAACCCCGCGGATAAACGCGAGATCCTATGCGACGTGAACCTGCGAGCCGTCTTCGGGGTGGACAAAATAGACATGTTCAGAATGAATAAGGTCTTGGGGCAGTAAGTCGCTTCTTTTTCTCAGGAGGGATGACATTTATCTCAAAATTAGGCATTTGCACGAGAACGAATGAAATTCTCTGTGCTTGCAAACAAGGAAACATAGTCAATTTCACGCCTGGCCATTTTATCATCCATCCAAAATCCTGCATATATATCCACCTACGTTTGTGTTGTCTAATTAGTTACTCTCATGCTGTCCAATGTACTTGTTATTTGCCATCTAACCCTTCTGGAAGTCAGCATGAAAAGATCAGCCTCCAACGGAGTACTGCAGGGAGGACTTCAGGTATGTAATTCCGATACAGCCTACAATTTAGTTTTGGATGTACATTTGACAGTGCATAAGTCCAGTAATGAATGAAAACATGAGGCGAGTCGTAAAGAATGTACAGTAGGTATACATCTCCGATAAGTCCCTAGCAAATTAGCTGGCCAAATCGAAACGCTTGTTGATGAGATGTGATGGAAAATAAAATCGAGTCCGAGTACGGGTCAAGTGGCTGGAGTTGTTGTTGGCATTTCACGCGCCTTCGCTCTACACATTTCATAAAAAGCTATTGGACGCTCAGGAGGAGCAGGCTTTCCTAGATTTCTCGCATATCGATTGCATGACAAAGGTACAAGAACCATATGTCTTTTGTGAGAATCATCCCTCGACTGGACTTCACCACAAATAGGGCAAGTCCGTGCCAGAACATCATCCGCGGGTCGAGTCTCGTGGATAGTACGCATATGCCGCGTCAGGTCGTAGTTTCGTGTAAAAATTCGAGTGCAAACTGTGCACTCGTACCTTCCTCTCTTCTTCTGGGGGGGTGGTCTGGGTGGTTTTTCGAGGTTCTGTGCCTTTTGGCGTTTGATGGGCGGGAGATAAGAGCTTTCATTGTGTCCCTCAACTCCTTCGTCGTCGTGGTTGTTGCCAAGCGCCGAGTCTGCCAGCAGATTAAGCATGCTTGTGTCTACCTTGTTTGACGACACTTTCGCAACGTCTGCCCGCAAGAAATGAGTGGGGGTGATCCTGGGTTCAACAATGGGGGTTTCCGTAGTCCGGGTTTCCGTATTCCGTCTTTCAGTGATAGCGTCTGTCATAATGATCCTTGGGGCAAGAGGCCTTAGCCGTACAGGAGGGTTTGCAACCATCTTGGGATGTTCAATCTGGTTCGCGGGTTGCGGAGTGGGCCGTGGAGCCATGCTCTTGGGGGGTGATTCGATCACCCGAGCCTGAGGTTCAGTACCCTGGCTTGGAGGTGGCATTAATGCAAGGTTCCTGGAGGGTTCAATCATGCGAATAGCGCGAGGGGGTTCAGCGTGAAAAGAATAGAAGTAGGGCGACGGTTCTGCTTGGGGAGTGCTCCTAGTTGCCACGATCGTAGGCGGGGAATGTCCAATTTGAGCGGTATGGAGAGACGGCGTCTTTGCCTGTGCGAAGGAGGATTCAAATTGGATAGGGTAGTGGGAAGGGACTCTTGCCTGTGCAACACTCTTCCTTGGTTCGATATGCATGTGTTGCGTGAAAGAGACCAAGGCGTTTTCAGCGGAATCGTGGCTTTTATGTCCATATTCGTAGCCCTGAGGATATTCCTGTGGCTCGATATGAGACGGAGGTGAGGGGTCATCTCGACAAGGAGAGACGGGAAGAGAAGCGATACTCGGCGTTGAGGGAGACGGCGAACTGTCATCTGATATCATTGATGGTGTATCGTCGCGAGGTGTTCGGTTGCGGCCACCGTTTAGGACTCTTTGAAGGTCGGCGAAAATTTCGTCCTGGAAGGTTTGTTGTAAAGGATGAAAATTGGAATCAAGGTACAACTCACCTTCGACCTTCCAAGCAATGTCGCTCGTCTATCTCCAGGAACTTCGATACGTGGCTGATCATAATTGTTCGGAAAGTAGCAAGGTCGATCCCTATAGTTTGATCGACTGTGAGTTGATGGCAGATATCGCGGTTCCTTCATGGGTGGCAAACGCTGGTTCGCAATGAGGTTTTGTTCGGGGTCAGCCCTGGCGTAAGAAGGATCTGCCCTGGCGAAAGACGGACCCCCTAAGTACGGGGTGCGCGATGGTTTTGCATCCTCGTATTTTGCAACACTGTCATGCGTCAGCGAACTCAAGTTACTGTCCAGAAATAAGCAAGTGTTACCGGTATGAATCACATTCGTCGTCATCAGAGTCAGAGTAGTATGCTTCATTGAGTGTTTTGCTGCTGCGTTCGTAGGAGTAGGACATCTCTGAACATGAGTGGGTGATGGTCGATTGATGATAAGAGCAGAAGCGTCCGTTGTTATTGGCCGCCAGTAGGCGCCGGAAACCGATCATTGTACCTTTGATCGATCACAATAGAAAATGACCGTATGCGGCTTCGCCGCATACTTGACGGGGAGCTTGATGTACATCCTAGTTTGGGGAACCAATGTTCATTTCTCAAGTCGAATTCAGCCATATATCATAGTCAACGCTACATATGAGTAGAAATTTGTACATATAAATATATATAACAATACAGTTCTAGTATCTACTGTTAGTAAATACATACTCTCAAATCCACCCCATAATCTTAAAGGTGAATGCCAACTTCCAAGGTAATCCTTCTGGCAATATATCTGAATTTAAGATTCAAGTTTGGATGGAAGTTTGTTTGAAGAAGACAACCGTGACTGTGAGGAAAAGCAGAGTGGAACACCACACCACCGCCACACCACTCAGAGTTTCCACCCCAGAAATTGCCGCAGATGAGAGTGCAGCCTGAAAATCTTTAAGACTAAATTCAATAGTAGTTTCATCCAGTGTAACATCTTGACTTTTGCGAATTGTGAAAATTGATCAGGGCCAAATATATCTGACCTGACATACTCAGTAGTGTCTGGATTTTGTGAAATATATTAGTGCAATATAATGGGTTGGAATTTTGAGCCTACAGAGTCTAGTAGTTGAGGGTCAGTTCCCAGTTCCACAAACTGTAGAATTTGTTGTGCTTATGAGTGTTGGTAACAATTTGAGCTGGAGCATAATTTTCAAGATTTAGATTTGTAGCATCAGTGTTCTGAAGCATAGGAACATTGTGAAGGCCAGAAATTTCAGGATTATGTGTTTGAATTCATCTGTACAGGTGGATAACTGTTATTCTCACTGCAAGCACAGGTACAGTCAGTCAACAAAAGGGTATATTTTGTGATTTGGCAGGGATATTGGCACAGAATGTGAATATAGTTAATAATAGGATGTGGGGAGGAGCAAGAGATATCTTTCTGACAGAGCCAGGCCTACAGCGGTTGATTGGAAACACGCGTCACAAAGTTGCGCGCGACGCGTTGAGCCGCGGCAGCCGTGAAACTCCCACGGGGCGACGACAGGCTGTGCTGTTGAGGCGCCAGCGGTGGAGTTCCCACGGGGTGACGATTTTGCTGATCACGTGGACACAGGATTTTCGACATCACCTGTACAGAGGGGAGCAAGCTCCCCAATCAATTCACACACACACACGAAAAGCGGGACCGACCTCCGATGTTATTCACTTCCCATCCCAACCGTCCGTGAAGTCTCTTGGTTTCTATTTACTCAGCGCTCTCTGATGCCATGAACCACGATTTCTTGACCGTTTCAAAGATCATTCACATAGGGAGTATCGAACATGCCCAATAAACCCTTTCCACCGGTGTACGGCGCCACTTTGACGCCACATGTGACATTATGCAAACTGCAGGCAACCACACCCTTGGAATGTCCTTTTTGGCCAACTTGAACTTGTGATGCTAATGATCGGTAATAAGTACGATGCATAATATTGAACCTTGGGTAGAAAATGCCTCTTCAAGGTTCTTCGGAATGCTTTAGCCCTCCCCCCTGGACCAGAACGATCATTTCGCGTCAAGGTACATTTAGTTGCATCATCGGCTCTCCCAAGGTTCTGTACAAGAGGAGCATGGAGTGCATCTAGTCAAAGCCTTCAAAGCCTTCGCAAAATTTGGTTTGGGTTTCGTTTCGAGCCGACTTGAAAGACTCGTCGCTGTTGTTCGAAAATGTCAAGAAGCTGCAGTTTGAACTCGACGCCCTAACAGCTGGCCAAGAACTCCGGTTTTATTGACCAAATGTTCCTTATAATCGTGGGTTCAAAGGCGGATTGGGTTCGCTCAACTCAAAAAGCTATGTAAACGGCTACAACTGTAGAATAAGTACCCAAAGGCCCGGATATAGGCTATCCTCAATGACAATGACGAGTTGTGCTCAAATGTGTCCAATGATGTTCGTTGGTTCATAGGGCTCTTCAATGTATTTGATCTCCTCTTCGGTGAGAGTCAGGTGTACGCCAGCTACGAAGAAATATTGCTCAGATCAACAGTGTGGTCAAGTGCAAAAGAAAACACACCGATGATATCTTCCAGATTTTTCAGGCTGGTAGTTCCAACAATGGGAGCCGAAACGCCTACAATTGGATGAAAACAGTATCTCACAATACAAGAGAAAATATCAACTGACCTTCCTTCGACAGAATCCAAGCGATGCCGATTTGGGCCATACTAACGCCTCGCTTCTTCGCAATTTCTTCCACGCTTTTGAGTGGAATTAGTCTCTCAAAAATATGAAGGTGGAGAATATGAACTAACCGAGCCAAGATCTCGGTTGTGCCCAGTGCGCCCTTATATTTCGCGATGCTCCTGATTTGATGTTTTTGGTCAGTACTGGATGTGGCATATCGAAGGAGTTTGCCATACCAATCGGATTCGCCACGAGTAGTCTGATCTACCAGGGGGCGAGTAAGGAGGCCTCGGGCAAGAGGCGACCATGGAATAGACCCAACCCCAAAATGCTGGGAAGGGTTTAAATTGTGAGAATTCGAATTGATAAACATATATATATACATACCCACCTTCAAGGTTGGGAAGACCTCCCTCTCCTCTTCCCTGTAGAGAAGATTGTAATGGTTTTGCATTGATATGAAAGGCGTGAGCTTGTTATTGATAGCGTAATCTAATAGAGGGCGGTGTGAGCAATCTTTGGAAGCTGGAACGACGACGAAGATATACTTTGCATAGCATGGACTAAGTATAAAGCTCGTTAGTTAGAACTTGAGGTGTAAACGGAAGATAGGAAGCCCACTAACATTGCCAGGCGTAACAGGAACTCATTCCAATATAACGGACATAACCAGCTTGTACGACATCGTGCAGAGCTTGCATCTGTCAGACATCTTTGAGCGTCGATCTCCTCGAAAGAAAACATTACAATCACTGTTTCTTCAATAGGAGTAGTGTAGTCAAATCGATGGCCTAAAATCTTCATTAGTAATAAAGAAAAGCCTACTGCGGTGCAAAACTCACATTGAAGCACATCAATATAATCAAGTTGTAAGCGTGCAAGACTATGCTTGACGGATTCGAAGATATGCTTGCGACTGAGTCCATGTTGGTTAACGTAGCCGACATCATCAGGATTTATTGCGTTCGAAACAAAATTGGTGCTGTATTCCCGAGCAACTGTGTTATAGACCTGTGAAATGAGAGCTAAGGAAATGTGCAAATGAAGTTCGCGAAAAACCTGCCTTGGTCAGTACGACAATTTCGTCACGGGGAAGTTTCAACTCCTTGATAGCTTTTCCCAAGATGATCTCAGATAATCCGTTGGAATAGACCTGACATTTCCGATTATGAATTTGAATCTAGGGTAACGCGAAAAATTTAACATACATTGGCCGTGTCGAATGTCTGGATTCCCGCATCATATCTGAGTGGATGGATAATTTGAGATGGTATGAACATGAAATGTGGACAAGGCACGTACGCAGCTTTGATATGCTTGATAGCCTCCTCTTCGCCCAGCACCCATTTTTGCCACTCAGAACTCCCGTATTGCATTGTGCCGAGAATGATTTTCGAGACCTTAAGGCCCGAATTTCCCAAACGAACTGAAGGAACAAGGTAAATTTGGATAAATCAAGGAAAATCAAGAACCTTTACCATATGGAATTTTCTTGGTTGTGGTCGTAGACATGGCTAAAGTGAGAGATATCCAGGTGGGGTCGATGCATGCAGTTCCTTTATAATCCGGAATCGGGTTCTCAGCCGGAATCGGATATTCGTGATAACCCCTGGGTATTGCATGATGCTTGGGCAAAATTTCCCCTTGCCCGTGGACAAGGCATGGGTTTGTGAAAAATCGTCCGACTTGCTTGAAAGATGGTATTCAGCTTGATGTCTTGAGCTTTACTCCTGAGAGTCGGCTAGAAGGCTAACAGTGGGAGCTGGGAGCGGCAGAAAACCCCATCCACGCGGATCAAAAATCAGGAGGGCACAGGCTACTGTATCGGGATGAAACCAAGGAAGATTTGGAAAATGCTTGAGGAAGATAAGTACCCAGGTCAAAAAATGCTCTCGAAGTGGAGGAGTAGGATTGGACACACTTTGGACACACTAAACACCAGGATAGGAACGTTCCAAGCCCCTTTAGGAGTTGTTTGATCGGAGCCTCTCAAGTTGCGTTTATGGACTGACCTTCCTTGTTCCGAGAGATCATACGCCCCCCGCTGGTTACTCAAAGAGACAAAAGTCCTGGGCTTGGTGAGAATCTCCGTTGCCAAAACCTAGAATGGACCAACAATATCACCCTTTTCTATACTTAGCAACCGCCACAAAGACTCTTATTATCGGCGAGGGTCGTGGAGTTGTTCCCATTACGTTTTGTTTCCCCTCTGAGCCGCCTTATTTCCATAGGCTGGAGGCCGGTCATTGTCTTCTGTTTCCCTTCCCAGCAAGCGTGTTCCCATTGCTATCGTTTCTCGCACAATAATTGATTCCGGGTCTTGCGTCGTGGCGTTCCTATGCCTTTGGCTTGTCCATACAATGCCTTTGCCTGGAGTTACTTATAAGGAGCGCCTCTCACTCTCTGCGATCGGCCTGCGTTTTCCTCGCCCTTTCCTTTTATTATGGCCTTTCCTCTATCTCTTCTCCCGTTCGAGCTGGTTCTTGAAATTATTGGATTCGCGACTTGCCCTGACGCCGAGAATACTATATCTCGCCGCCATATCTACCAAACAGCAAAATCTCTGGCTTTGGTATCTCATGGTTTTCGACAAGTCGCCATGACCCAACTTCTTCATACAGTTATCTTCAACAAGCAGGAAACCATTAATTTATTTCTTCGAACACTTCAACAACAAAAACATTTCGCCGCCACAGGTTCTCTTCTGAGGCTCGATTACACCGAACTTGTACACCGTATTTGGAGTACAGAATGTTACGAACCCTTCGTTCAACAACCAACCAGTTATTTTCAGGATTACTCCCTTCTTCACGACATATTATCGAGAGCTGATTCTCTCGGGTTCCATTTTGGATCTTTGCACTTACTTTACGAAGGGTTGGGTGGGGCTTTCTCAGACCGTTTGGAGAATTGGAGATGTAGTCGAGTGACTTTTGCTGGGGACGTTGTCAGGTGGAATTCGATAACGTCGACTCGCGTTGGAGTTTCGTTCCTCCAACGAATTACCCATCTGACGATATGGGTGCCAAACGACGACATAACGACACCTCCTTCATGCCCTGGTGCCATTCCGAACTGGGTCCGCAGGGTACCCTTCGAACTCATGCCCAACCTGACCCATTTCGCATTTACACTCGTCGGTTCACCAGGATCGCAAACCATCCCTCTCCTCGTTTATACCCTTCCAAATTCATCGCATCACTATCAGGAAGGATCCACTCTTTTTCGAACATGGGCGACGAGCCCTGATCCTTTTTCATATGGTTATATTCATGCTCTGGATGTCGCTCACCCGTCGACCTCGCCCTCAATTCCAAACGCCCAGTGGGAATTAGCGTTTTTCCGAGGCCCTGGCATATAAAAACCGACTCCTACGGCCACCAACCACAACACATCGATTTCCGCAACCCCGATTCGCTTCATCCCTCCCAAAAGAAGGCATCCATCGACTTCAAAGTGCATCGTATCCAAAGAAAAACTTACCCCACAAGCCGAAATGCGAACACAGATTCTATGCTCGTAATCCTCGTATGATTGGTATAATAGATGTAGAATATAATCGTGTGTGTGGAGTTGAATATATTTTGTACAATGAGACTAAAATGCAAGTATTGGGGATGGATAACATGAAACGAACATAAACCTAATGAGAAAGCAATAAACGATGAGTTGGGTCAGTTTAAACTCTGTTGCTTCATCCACTCCTTGTCGTCTGCATTGAAGTCGACTCCTTTCTTCCTCCACCACTCCCTGGCAGCGTCACCGGGGATAATCGACTCTTCCAGAGCCTCCTCGATATCACACATCCTGTAACTGATCGCCAAACCTGATTTATCCCACCACTCGAGCACCTCTGGCCTGTTATGCCGTGTCGCACCAGTGAGGGCTTCTTGATCAAAGATGAGCGACAGGCCGCTGCCCAGCCACCACTGCAGAACCTCAACTTTCCCATGACAGCTAGCGTGTTGCAGAGCATGTCGGTCATATTTTGGCTCCAACTGTGACCTTGCCCACCACTCTAGCACCTCGACGTGCCCTGCCGTGCTCGCCATATCCATGACCCGCCCGATCTTCAACGGGAGACCGGTGAGTTTGTGCTGTCGTTTCCACCAATCCAGGACCGCGATCTGGTTTTTAGCACTGGCGTACTCGAGCGCGGCTTCCGTATATTCGAACGTGTGCCCCCAATTTAGCCACCAATCCAATGCATCCACATGGCCATTCCGTGATGCGCGATCCACCGCTTCCGCTATTGAACTTGGTTTTGGTGGAGGCACAAGATCTGGATGTTGTTCAAACCCGTGTTTCCACCATGAAAGTACGTTTAGGCGTCCATGTCGCGATGCCTTGATGGGGATCAAGTCGTCTTCGAACACGCTGAGAAACATTTTGTGGTGTTGAGAGAGGAAATATTCGAGGACACTGACGTAGCCAAACCGAATGATGAGCATGGCGCCAATTTTCGTCAATGCATTGTTGTCGGCGGAAGGCTTCACCTTCCGAATGGTCGGTAGATGTCCAGTAATAACGGCTCTATCCGTCCGCGTTGCGCGAAACCAATCCGATGGCTGGGGTAACGACGTCGGAATACCGACGGCATTCGCAAGCTCCCAGTCTCCTACATGGTGCATAATATCAATAAGAATTTCGACAGGCAGATCAGGTGTCATGGGGTGCCGATGGCTTGTCGTTATTGTAGGAGAGCTAGTGGAGATCTGGTCATGGACGTTGCTTGGAAAATGATATGTGTGGTGGTCATGGTTGGCCAAACGAGAGGCCAATTCTGCGCAGGTGCCCGAAGTTGGGAGATTTCGAACTTTGAGAAAGAGAACAAGTTCGGAGCGTGTGAGTCGTTGGTAGGCCTTGCGAACCTGTGCCAATGGGGAGAGTTCCTGCTGGTAAAACGTGATTAGATTGAATTATTTAATACACGAACTCTCACTGTCATCGTGAAAGACCTCAACAACGGCGGAGTTGGTGGTCGCGGTCGTGGTTAACGGCAAAGATCTTCGCCAGGCACGTGTGCAACGCTGAAGCCTACAGCACCCGCTCATACATTTCTTTTTTACTTCCACCCAAAGCGCCTTTAGATAGGCCGAGCGAGGGATATGTGCTACAAGCTCATGTTCATGCAACGCCATTGTATTCCTCCAGTCAGTTGATAATTCGCAGTCTGACCATGTATGCAACCAACTCTTCCCATGAATCCAAATCTACCTCTACAAACTGCTCCTCGTTTCCCTCGAAAGTCGCTTGATGGAAGCATGCCGCCGTCGCATTCAGCAACCCAAATTTGCTCTTCATATATAGCAGTGCATTCTATCGTTACAGTCAAAGGTCAGGAAGAAAACTAACACGATCAGAGGAGCGCTGCGTACCCTGCCGTTCATGGTCGACATTCTCTGCCTTCCAATGGCCATGATGCGATTGGTATACTCGACCATGATTGGTCTTGTGTTTGGTGCATTGGCGGCGGAAATAAACGCTTGCACGACCTCGCCTATCCCTGCGGCGAATGTATTCGTCGAGTGCACCAGATCACCGAGCGTTTCTGTGTGCGACGTCACTGGGGAGCCTCTGAAGGACATTACCCGGATGCTACGGATGCTTGGTGTTTGCGAATGAGCTCAAGCCACACTCCGGCGACAGAGCGCTCGAATAAATTTGCCTGCCAGAACCTTTGTACAGCATTCATTTCGACGCTCGCACGCACGCCTCCCTGTCCCCCTTTGTGATCGGCATCATATGGTTTACAGACGTCTTATCTGGCAGATGCATTCCAGAAGTGTCGATTCTGTGTTCTAAATACTCTTTCCAGGCTTCACAGAGTCGGTAAATTTATGGGTGCGTGATCATTCTCAGCATTGAAATAGAGTTGGTGAACGCAGAAGGGGGGTTTTGCCTCAGTTTCTTAGCTCACCATCCCACGTACGTCTTCTCTCAGGACATAGCTTCGGCTTTCAGTTCGGAACGACTACTTCAACACTGGTGCCTGAATGGAGCGTTATTCTCAAGACCCGCGTTTTGGCAAGACATCAGCTCACCGATATGTTTTAAGAACTGCTGCAAGTTCGTCGATAAGTCTTCCGACTCACTGAGTTCATAATCTTTGTTCAGCCCTTTCGCGGAATCCACTATAGCCAGCCATTGATTTGTGTGGCGTATTACTCGAACAGAAGCATACTCACGATCGTATCCAAGGAGACAGCGTGTATTTGGAGGGTAAAGGGGGCTCGTCTTTCCTTGGGATGTCAGGATTGGGGCCAATGGGTCGCTGAGGTTGGTGATTTGAATAAATGAATTTGCCATTCTCGATTCACTGATCGCGGCTTTCAGTCATGACAAGGGAGATAATTGAGGATGGACATGCGAATTTTGCAGCGAAATCCTGATGACATCTACCTGGCGTTTACTCTCGTCTGCTTGCTGCTGCAAAGTCTCGGGAAGATGGTCCGTGATTTGGATATCGACTTGCTCTTTCACTTGTCTTGAGACTTCATCACGAATCCAGTTCGATGCTTTACTCCTTTTAAAAAGGGACACTTAGTCTTTTTCTTCAACAGAGTCGTCGGTGAGTAACCTACTTCACAGATATGGCGACTTGTTGTGTGATTTCATCCGACAGTTTTAGTTTGATTTCGTTGAAAGCACGATCTACGTCGTTCTCTGCGATTCGTTGACTCAGTGCGGGTATCGTTTCCTGGTTGGCTCGCTAGTAAACAGGAGGAAATCAACAGGGTTTCTTAAATATTCGTGGCGCACTCACAGACCGCGAAGGCAGCCTTGCAAAGCTTTCAGCGCTCTCATCCAATTGTGTAAATCCCACTTGCCTGCGGACTAATCAATATCAGGATCCACAATGATAGGTTGATTGCCCACAAGTCGTTTAAGATATTCGACATATTAGCCAAGACCAACATCATTTCAGACCGACCATCAGTCGCCGCTGTTAGACCGTTCTGCTCGGGATTTGGGTTCCGCATCGACATCAACGTGAGGCTGGAAGGAGTCCTAGAGTTTAAGATTGAGCGAAGTGAGTCTCCTTTTTATATCTGGCCTCAAGGTTACCTCATGGCTTGTCAGACCAAATTTAATAGAAAAATAAAACAAAATAATAGGTTCTGAAGCTATCTACGCCTGTTTAAATGCAAGGTATTACTTAGGTTTCTTTGCATCAGTCCCGGCCACAAAATCGATGGCTACAATTTCTGCTTCACCTTAGCTGTCTTCTTAAACTCGATGACGAGGTCTTTCCCCATCCCCGTTATCAGGAAATCTCTAACGTTAGTCAGGGCTCGTACTTCCATTTTCCTTTGGGTATCTTGGTTTTCTGTCCCCATATGCGGTAGGAGGGTGGCTTGTGGAAAATCAAGGAGACGAGGGTTGACTTCGGGCTCGTTGGGGAAGACGTCCAATCCGACAGCACTGAGCTGTTTACTGCATTAGCATGTATAATTCTCACCGTGATAACTTGCGAAAATACTCACATGACCGTCTTCCAGAGCTCTGATCATCGCCTCTTCGTCAATGACTTTTCCTCGCGCAGTGTTAATGATAATCGCTCCTGGTTTCAAAGCCCGAATCCATTTCTCGCCGACCAGACCAACGGTTTCTTGCCGCAGAGGTACATGTACACTCAGAACGTCGGTTTGGGCCAGCATATCTTCAACCCTCTCAAAATACTCACAGAAGGCTGGTGCATCAGGGTTTCGGCGTCGAGAGTGATAAAGGACACGCATTGGGAATGCATGTGCCAGGACGGCAAACCGTGTCCCGATTCCTCCTAGACCGAGGATTCCAAGTGTTTTGCCAGTCACATCGTGCGTCCGGCTTTTGAGTCCTTTAGGTTTCCATTTCAGCTCGCGCAGGGATCGCTCTGCCACCGAATACTGGCGAAGAGTGGAGATAAGGAGGTACAAAGCTGTGGTCGCCGTGGCGTCATCCACAGCTCCCGGAGTGTTTGAAAGATATATCCCTGGGGTTGAATCAAAAGATGTGCGGTTGCGGAAGGCAAGGAGACCGCTTACCCTTCGCCTTGCACGCGTGGACATCAACTGGATCGTATCCGGCACCATTGTGGGCTATCCATCGTACTGTTGATGGCAGGCCATCGATGAGTGCCTTGTCGAAAGTGCCAATCTTTGAGGCCGAGTCGTTTTCGCGGTAGATCGCTACAGTGTTCTCGTATTTTCCTCCGGGGCCAAACTCTGCAAGGAAACTTTTGCGATCTGGAGAATCGACGTACTGTTGTCGTCAGCTTTCAGTGCGCAGCAGCTCAAGTAGGAGAGATACGACGACCTCAGCGATATCTCCTAGCAATCTCTTGACATCGTCGTGGGCCCACACGATCTCGCCTACACGAAATGTTTATCTCGGAGGAATTGGACAAGCATTCGGACTTACTGCAGATCAATACGCGTGGTAGGCGTGGTGCCATGGCTGTGTGTAAAGAGGGAATTGGAGTGGGTTAATAAGGAATTTGTGATCACCCCCTATTATACTTATACGCGACGGTCGTGTTCTATGCGGTAATTGAAACACAATTTGGTCCGTTGATGCCCTACCTCCACTTCCGGCCGGAACTATAAGGAGTGGGTCCATCATATTGCCATACTCTGCGATCTTCGACTTCACCTGACGCGATGATGATCGCATATTCGTATTCAGGTATCAGCTCTGTGGCGTATTTACATGTTCGGTACGTAAAGATTGTGCAATATAAAGCGTCGGAGTCAATGCCTTGAGTTCAGCCTGGGCTTAGTTGGCCAGCCTACCGTTGGGGTCAGCATATCAGGCTGTTCCCGAATGACAAGATTTAATGGAAGACGCGTAAGTTACCGAGCCTCAGAACCGAGTACCCAAACCCATTAACAATTCCGATAATGACCCACTATTAAGTGTGTTCATTCATTACTGCTGCAGGGTCATCACCTACTCTGATGCCATCAAGATACTCCGAGCGCTTACCGTCATGCCCGTTAACGCACAAAACAAATCCGATATTGCATGAAATCCTAGTTTTGCACCAGAAACGATTCCCCAGTGCAATCTTCGCTGAGTATTAAATTATCCCCCACCATGACAAGATAAGGCAGACAGCCAAATCCAGCGGTTGCAACCCCGAGGTGATCGCTTAGTAGAATCACAAACACAAAGCCTACAAAGGTAGGAATTGCGGTGATTGCCACAACGTAACAGTGGTGGCAATGTAGCTCATTATCGCGGAAACACCGACATTCTTTAGCGCTGACTTCCAACGCCTCGCAGGGGCCGGGAGCCGTGAACTATGTTTATCTGCCAGTAAGCGCGACATCGTGCACAGCTCATGCTTCACTGTACTTATAACTGCCGAACAGAGCGTCGATCAGGCAGATTTCATGGATTTGCGCGATGTCGCAAGCGTGAAATGAATGGCCCTCGGGTGTACGTACATACAATATAAATCTTGTCATAAAAGCTCAAAGCTTAAACTTTTTTTAATTACCAAAATGATGTCCAGCCCTTGATCAAAAACTTGAACGGTGGAAAGCAGCGTGAAGTAATACCCAATTAGTTAGAGACGTTCCGAAGTTAGGGAGAACATCCGTTTCATCACCTCAGGGAAGCTAATACATAAACGGCGTAAGAATATGGCCGTGGACTCCTTCATGAGCCTGTAATTCACACGGGAATGCGCATTGATGCTACACCAGAAAGAAATGCTATTGTTTAAACCAAGTTTGAACACAAAGGATGGAGGAAGTTATCTGCTGCCAGTGTGTAAAGATAGTTTTCGAAAAAAGTGACAGCTCCGAATTATATAGACCCCGTCACCGCGATCTGTGAAACTCCTGGAAAGACAGGCCCTTTGACGACATCCGCGGAGGGCAGTAAGCGACCAAGAAAGTGGGTAGAATCAAAGAATACCGGATCTCTACATTATATCGAGGTGTATCCAGCATATCCGAAAGGTTGTAAACCCCTGGAGAACGTTATCGGAAACGAGGCCTTATCGAAAAACGAGGCTTTGCATCGATCTAAATCAGTGCGGTCAAAACTTTCCCCCTTTGCCAAGAGCCTTTGATCGGCAGAGGAATAGGTGTGAAGCCTGATAGACGATCTTTCCTTCTATGAGAGACAGTGTGAGAAGAATTTCCGATTTGAGGTCGTGATCATACTTGGAGGACGTTCCGGTTTTCGAAAGTCCGGCCCTCCGCCCCTCCACACGTTCCGCCCATCCGCCTCGGATACAGCCGATGTATTACATAATGTGCTTTTTTCCTGTCGCCTCGACGCTCATTTGTGTACATATGTACCAGTGCTTCATTTCGCTAATATGAGTCTCGAGGATTTCATGGCATTATCTGCCGTTCATTCGTCGCACTTTACCCCAGAAATCCTGCTCAAAATCTCAGCATTCATCACCTACGCGCCTCGGTTCAAGGACGACATCATCTTGGTTCAAGCCGCTGATTGGCCCCTTGACGTCGCACCTCCGTATCTTCCTCAATCCATTTCCCTACTTCTGGCAAATTTGTGTGAAACATCAGAGGAGGCTATCGAGATGCTGTGGACTTTTACAAAGCAAATCATTTGGGAATACAGTTGCAGGGCAAAGGAGATTGACGAGAGGTTTAGATTGCATGGGAAGGATCTTGGTTATCGTAAGGCGTTAACCACTTTCACAGAAGATGGCTGAGTATCCGTTATACGTGTAATTAGAAGTCCTTTATCCACCGAGCCACCTTTGCATGAACAGTGATTGCGAACGAGCGAAGAAAGGGCTGAAACTCCAGAAAATGGAGCAAACTAAGGCCATTTTCTATACCATTGACCAAGGTGCATGCCCGGCCTGGGCCGTGAAGCTCTTTTGCCAAGGTAGTGTACCCAAAGCTGCTTGGAAATGTACATTATGGCCTCAACGAGGGCCACTGTTCTAGATTGTAAAACAAGTTATCACCTCAATTACCGGGTACACGAGAACAAGCGATACTATTATGAACGCGACTCGCCAGGTTGAATAGTACCATTGTACCATAAAGTACGTACCAGCGAAACCTGACAATGTATCGTTGAGAATGGGCCCAGCGGATGCAGCTGACGGGTATACAATGTACCGATTGGTATGGATGAGCTGATGCCCCCCACATTGTATCACTATGGGTGGGTTAGCTGATGGGCTAGTGGGGGTTAAGACTAAACAGGGAAGTAAGATACATTGTATGGTAGGATATGAATGAGCTGATGGTCGGCGCTCGGTACCTAGCATACTTGAATTAGACGGTGAGGCGATTATTGAGAGACCGGGAATTTTTCCTATGGGCTTAAGCTACTGGGTGGGGGCTGTTAAATGGTTGAAGGAAGTTCTGCCGAAAGTCCTGGCAGCTACAGGATGAGCCAAGATTCATAACCGAGAAAGACCTGATGTATATATTGGTATCGGTGGCAGAAATGCGTATATACATATAGCGCTACCAATATATTATAGCAGTCTAACCTGAAAGTTTCCATTCAGCAATCTCTTCTTTCGTTTTCTGCGCAATTGTGAGAATCCGGGCTCTTGAGGCATCAAAACTGTGGAGAGCGGCCTGTTCGGCGCGTAACTGGTGGAGCCGGGACGTGTAGAGAAAAGGAGCTGCCCGCTGATAGGGCATATCCGGCGACAACATCTGAATGCTGGTATGGCAGTGTAGGGCCTCTTCATGAGTGAGTGGCTATGTCAGAATGAGCTTCCCCCATATCGGTCAATATATCGGGATGGGACCTACAGGATCAGGTGGGAGCGATAGAATACCGGTGTCGGATGCCTCTACCTGCGCAATGTTCTACACCAGTCGCACATTCAACCGGGGACCACCCAGGCCACAATCAAAGGTCACGTACCATGCCGTTGGGCCATGGATAACCCGCCGGGTCGACTGGCTTTGGACCCCGGGCAGCTTTCTGTAGGCCAGGGCGGTCGATGAAATCAATATTGGGGTATTGAACCCCTCGAGGAACTACTTTGATGTGATCAACGTCCTTGGGGCGTTTAACGCCGGGTCTTAACCCGGGTGGTCGGCGCCTGGGGGGGTTGGTGGGAGAATCCTGTATTACCGTTGGTCTGATTCCCGGTGGGCGACGCCTGGATGGTCGGGGTGGAGAATCATCGATTACTATCGGGTTATCAGCACCTCCATCTCGTGCCTTTCCTTTCCCTTTTTGCATTCCTTTCCTTTTTTGCATGGGGGACGGCGGAGGGATGGTCGGATCGATGTCCACCGGGGTCATTTTTACATCTCGATCGGCCGAGGGAGCAACCATAGGCGCTTCTGCAGGATCGTCATGCGGGACAGTAGTGGAGGGTGCGTCCGTGGCATGGGGTATCTGTCGTGATTGCGGGGGATTGATTGTGCCTTCAGGGCGGGGAGCGACCGGGTGGCCGAGGGCAAGGTCCCCCCCGTGTGCCGCTGGTTCGGCTGCATGGCTAGTCGAGATGTGTCTCCTCGACGTTGAAAACTCACCTTCCAAATATCCGCCTACATCCGAGGACGAGGAACATGACATAGGACGCAAGGTCCCAAGCACCGAAGGAGCGCCGTCGGGTGATGGGTCAGCTAGGAGCATATCTGGGACCCACCGACGCTCTTCGGTTATGGCCTCCTGCAGGTATTCGCCTTCCTGAGATGACCACGATCTCGCCGTTCTCGCATGGGCCAAAGGGCCACCGGGGGGCGGTGGCCCCACTAGATCTTCGTCCGGTATCCACCTCCTTGCTTGTGGGAAGGCCTCCTGAAGGTATCCACCTCCCTCACATGATGATGAACTGGGAGGACGAGTAGATCTGCTTCGGATAATCGGGGCCCCGAGAAGCGCCGTTTCCTGTACTTTTATATCAGGTAACCAGCGGTTCTCTTGTGGTATTTCGTGCTGTAGGTATCCCCCTTCATCTGATGAGAGTGACCGGCTAGGCGAGGGTGATCCTCGGTACGCCGATGGGCCGCAGAACATATTTGTCATGGGCCGGTTTGTATCAGGCACCCAGCGTCGCTCTTGGGGTATCGCTTCTGCTAGGTACCCACCTGCCTCAGGTGATGAAGAGCGGGCCCTTGAAGGGGGTATGGGCGGATACGGGGTCGCAGGAAAGATGGTTTTCTTGGATCCTCTGGCCAATACATGAATTCCGCCTCTTGGTGCCATCTCGGCGACTCCATCCTGATCCTCGAGGGCCAATGAGGCGGTCATTTCTGTGAACTCATCCATCTAAAAGAAGCATCAGTCCGGTAATAGCGGCTTCAAACAGCATGTGCTGACTTGGGTTAACGGCCGCGCCGGTTGTTCGTTTAAAACCGACATTTCTTCGTCGCCGGACCGATCGATATCTCGGAATGAGACTTGTCGAGCTACGGTGCGAGGTAAGGTCAACCATCCCAATGTCAGAAAAAAGTTGTCCTTACTCTCATCTTGCATCTCGCTATCTATGATCTATTGATCAAACGCTGATCAGCTGCGACCTCGAACAGAATACATGCAAACGCACCTCGGCGGTAAAATCCATCATTTAAGGCGAATAAAATCCAAGTTTGATTACCTGACTTTGAGCAGGATTGTTGGTCCGGAGGCACTGGCGAAGTTGTGTCTGATCGTAAGTGTTGATCAATGTTGACGTGAGCAACGTGTCACGTGAATGTTCATTTTCATCCACGAACGCATAAGCCACGATCTTTGAAGTCATCTCGACGCGCCTATCCCTGCTCTCCACGCGCGTAAAAGGCTATCTCCCACAGCATCATCTATCTTATGTCTCCTACTCGCGCCACCTCTTCTCTCCCCCCCCCTGAAGCTGACCTTCCGATCATCCCTGCTGCCACCCCTGCCGTCGCAACCTTACCCATCGCTGCCAACACCGCCATCGTCGATCCAGCGCCTTTGGCTTCCAAGGACAAAGACACGTCCCAAGATCGCGTGCCAGCCCCTTATCGGCCCTCCTACTTGGACTATGATGAAAGGAGGTTCTTGGAGACCATTCGGGGCCTTGAGGACAAGAGGATGTGTGATGAGGGTTGTATAAATGCGAGGAAGCAATTGGTGCGTATTTGAGTATCGAGCTGTTCTTTCTATCGCTTACCTCTCTTTTAGGTCAAATTTCACCGCTCATTCAAAAAGAATGGGGTACCCATCCCTACGGTGCTGGACCAAGTGGCCCTATACTTTGTCGACCTCGACAGGTGGCCAGATCAGTGTCATACAGGGCTTATGAAGTTCCTCGCGGAAATGGATCAGCAGCAGGCGGTCCTCGGCTCTCCCACCGGTCTTCCACAACCCAGCAGCGCGCCTGCTCCGACTGAGGTTGTTGCATCCACCGATCAGCAGAGGGCAATGCTCCCCGCCCCCGCCAGTCCTCCACCTGCCCGCGAAGCGCTTGTTCCCTCGGAGCCTCAGGTTTCGTCAGTCGAACCCCAGCAGCCTCTCAGCAATGCAGCTCAACCGTTGGGGCCGCCCATCGCGCCTGTTCAGCCTCCCGCTGCGCCTGTTCAGCCTCCCATCGCGCCGGTTGGAAGGTTAACCGGCGCCGCTCAGTCCACCCCCCTTCCAGCTCCCGTCCCCAAACCATTTGCCATCCCACCCCCCGCTGTCGCCGGTCCTTCAAAAGCTCCATCCTTCCCGCCGACGACTCCCGCTGGTCCTACGACTGTCACAACGAGAAGGCCCATCTCCAATCCTCCGCCCCCTTCTCCAGTCCATGGATGGAACTTGAGGCGCCGAGCCGACCCGAAGGGAAAGGGCAAGGCAAGGTATGTGGAGGTATCGGAGGCCGAGGAAGAGGATGAATTGGAGTCAGAGGAGGAGATGGTGATCAAGCAAGACCCTGATTGGAATTCACTGGACTTGGACAGACCAACGCCGCAGCCTTCTCGGAAACGGAAGCCGAAAGCTGAGCCCAAAAGCGCCGAAAGGGTGGAGGATTCAGATGACGATGAAGATGGGGAACCCCCGAAGATTATCGACCGGTTCACAATCGCCGGGGAAAATGACCCCAGCTGCATTAACTGCGTCAACCGGCAAATCGCCTGCCAGTACTTCGTCGATGAATGGGTCACGCAATGCCGGTTTTGCCACAAGCAGAAAGTCGGCTGTAGCATTTCCGCAGCCAAGGTCCTCGCCCTCAAGCAGTCTGGGAGAAAACGGCCACGAGCGCCCAGGGGTACCGCCAACGCCAACAGCCGCGCGAGAGTCAAGAAGGAGCCCACGAGCCAACGTCAGACAAAACAGGAGCCCAGCAGTAGCAAGGTCCCTCGGTCATCCGCGCCGGCGGCCCGTCGTCAGAGGAATAGGACCTCTGGGAAACGGTTGGAAAATCTCGGTAAGTATTGAATTGCTTCTATTCCTACTATCGCTAACCTAAATTTTCACAGCCACTGCGGACGCACTCGACGAGCTGGAAGGCCTCCGAGATCTCCCCCGGAAGTTCGATATCTTGAAGGGTAATGACTACGACCTACAGGTGAAGGTTCGGAAGCAGGAAAAGGAGATCCAGGAGCTTCGGGAGCGGATCCGGGAGCTTGAGGTGGGTCAGGGAAGCCTGGCGCAAGGGATCGACCAAAAGGCGGCTCATGCCTTCGAAAGCCACGCCCTTCTTAGGGCTGAAATATCGGCGGCTTTCAGTAGGGCTGGCCTTTCTTGGGATCCCACGCCGGCAGGACCCATGTATCTCGGCGGGCCCCCAAACCACAGCTCGATTCCGATTGAGGAGCTCGCGAGGAGAAACCCCCAGGTGTACGGCGATTTAGCTGCAATAACGGTCAGCGGTGCACCGACAACGCCTCCAGTTCCGACGCGACTCGCAGTGATGGAAGTTGACGAGAGCTCCGCGGAGCGAGGGCTCGGCCGCCATACCCCTCCCATACTAGCCCCGGAGGTCGCTGATGGCGCGGTGGAGAACTCGTCGGAGACAGCACCGGGGGTTACTGGCCCTCCCGCCGCACTTGAGGAGACAACCGATGCACCCCCTCGTTCTCCTGAAACCACTCCGGCTCCCACCACTGACGTCCAACGAGCCCCTTGCCCATCGACAACCACCATGCGAGACACCGAGCCCCCCCTGGCCCCTACGACAATGACCGGCCCCACAGGACCCCCTCTCGCCGAGTCAGTCAGAGTCACCGAGATAACGGCGCCAACAACCTCGGAGGACGCCCTTGAGATGACGACCCCCGCACCCCCTCGTTCTTCTGAATCCCCCCTGGCCTCTTCCACAATCACCGCCCCCACAGCGCCCCCTCTTGTGGAGTCAGTCGCAGTCACCGAGATCACGGCGCCAACCTCGGAGGACACCCGGCTCCCCTTGGCGACAACGAAGACATTGCAGCCCCCTTCCCCGATGACCACCGCTGCATCGCCAAGTTGCACCGAGTCTGCGCCGCAGCTGCCCGCCGAGCTCACCAGTCGTTTGTCGCCGATTCCCGAGCGTCCGGAGGACGACTCAATGTCAGTGGATGCTGTCGCCGACGCCACTGGAACAGAGCGAACCTCAGCCCCACCGGTTGTTACGGTTCGTGCTTCCAAAAGGGCCAGGTCTTCCTCTGTTGTGTCAACTAGGAGTTCGAAGAGGCTGCGGGGGGAGACGCCAGCTTAGCACTTTTTTTTGTCATAATTTATGTTCTAGCAGTTATTTTGGAAGAATTTCATTTGCTTCTACCTATTCCCTTAAATGAAAGCACAGAAATGCAAAAGAAAAAAGTAAAAAAAAGCCTGATGTTATTTTCCATTACGACGGCCCTTAGCAACAGGACCGGCTATATAATCTTTTCTTATAACGGGCATACGTTCCCGCTTGGAATGGGTGGGTAGGGGAATATTATCCTCATATCTGGGCTTCTTAGGCTTCGGGCCCTGGGGCGCAGGACCATGGTCTGGGGGAGGCAGGGCGGCCGGAACTGGAGGGAGGAAAGGCCTCTTCCCATTTCTGTTTCTGATAAAGTTTTGATCAGGATCGGAATAATTGACCGTGGGCGCAGTGATTGGGGAGGGCCTCGGTCGGGATGGATTGTGGAGGGCTGTGGCGTTGCCCAGGGCTGGACTGTTGATCGTGAGAATCGGCGTGTTGCAATGAATCAGCGGTGTGTTGGCGTTCGCCATCGGTGCACTGGTGGTATGCGCCGGCAGGTTGGTGTTAACCATCGGCGGATTGGCGCTGAGCCCTGGAGTGTTGGTGGTAACCGTCATCACGTTCGTATTGACTACCGATCCGTTAAGGTTCATGGCCGGATGGTTGCTGCTAACGACCGGTGTGTTGGCATTGACCATCGGCTGACTGGGGCCCAGCCCCGGTGCGTTAGTAGTAACCATCGGCACCTTCGTGTTAGTTACCGATGCATTACGGTTCATCTTCGGAGAGTTGCTGTAAACTCCCGCCGTGTTGGTTGTGACGGTCGGCGGATTGATGATCGACACCGGGGCGTTGTCGCCGACCATCGGCGGATCGGAGCTTAGGGCTGGGGTGTTGGGTGTAACCGCCGGCGGGTTCGCATTCATTACCGGTGCTTTAAGGCTAACCATCGGGGTATTGCCGTTATTAACCATCGGCGGGTTGAGGTTGACGATTGGTGTATTGCTGGCATTGCCAGAAAAGGTCGGAGCATTTGTGCTAAGTACCGGGGCGTTTACGGTAAGGATCCGGGGGTCGCTTGTAAGAACCGGTATGCTGTCGTTAACCACCGGCGAATCCCTCCAGTGTGGACTCCCCGATACGGCAACAGGGAGTGGAA